>BQMF02000676.1:0-168288 GCA_027922465.2 Turritopsis dohrnii | reverse complement strand
TCCATTATTAGATATATATATGCGTTTAAGTTTCCTGCAGTTTCAGCGGTCTTTTCAATCTGTAAAGTGATGCCTTCACTTGCATTTTCAATCTTTCGACCAGTCCCATGCAAGGCATTCTCATCAATTGTTCTGAAATCTAACCATAGAGCATACTTGTTTGTCAAGTAATCAGCGACTTTTACATCGTGTAATCCTAAGCGCTTTCGGTTTTCGCCGACGCTATTATCTTTTGGTTTTCCTTCAGCAAAATACTTGCAAATCTCATTGTATTGTTCAAACGGCTGCATCCCTTGAGCAAAAAGTTGGTTAGGCTTACCCTCGACGATGACAGATACCTTTTCGATCTTTGGATTATAGAATTTACAAGTTTCTCGTTTGTAGGATTTTTCTTCTTCAAATAGAACTAAAATACCCTTCAAAGATTTGGCAGGTGTGTTGAATGACCAATTCCACGTTGTGTCTGACTTGTTTACTCTAATTTGTCTGTGCCGCAAAATCCTATCATAGAGCAAAGCCATGTTTTGATATTCAGAAGCGATTTGTCTAGCCAACGTGGGTTGTGTCACAAGCTCATATTCAAGTGAGATGTTGGATATTTTGTATTTACCATCTGGGTTACGTTTTTGACCTGCGGCAGTATCTGGAGGGTCAGAATAAATAACTCGGTTATAGTCGTTAAATGTGATCTCGTAGCATAACCTGTGCCCTAATCCAGCTTGATAATATGGGATAGTACTATCCAGCATTTTCAAAGTCGAGTGGAATGACAAACTTGTTTTTATAGGTGTCAGCAATGGCTTTGTCTTCCACATCAGTGGTGTCTTTATCAGAAGAACCAATCCTCAATTTCATACAATTCTCTGTACACCCATCATCGATGATGATACCCTGTCTTATCGCGTTTGTCTTTTCAAACTTGGTTAACCATAAATCTCTGTAACACCCAAAAAGATCAAAGTCATCGATGCTCAATATCTCGTTACCTTCGAACTTGACAGCCAACTTTTTAACGATAGCTCTCCCAATATTACTGACCAATGTTCTTTTTGAGTCAGCTTTCGACTCGAGTTCAATATCAAAACTTAGATTCGTTGTTCCTGGGATAATGACATCATCACTTCCTAAATTGGAAACCTAACCAATAATAACTGATTTTGATCGATCTCACTCGGATTGTGTGTGACAATTACTTTTTGACGAGAACCTTTTACACCGCGGGCAGTTCTAAGTGAACGTTCTGGATTTAACCTCTTTCCGTATTCCATTGTTAATTATGATATATAATTAATTTTTACTTTTTATCTCGGTTTAGCGGATGTACAAAACAACGGTTGTACCCAGATCTTCTTTTAGTATACCACCATGCTGATCTGTCAGTCTCAACGTGAGAGACTGGAATACACCGTTTTTTAGTTTTTTGTAATGAGGATTTTTAGGCTCAGTATGTGTAAAGCCACTATAATTAGGGATGGGAACAGTTAGTAGAATATCACTTAGCTTTCCATCCTCAAGATTTTGAGTGTTGTCGAGTTCAGAGAGATGTAAATTCATTTTGGTTATTTTAGCTAGCGTATTTGTTCTGATTATTTGAGGGTATTTGGCTAATGGTTTAAGTTCTATATCGCCTTCTAAAAAGGTGCCTGCTAAAAACGCGTTCAATTCTCTGCCAGTGAATTTTCGTTTTGGTATCAACTTTTCAGCTTTCCCATCGTCAGACACCTTCAATGTTATCGGTGTTGTGATTTGATAGGTGACGGTGTCTGCAAATATCTCAAATAATGCGATCTCTTTCGAACCGTCCATATTTCGAATGGGGTAAGGTAGATTTATGGTCTTCTCACCCCTTACGAGATTTACCGTGACATACATTTTCTTGTATTAAATAGAAGATATTATTATTAAATAATAATAATGGAGGATATTTTTAAATATAATCCCAATGCGGCTTATAAGTCAAATGGAGGACAAGACCTTCAGATATTGAATGCTAAAGATTTATACAAACAAACAATTATTGTCTCTGAGAGCGGTTCTTTCCCCGCAACTTTTCCAAATATATTTACTAATTATGAAATGAACGAAAATGATCAACGCATGAAAATTTGGCAGGAACAACCTTTTAAATTATGGCAAACACAAATCAACTTTGTCACTTGGTGTGCTTCAAGCGCTTGTGGAGTCAGTTCTGAACATCTGAAAGAAGGTCGCTCTACTCCTATGATTAGAGCAGTATATCGTTTTCATGTCTATTATCATATTAGACGAATCATTAAGCGTCTGCAGACACCTCTACCTTTTGAAGATAGTTTCAACCAATACGATAATCCTTATAACAAAGAAGAGTTTTTAAAAATCTGTAGTGAATATGGTGTCGATTCTGATCCTAAAAAATACACAGGACAATATTTTTACAGCTCGTATCAAAAAAGACGTAGAGACTATCCAACGCCAGGTCTGAGTTATTTCACAGACGACTCCATGACACGATGGATTATAGAAAAATCTAAAGGCTTTACAAAAACAGGTCTTGTAAAAATTTCAGAGAGTGTTAGAGCATATGCTTATCTTGTTCTTAGTTCGCAAGCCTCAGCTCGTTCTTCTATTTTAGGTAATAATTCAAGCTCTTTGACAGCTCAAAGAGTTTTTATGAACAACTTTGAAGACATTGTTAACCGCAGAGTTGATATTCAAGATGACATTAAACGTTATCAAGATACTTTAAATTACGCTTCAAGCAAAGTTGATTATTCTGTTGGACAAGGTATTTACATGTTACCTAGTGACATGAATCTAAACATCAAGTCGGGAGTGTCTGGTTATAATAATAAAATTCTCATATCTAATGACAACTTGAGCCTCGGAAGAAATAAAATGATTAATGTTATGCAAGAGCATCATATTTCACCCAAAGTGACTAGCTCTCCAACAAAAAATAAAAGTTCACAAAAGGAAGTTCATAAAAGAGTAGTGAGTCAAACAGATTCACTCCCATCTCACGAAGAAGAGAAAATAGCTTTGGTTTTAGCGATTACCACGATGTTTAGTATATGGTATTATTATTATTATTGAAAACAAAACTCCCTTAGGAGAACCCCCTAGGGTTTTTGTTGTTGTTGTTGTTGTTGTTGTTGTTGTGATACCCTAGAGGGTTTTTAATTCATTGTCTTCGATCTAACCGGCACTCCACCCTGGCTTCTCCAATCCACCAGCTCTGAGCTCTACCCCTAGATCTTAGACTATTTGTGTGTGACTACTTACGAACTCCGACTACTACGCACGCAATGGCCGTTCATGATCTGTTCGAGTATATTACATCTAGTCACATTGTTTTTTCCCGACAACTTTTGGCACATTTTGTGGTGAATACCGGGAGCGGACGGCACCATCCAGTTCCAATCTAGCCGCTCCACTAGACCTTCCCTTTCCGGCAGACTCTGTCGCCTGTTCACCACAATTTTCAAATTATTCCGCTCTTGGGTTTTATATCATTCATTTAGACCTTAGTGTCTGCTTGTGGTGTCCCTCGGAACGCTATAATTTTGTTTTTTTATTTTGATTACATAACAAAATGATTAATGTTATGCAAGAGCATCATATTTCACCCAAAGTGACTAGCTCTCCAGCACAAACAAAAAAAATAAAAGTTCACAAAAGAAAGTTCAAACAGATTCACTCCCATCTCACGAAGAAGAGAAAATAGCTTTGGTTTTAGCGATTACCACGATGTTTAGTATATGGTATGTATTTTCGCTGATCAGCGTATGTAGTTTGCAATTATAGTCGGCATTGTGGATACATGCTAACACTTCTAAGCCCTGGCGTTTGTTGAATTTCGATCGAAATGACGGTAACCTGAATGTCTCTATGGACCAGAGAAACCTGACAGTGATAAATCACCCAGACACAATGCTAACCATTCCGCGATATATTCAACACAACTGCGGGGAAGTGCGCACTCATGCAAGTTTTACAACCAGAACATGAGAGATCTACAACCGCCGAAGTATATATACTTCCTCTTAGACGAACTGCGTGGGGTTCGAACACACGACCTTGTTGTTACAAGTTAGCGTTCTTATTCACTAGACTACGCTGATCTGTATGTTATATGTATTGTTAGCTCATTTATGTTATAAAAATGAAACTACTACAAACTGCTTTTTACTGCTTTTTATGAGATATTTAATTGTTTACAATTATGAGTAATTTGTGGTTATATAATAGAAACTGTTATGTGTTGTTATTTGTTATGTAATAGAAACTTACCACGTACACACAAAAAAACTGATATAAAAAGATATGAAACAAGTATATAGACAATGGAATTTCCAACAGTTGAAACATTTGAACAAATAATCGAACAATCTACATCGATCATAAAGTGGAGGGATCTACCTGAAAACGTGATTTATCATGTTAAATTTGTTTCTACAAAGGCTATGTATGCAGAAGTGCAAGACGGAACGGGAAATTTATATAAGGTGTGGTTGCCTGAAAGACTTTCCATTGAATTAAATGATTATGGTTGCATCTCTAGAGAGGCCTTTGTCAGACCGAAAGGTCTCAAACAATCTCAAAAGAATCCAGAAAGACAATTCTTTGATTATGACATTATATGGCGTTAGATAAAATCTCGTCGACTCATCTTTACTAGAAACAAGTAAAGATACTTTTGTACGATTCACCAACCTTGCACATAATCAGGAGGTAGCTCTGTATCTTCAGGTATCAACATCAACTCTTCTTTTACAAAAGCTCGTTCAGGTCCATCTTGAAGGTAATACATTACACGGTTACCTGGTTGATCTATTACCTCACTCAATCTATATGTCTTCTTTGACCATATCCTATCTGTTGCTCTTTTTCGATGGTCGTCGTGCTCTTCACCCGGTTGCAATAGATATCTATACAAACCATCTTGAGGTAATTTTTCTTCGGGTGGATAGCTCTCTCGTTTAGCGAGAAGTACCTCTTTCATTTTAATAGCATCTTTCGGTTTCATATCGATCATCCGAGTCTTCGTATCGTTTAATCTATCCACAAGTTTATACAAATATTTGACCCACGTAGATGATACCTTTTCCGAATCGTTCAGTTCTTGAGCATCTTGTATTTTGAATAAATTTTCGGCAAGTATCTTGTTCAACGCCTCGACAAACGCTGTATGGGTATGCTTATATTTAGTAGTTACTCTTTTAATTTCGACGTTATTCTTCTCCAACAGCTTTGTCACATCCGCTTTGAATTCTGAACCGTTATCACATTGAAATACTTTTGGATAGTTTAAGGGTGCAACTCTATAGATATCTCTTATCATATCGGCAACCTCTTTGGCTTTCTTAGTCTTCAAAGGTCGGGCTACTTTGTAACGTGAAGCAACATCGATACCGGATAAGATGTACTTGTATTTATTACCATATAGCATATCACTAGGCATGTACAATATATCAAATTGGTGAATCTCATTCGGTTTAGTCACTTCATAATGTGAACGTTCAACATGTTTCGGTGCTGGTAAATGTACTTGCCACAAAGCTTGTTTTGATAGCCACTTCTTAATTACCTTCGGTTTGAAGTCGAATCCTCTTAGATTGCGAACAGCCTTTTGTCCTTTCCACAAGTTTTGAGGTTGATAATAAATCTCTTGAAGTTTAGTGTCTGACATTTTATTTATAAACAACGTTTATTTTAGCTCGTTTTTTTTTTTAACAAAAATGACACGAGAAAAGTGACTTAAACGTTGTTTATTATCTTTATATAAAGATAATAAACATAAACATGACCGACAAAATAGAATCAGATTACAAGTCAATGACTCGTGACGCTTTACGAAAATTATGTGCGTCACGAAAAATAAAATATGCTAACCTAATGAACAAAGCTAAATTACTCGAGGTGCTTGAGAAAAATGATGAGGATCCATCTTATATTCTCGATCCTGATACGAAACAAACGGTTAATAAATACTGTTTAAACTGGATAAAAAATAACAGAGAAAAATATCTCAGCTCTCAAAAACGTTATAACGCTAAGAGAGAGAAGAGAGTTTACAAAAAATAAATAAATTGACCTCGCTTTTGTTACTTAATCAACGAGTAACAAAAATAGAACACAAAGGTTACGAATCTTTTGGATGAAAAATTGGAAAATGATAATTGAAAATTTTAAAAAGTGATTTAAAAAGATATAATCGTGATATATATATTACAACATGACTACTAGAAAAACTGTTGTTGAATTAAAAGCTCTCGCTAGAGAACGCGGTTTACATGGCTACTCAAAACTCAGAAAAGCTGAGTTGATCGAATTATTAGCAAACCCACCTATCCGACCTGTTCCACCACCAAGACCTACTAGGTTTAACCGACCTGTTCCACCACCAAGACCTGTTCCATTTATTCCTACCCAACAAGATATGGATATCTTTGAACAGCGAGAAATGTCGAAAAATAGACCTGTTGTGAAAAGTAAGTTGGATGAATGGAGAGATTGGTTGGTAAATCATGTACCTAAACCTATTAAGGAGAAAACTAGTAAAGCTTTCAAAACTTTGAAAGATAAGGTTCTCAATCTGTATAAAAAGGTTAGAAAAGAGAGAGATGAGGATGATAATGTTGTTCGAGAATTAGATCAACGACCACAAATCAACTTGATTGAAAGCCATCCAAGAATGAACAGGTATGAGGTTACCGGTATTTTGAATTCAGACCTATCAAATATGATTTTCAACCGAATCAGAGAAGATATCGAAATGCGTTCGAGGATTGTTTACAGTTTTACTGCTAAAATTTATCGGGGAAATGGGGAACTTGTAAAGTATGAAAAGACGCTTCCTGGAGAAGGTACTTATACAAGTTTATCCGCAATCGAGGAGTATATCAAACGATGTGAGAGTCGAAGGTTAGATTTGGACGATGATGGTGTTTGGTCTAAGGCGTATCTACCAGCAGCCGAGGTTTTCGATAGTCCGGGTGTCTATCAGGGGCGGGTTGAGTTTACTCGAATTATCATAAAAGTCATACACAGCAATGAACCGCTCATGGGTTGTGGTCCTCTGCCTGATTGGCTTCGTGAGAAAAGATGTATCCATGCGATAGATGATAAAAACGACAATCTGTGTGTATGGAGATGTCTTGCTATCTACTTTGGGTATGCTAAAAACAAACAAAGACCTGCTAAACGCACTACTAGCAAAGCGTTAGAACTAGCTCGAGATTTTTATGATGATCAGAACCTAAAAGTTAAGGATGTACGAGCTACAAAACTTGTTGATTTTGAAGGTATTGCCAAACAGTTTAATGTCAACATCCGTCTATATGAGCCGAAAAACCAACAGGTTTGGAAATTGGTGTTTGGTAAAAACCAGTTCAGAAAAAGTTTACCTTGTGTTGATATTGGTCTCTACGAGGGTCATTGCTTCTACATAAAGGATCTTGAAGGTTTGACGAAACACTGGGAATGTGCCGGTTGCGAACAAAGGTTTAATAGACATGGTCACTATAATAGACACGTAACAGAAAACCTTTGTTCAGGAGGAAAAACCAAGCTGATATGCAAAGGAGAAAAGTTTAAGCATATCATGAACAGTTCTGAGAAGGTATTCTATGGAGGTAACACCCAGTTCAGTTATGCCGGTTGTCGATGGATTGAAAAACAATCTGAAATCACAGGTAGACATATTCATCACGCTCTTTGTGGTCATGGTGGTGAGAGGTGTGTGAAGATTAACAAGCGAGAGATTCTTGTAGATGGGTATGAGCCTGAAAGTAATACTGTCTATCAATATTATGGTTGTAAATGGCATGGATGTCCTTGTATAAATGGTGATCCGAAAAAATATCGAGCTACACTCGACATGGAGACAAAAATTAGGAGTCTTGGTTATGATGTTGTTTCAGTTTGGGCGTGTGAAATACCGGAGTTGAGTACCGTTGAGCTTGAAAAGAAGTTTGTTCCATACCCATACTTTATCGTGTTTGATTTCGAAACGATACTCCATAAACTCGACCAACAAGTTACGAGTGATCTGACTTTTGACACTAAACATATCGCAGTCAGCGTTGCTATTACCGATAACTTTACAAATAAACCCACCTTTCTTGTAAATTCGGATCCGGAAAAGCTCATCAAAGACTTTATTTTAGATTTAGAAAAACGGTGGGAGGGGGTCTCGAAATGTGTAAGTGAAAAATATTATTTGCCCGACAAAGATTCGCTTCCATCCTCCGTAGTTATGCGACACGAAGCTTGGTGTAATCAGGTTCCTGTGCTAGGTTTCAATAGCGGTAAATACGATCTCAATATGATCAAGAAGCACTTTGTTAATCATATGACAGAACAGGCCGGTTCAATCTCTGTGGCTAAGAAAGAGAATAGCTATATGTTTTTGACGACCGGTCAGTTCAAATTTTTAGATGTGAAATCTTATCTTGCACCGGGTCTTTCTTTTGATGGTTGGTGTAAAGCAAACAATTGTGAAGAACAAAAACTCGTCTTTCCTTATGAATGGATGGATAGTTTTGAGAAACTTTCTCACATAGGCACTGTTAAATATGAAGACTTTTACTCGAGTCTCAAGAAAAAGATTTTAATCACTACTCAAGAATATGAAGATTTTAAGGTTGAATTTGAGAAACGTGGGTGTGTTACGATGTTGGATTGGTTAAAAGAATATAACTTGGCTGATGTTGTACCGTTTGTTGAAGCTTTGGAGAAGACGCGAGAATATTATTATGGAGACGATATCGATATGTTGAAGGATGCTGTATCTATTCCTGGAATTTCGATGACTTATGTTTTGAACAAAGCGTTGAAAATGAAAAAGAAAGGAGAGCCCGATTTGTATGCACCCGGACAACCTTGTACGTGTAAATGTTCGAAGGAATGTTATAAACAAGGTTGCAAAGACTGTTCAAAAATACGGAAAGATTGTGAGGCGTGTCCGAAAAACAAAGCTTACGAGTTGTTGAAAACCGGTATGGTTGGTGGTCCGAGTATTGTGTTTTCCAGATACGCCGAAAGAGGTGTGTCAAAGATACGACCTCATAAATATAAAGACGCTAGGGATTGTGAGTCTGTTGTTGGTTTTGATGCGAATAGTTTGTATCTGTTTTGTTCGGGGCAGGAGATGCCCTGTGGAAAAGAGAGTTACATCGAGGTCGAAAATCCTACAGATCCGGAGTATTTGAAAGAGTTTTCCGAGGGTGTATGTGACGGTTCTATTTTTGGTTTTTGTCAGGTAGATATTCATGTTCCGGAAGGGTTAAAAGCTAAATTTGAAGAGTTTTCACCTCTGTTTGTTGTCGATAAAATTCCTGAGAGATTAGTACCTCAACATATGAAGGATTATCAAACAGCTACAAATAGGATGAGTATCAAAGGAACTAAAAAGTTATTGGGGGTTTGTAGGGCAAAGAAGATTTTATTATATACACCGTTGTTGAAGTGGTATATAGATCACGGTTTGAAGGTGACTGGCGTATATAAAATTCTGAAATATACAGCGAGCAGGCCGTTCAAATGGTTCCCTAAAGAAGTAACCGATGCGAGACGAGATGGTGATTCGAACCCTGCATTAAAACAACTCGGTGACACTCATAAACTGAAAGGTAATTCGTTCTACGGTAAAATGATTGAAGATCTCGAAAAACATACCAATAATACGTACACAAAATCCGAGGAGAATGTCGATAAGGCGTTCAGAAGCCCTTTCTTTGACGATCTTGAAGTCATTAATGAGACGTTTGAGATCAAAGAGAGAAAACGTCAAGTCAATATAAATCGACCTTATCAATGCGGTATCGCCGTGTACCAATTTGCTAAATTGAGGATGCTTGAGTTTTACTACGATTTTCTCGATAAATATATTGACAGGAGGGATTTTGAATTGATTCAAATGGATACGGATAGTATGTACATGGCTCTTTCGTCTAAGTCGTTGGATGATATCGTTAAACCCGAACTTAAGGATTATTATTTCAATCAAGGTAAAGCAGAATTTTTAAGTACTAGTAAATACCATGATAGAACACCGGGTTTATTCAAGGCGGAGTTCAATGGTACGCGAATGATTGCGCTCACCAGTAAATGTTATTTTGCGGAGAATCAAGATTTAGGTAAGTCAAAATTTAGTTGTAAGGGAATTTCAAAAAGACAAAATGAAATGAGTTGGCAGCGATACAAAGAAGCTTTGGATGGTAGTAAGGACATGGCTCAAAATACGGGGTTTAGGGTAAGTAATCATAAGATCGTCACGTACACACAAAAGAAACTAGGTCTCAGCGCTTATTATGACAAAAGAATCGTAGCTGATGATGGGATACACACCAAACCTCTATACTAATTGAAATTCATTCACGATAACACTTATTAACGCGTTTCACGTTAATAATGTCATGGGGGAATCCCCCTTATTTTCACCGTTCAAAAATATAGTAAATTCTTGATAAAATTATGAATATCGAAAAGTGGGCCTATATTGACCCTTACCTACTACTAAAAATAGATACAATAAATTTCCTTCAGAAGAGAATAAACGTAAATATAAAAGACAACGTAATTTTTGTGTTAACCTACGTAATAAAGCCATAAAGACATACTTTAAAAAGTTTTCTGAATCTAAATTAGGAAAAAACGTCAACTTCTGGGATACGATTAAGCCATTTATGACAAATAAAAGTATTACAAACGATAATGCTATTATGCTTGAAACACAAGATGTCTTCGTAACAGACGATAAAGAACTTGCTACTTTATTCAATAATTACTTTGTAAATGTTGTTGAGATTTCTAGTGGAACCAAGCCAAATGGCATTTGTGATCAGAATTTCTCCAACAACGATGATTTAATTGATCATATCATTAAAAAGTTTGAAGCACACCCAAGTATCGTCAAAATCAAGTCTGAAAATAAGAATTCTGAAAACACCTTTTCTTTTCAACAAATCACTTTAAAAGATACTGAAAAACTATTTCATGAAATGAAGATCAAAACCTCTTGTGGAATAGACAATATTCCAGCAAAATTAGTCAAATTAGCAAAATCTTTTCTGGCAAAGCCTTTAACAGATGCCATTAACAGTAGTTTTCGATGCTTGAAATTTCCAAAGAACGCTAAAAAAGCAGTAGTTACTCCAATAGACAAAGGAGGTCTTGATAAAACAAAAATTGATAATTATAGACCAATAAGTGTTTTAAACGTTTTCTCAAAATTCTATGAAGGATCTATCAAGTCTCAAATTAACTCATTCATCGATGGAAAATTATCGATCTTTCTCTCTGCTTATCGGAAAAATTACAGTACACAACATGTCTTAATGAGACTTCTCGAAGATTGGAAAAAACAGCTAGATCGGAATTATGTCGTTGGGGCTGTATTAATGGACTTGTCTAAAGCCTTTGACTGCGTCCCGCATGACCTCATTATTGCTAAACTACATGCATATGGCTTTGAAATTTCAGCACTGAAATATATTCTTTCATACTTGACTGATAGACATCAAGCAACAAAAATAAATGGAATTTTTAGTGTTTTCCAACTTCTAGTCTCAGGTGTGCCTCAAGGATCTATCCTAGGACCAATTATTTTTAATATTTTTTTAAACGATTTCCTGTTTTTTGTAAGTAAGTTTGTAAGTGTCCACAATTATGCTGATGATAACAGTCTGTCATGCTTTTCAAATTCGATACCCAATCTTATAGAAACATTGGAACAAGAGGTTGAAACAGCAATTTCTTGGATGAAAAACAATAATATGATTGCAAATCCTAAGAAATTTCAGTCTATTGTGATAGAAAAAAATATATCGGAGAAGTCTGTGACTATTAAAATTGATGGAAACGTATCACAGACACAGCCAAGCGTTAAACTATTAGGTGTGCATCTTGATAATAGATTAAAATTTGATAAGCATGTCAGCCACCTTTGCAAAAATGCTTCAGCACAACTTAATGCCCTTCTTAGATTTAAAAATAATTTGTCCGTTAAAGCCAGGAATGTTCTAATTTATAGTTTTATATACGCAAATTTTAACTATTGCCCTCTAATTTGGCATTTTTCTTCAGCGAAGTCACGTGAAAATGTAGAGCGAATTCAGAAAAGAGCACTAGCTTTCCTCCACAATAATTATGACAGCTCGTATGTTACACTTCTAAATAAATCAAACAGAACTTTGATGAGCAATTACAGGTTGAAATTTCTTTGTATTGAGATCTTTAAGTCAATTAATAATCTTAGTCCATCATATATGAAAGAAATCTTTCGTCTTCAAGTAAATAATCGACCAACCAGAGCTCAAAACGTAAACAACTTAGCTACGCCAACGGTTTTCACAACTACTTTTGGCAACAAAAGCCTCATTTCATTAGCCCCTAAAGTATGGAACAAACTACCTTACTGCCTGAAAACATGCAAAGATCTAGCCACTTTTAAAAAACTGATAAAGAAACACAAACTTGAAGTGTAGTGACAATTTATTTATTTATCATTTTAAAATGAAAAATTTGTTGAAGTTATTTATCTCTTACTATGATGTTCTTACCTATAAAATTTTAAAAATTTTTGTAAATAATTCAAAATTGCAAATATTTCTATTCCCTTATATATATGTTTTTACTTAATTTGAAGCTAATTGGATTTCTGCGTAAGCAAGAAATACCTTAAAACCGGCTCTGTTCTTTTTGGATTTCTGCGTAAGCAAGAAAGCCTTTACGATCGTCGTTTTTCTTAGTTTTTGGATTTCTGCGTAAGCAAGAAATACTTTACGATCGTCCGTGTTTTTCTGATTTTTTTGGATTTCTGCGTAAGCAAGAAAGCCTTTACGATCGTCTTTGTTTTTTTGGATTTCTGCGTAAGCAAGAAAGCCTTTACGATCGTCTTTGTTTTTTTTTTTTTTTTTTTTTTTTCATCTTACTGTCCAAACCTAGTCATATTTGTTTCTCCAATTTGATTGGTTCATACAAAAGCCGTCTTAATGTTCATTGGTGCATAAGGCGCCACTATTTTGCAAGGGTGCTAATTAACTTTAGTAGCGCTAGTTTATTGGCTTGAATTTCCACCATGTGATCATCCGGGTATTTTTCGACTAACATTTGCACGCCGTTCGCAAAATGGTACACTACAGCGTGACCGAAGAAACTTCCAACAAAAGTTGATTGATCAATGTTGAATAGATTTACAGTTCCAAGACCGAGAGTAGAGGGTAGAAATTTATGATTATCTTACAAAGATTCTACTGTGTTCATTCTTTTTTAAAAACAAGTTTTCAATGTTTTATAAAAACAGTGTGTCAAAAAGGAAAGGTTTTTATTTTTTTTTGAAAATGTCTGGTATTCTTTTAAGCTTCTCTAAATACAAAAGCTCGTTTGTTTCATCTGTGGACTGTAATGCCTTTTAAGTTCTGGATACGTACAGCTCAGCTCAGTTTCCTCTTCAGCTCCAACAACAAGAATATCTGTCTAACCTCTTCTGCCTGCATCATCATTTTATGTTTCTCTAGCTATGTTAGCATATTTACTTGTATAGTTCTTGGGTGTATTATTATCAATCAATGCCCTTAATTAGGAATGGGACTCCCTACTTACGATAGCAAGTAAACTTATCTTGACTGTCTGTAAATTTTAACTGCTTTCAGTTATGTTTGCTAATTTAAATCACATATTTACATAATCCAAATCTTTGTTTACTTTTTTTTGTTTGGGAAGTCTTTTCGTTATTAGGAAGATTGACCGTATATATTGAAAGACTTACGTAATCACTGTGATATCTTACAGCATCTATTTAAATTTATTGTTCTTTTGTTCATTAAGTTTATTGGCAGTTGACGTAAGTTTCATATTGTGTCAGCTATGCTTTCCTGGGGTGTATGCGTAATTAAAAATTTAATGTTTTTTTAAGTTTCTAAGTTTTTAAGTTTAAGTTTCAGTTATGTATGTTGATTTTGTATGTATATGGATGTATTTCGTATCATTAAAATCTACGCTTTCCTTTTTGTCCTTAGGAATTCTGTTAGGAAGATTGATAATACATATTAAATTCATAACATTTATATTGACTTACATGCATACTCCTTGTCTTATCTGAATTGATCACTGAATCCTTAATATCATTTCGTACCAACAAAATAAAGAACATTTGTCATTCAGATGTAATCAAGTTTATTGATGTTTATTGGTATAAAGTTTTGCATATTGACAATTATGTTTTTCCAGATTTTTGGGGAGTACATGATCAGAAATTTAATAAATATATATTGCGGATTAAACTTTTCTTAAATTTCCAGAATGTCGTAGTCTTTCTTTTTTCATACTTCAGCTGATTTTGCAGAAATCCTTATGCCTGCAAGGGCATCTTGTTTTTTTTTTTTCATCTTACTGTCCAAACCTAGTCATATTTGTTTCTCCAATTTGATTGGTTCATAAAAAAGCCGTCTCAATCGTGATTGGTACATAATGCCCGATTTCTACGAAAGGGTGCTAATATAGCCACCCTAACTTCAATAGCGATAGTTTATTGGCTGATTTTCGCCATGCCATGTGATCGTCCACAAAACGTTTTAAAAATGGCAGCGAAAGAACGTGTGTAGTTTGCTAAAAGTTTCTTTGATGGAAATATGGCTTTAAAAGAAGTTAATACAGCTTATAATTTTATATAAAGAATTGCATTACTGTTGGGAACTTATCATGTTCACAAAATTAAATTACAGTGTGGTTATTCTGTTTTTTGAAAGAAGTTTTCTTGAAGTTTAAAATATGAAAACAGTGCCAATACATGGTGTGTGGAAGAAAAGGTATTTCTTGTTTTATTTTTGCTCCAAGCCTTTTTAAATATGAAAGACCTTCGTGTATTTTGTATGTGTATGCATGTTTGAAGTCAATTTTTAGAAGCTTTTGGATTTTTAAAGCTCAGCTTAGCTTCCTTTCAGCTCCTCCCCAACATCACCAACATATGCACTTTATACAGCTATTTATACTATATTTAGTAGCAATTTTTGGATGTATTCTGGCTATATCAGCTTATCTCTTTTCTCCCTACGTATGTTGTATTTTTTTAACTTTTAGATTAGATATGAGCTTTAATTTCTAAGTAATTATTATTGTGATATTTATATTTTTCATTCTGAGGAGAGATCAATATAGAAACTTTATATATTAGTTTGTGCTGCCCAAACGATATGTTGGTTACCGCCAGTATACACAATCTTTTTATAGGATTCGTTATATTTAATGTGGTTAAATTAAAGTTTCGTATTGTGTCGATGCACTTTTTTGGAGTACGTGGGTGGCAAATATCCAGTAACAATCATTCAGCTTATTCGTACAAAAAAACAGATCTTCATAAATGATCTCCGCGATAGCATAAAGAAAAGCCCCTTTTTTATGTTATGGTAGGCTGACTTTCTTGACGAAAACATTGTCAGTCGCATCAATATTTTTGTTTATTTAATGCTGATGCTTCTCGAGCTGAATGATGTGACTGTCTTAGTTTTGCAGGACTAGTGTGCTAGTGTTGCATTTTTGTGGCATTTTCAGCAGCAAAGCTTGCAGAAATCCTTCTGCCCGGTAGGGCATCTTGTTGGATTTCTGCGTAAGCAAGAAATACTTTACGATCGTCCGTGTTTTTCTGTTTTCATCTTACTGTCCAAACCTACGCATTTTTGTTTCTTAAATTTCATTGGTTCATAAAAAAGCCGTCTCAATCGTGATTGGTACATAATGCCCGATTTCTACGAAAGGGTGCTAATTTAGCCACCTCCACTTAAATAGCGATAGTTTATTGGCTGATTTTCGCCATGCCATGTGATCGTCCATAAAACGTTTTAAAAATGGCATCGAAAGAACGTGTGTAGTTTGCTAAAAGTTTCTTTGATAGAAATATGGCTTTAAAAGAAGTTAATACAGCTTACAATTTTATATAAAGAATTGCATTACTGTTGGGAACTTATCATGTTCACAAAATTAAATTACAGTGTGGTTATTCTGTTTTTTGGAAGAAGTTTTCTTGAAGTTTAAAATAGTGCCAATACATGGTGTGTGGAAGAAAAGGTATTTCTTGTTTTATTTTTGCTCCAAGCCTTTTTAAATATGAAAGACCTTCGTGTATTTTGTATGTGTATGCATGTTTGAAGTCAATTTTTAGAAGCTTTTGGATTTTTAAAGCTCAGCTTAGATTCCTTTCAGCTCCTCCCCAACATCACCAACATAATGCACTTTATACACAGCTATTTATACTATATTTAGTAGCAATTTTTGGATGTATTCTGGCTATATCAGCTTATCTCTTTTCTCCCTACGTATGTTGTATTTTTTTTAACTTTTAGATTAGATATGAGTTTTAATTTCTAAGTAATTATTATTGTGATATTTATATTTTTCATTCTGAGGAGATCAATATAGAAACTTTATATATTAGTTTGTGCTGCCCAAAGGATATGTTGGTTACCGCCAGTATACACAATCTTTTTATAGGATTCGTTATATTTAATGTGGTTAAATTAAAGTTTCGTATTGTGTCGATGCACTTTTTTGGAGTATATACGTGGGTGGCAAATATCCAGTAACAATCATTCAGCTTATTCGTACAAAAAAAACAGATCTTCATAAATGATCTCCGCGATAGCATAAAGAAAAGCCCCTTTTTTATGTTATGGTAGGCTGACTTTCTTGACGAACATTGTCAGTCGCATTAATATTTTTGTTTATTTAATGCTGATGCTTCTCGAGCTGAATGATGTGACTGTCTTAGTTTTGCAGGACTAGTGTGCTAGTGTTGCATTTTTGTGGCATTTTCAGCAGCAAAGCTTGCAGAAATCCTTCTGCCCGGTAGGGCATCTTGTTTTTTTTTTTTTCATCTTACTGTCCAAACCTAGTCATATTTGTTTCTCCAATTTGATTGGTTCATAAAAAAGCCGTCTCAATCGTGATTGGTACATAATGCCCGATTTCTACGAAAGGGTGCTAATATAGCCACCCTAACTTCAATAGCGATAGTTTATTGGCTGATTTTCGCCATGCCATGTGATCGTCCACAAAACGTTTTAAAAATGGCAGCGAAAGAACGTGTGTAGTTTGCTAAAAGTTTCTTTGATGGAAATATGGCTTTAAAAGAAGTTAATACAGCTTATAATTTTATATAAAGAATTGCATTACTGTTGGGAACTTATCATGTTCACAAAATTAAATTACAGTGTGGTTATTCTGTTTTTTGAAAGAAGTTTTCTTGAAGTTTAAAATATGAAAACAGTGCCAATACATGGTGTGTGGAAGAAAAGGTATTTCTTGTTTTATTTTTGCTCCAAGCCTTTTTAAATATGAAAGACCTTCGTGTATTTTGTATGTGTATGCATGTTTGAAGTCAATTTTTAGAAGCTTTTGGATTTTTAAAGCTCAGCTTAGCTTCCTTTCAGCTCCTCCCCAACATCACCAACATATGCACTTTATACAGCTATTTATACTATATTTAGTTGCAATTTTTGGATGTATTCTGGCTATATCAGCTTATCTCTTTTCTCCCTACGTATGTTGTATTTTTTTAACTTTTAGATTAGATATGAGCTTTAATTTCTAAGTAATTATTATTGTGATATTTATATTTTTCATTCTGAGGAGAGATCAATATAGAAACTTTATATATTAGTTTGTGCTGCCCAAACGATATGTTGGTTACCGCCAGTATACACAATCTTTTTATAGGATTTGTTATATTTTATGTGGTTAAATTAAAGTTTCGTATTGTGTCGATGCACTTTTTTGGAGTACGTGGGTGGCAAATATCCAGTAACAATCATTCAGCTTATTCGTACAAAAAAACAGATCTTCATAAATGATCTCCGCGATAGCATAAAGAAAAGCCCCTTTTTTATGTTATGGTAGGCTGACTTTCTTGACGAAAACATTGTCAGTCGCATCAATATTTTTGTTTATTTAATGCTGATGCTTCTCGAGCTGAATGATGTGACTGTCTTAGTTTTGCAGGACTAGTGTGCTAGTGTTGCATTTTTGTGGCATTTTCAGCAGCAAAGCTTGCAGAAATCCTTCTGCCCGGTAGGGCATCTTGTTTTTTTTTTCATCTTACTGTCCAAACCTAGTCATATTTGTTTCTCCAATTTGATTGGTTCATAAAAAAGCCGTCTCAATCGTGATTGGTACATAATGCCCGATTTTTACGAAAGGGTGCTAATATAGCCACCCTAACTTCAATAGCGATAGTTTATTAGCTGATTTTCGCCATGCCATGTGATCGTCCACAAAACGTTTTAAAAATGGCAGCGAAAGAACGTGTGTAGTTTGCTAAAAGTTTCTTTGATGGAAATATGGCTTTAAAAGAAGTTAATACAGCTTATAATTTTATGTAAAGAATTGCATTACTGTTGGGAACTTATCATGTTCACAAAATTAAATTACAGTGTGGTTATTCTGTTTTTTGAAAGAAGTTTTCTTGAAGTTTAAAATATGAAAACAGTGCCATGGTGTGTGGAAGAAAAGGTATTTCTTGTTTTATTTTTGCTCCAAGCCTTTTTAAATATGAAAGACCTTCGTGTATTTTGTATGTGTATGCATGGTTGAAGTCAATTTTTAGAAGCTTTTGGATTTTTAAAGCTCAGCTTAGCTTCCTTTCAGCTCCTCCCCAACATCACCAACATATGCACTTTATACAGCTATTTATACTATATTTAGTAGCAATTTTTGGATGTATTCTGGCTATATCAGCTTATCTCTTTTCTCCCTACGTATGTTGTATTTTTTTTAACTTTTAGATTAGATATGAGCTTTAATTTCTAAGTAATTATTATTGTGATATTTATATTTTTCATTCTGAGGAGATCAATATAGAAACTTTATATATTAGTTTGTGCTGTGCCCAAAGGATATGTTGGTTACCGCCAGTATACACAATCTTTTTATAGGATTCGTTATATTTAATGTGGTTAAATTAAAGTTTCGTATTGTGTCGATGCACTTTTTTGGAGTACGTGGGTGGCAAATATCCAGTAACAATCATTCAGCTTATTCGTACAAAAAAACAGATCTTCATAAATGATCTCCGCGATAGCATAAAGAAAAGCCCCTTTTTTATGTTATGGTAGGCTGACTTTCTTGACGAACATTGTCAGTCGCATCAATATTTTTGTTTATTTAATGCTGATGCTTCTCGAGCTGAATGATGTGACTGTCTTAGTTTTGCAGGACTAGTGTGCTAGTGTTGCATTTTTGTGGCATTTTCAGCAGCAAAGCTTGCAGAAATCCTTCTGCCCGGTAGGGCATCTTGTTTTTCATCTTACTGTCCAAACCTAGCGATTTTTTTTATCTCGAAGTTCATTGGTTCATACAGCCGCCGTCTCAAAGTTCATTGGTGCGTGAAGCGCCACTATTACGAAAGGGTGCTAATTAACTTTAATAGCGCTAGTTTATTGGCTCGATTTTCGCCATGCCATGTGATCATCCGGGTATTTTTCGACTTCACATTTGCACGTTGTTCGCATAATGGTATACTATCAGCGGTACCGAAGAAACTCACTTAGGTTTCCAAACCAAAAGTTTATTGATCAATGTGGAATATATTTAAAAGAAGATGTACACTTCCAAAACCGAAAGTAAAGGGTAGAAAATTTATAATTTATCTTACAATGATTCTACTGTGTTCATTCTTTTCTAAAAACAAGTTTTCTAAAAACAAGTTTACAATGATTTGTAAAAACAGTGTGTGAAAAAGGAATGCTTTCGTTTCTTGGAAAATGTTTGGGATTCTTATAAGCCTTTCTAAATACAAAAGAATGTTTGTTTCATGTGTGGGCTGTAATGCTTTTTAAGCTCTGGGTACGTACAGCTCAGCTCAGTTTCCTCTTCAGCTCAACAAGAATGTCTAGTCTACCCTGCCTGTGCATCATTTTATGTTTGATGTTTCTCTAGCTGCTTTTTTAGCTTATTTACTTGTGTAGTTCTTGGCTGTATTATTAATGTCTTGAATTAGGAATGGGGACTTCCTATTTATGATAGCAAACTGAAATTTATCTTTACTGTCAGTAAATTTTAATAAATGGCGGACATCTTTTTTAATACAAATTTCTGCTTTCAGTTATGTTTGCTAGTTTTGGTAAGTTTGGGTCATATTTTTTCATAATCCAAATCTTTGTTTACTTTTTGTGTTTGGGAGGTCTTTTCGTAATTAAGAAGATTGACCGCATATATTGAAATACTTACGTAATCACTGTGATGATATCTGAAAGCATGTATTTAATTTAATGTTATTTTGTTCATTAAGTTTATATGCAGTTACGTACGTTTCGTATTGTGTCAGTTATACTTTCATAATGCTCTGGGGTGTATGCGTAATTAAAAATTTAACTTTTTTAGGTTTCTGTATAAAATTTTATAATCTTTTAATGAAATTTAGTTCAGGTACTGCATGTTTGTAAATTAACAATATGGCAATGGCATATTGTTAATCGTTTGATTAACAATATGTCATTGCCATATTGTTAATTTACAAAGCACAAATTTTTGTTTTCAGTTATGTATGGATGTATTTTGCATGATCAAAATCTATGATTTACTTTTTGTGTTTGTGATTTAGTAATTCTGTTAGGAAGATTGACAAGAAATTTAATATATATTGTGGAAATGATTCAACCTTTCCTAAATTTCAAGAAAGTCTTTCTTTTTTCATAATTCAGCTGATTTTGCAGAAATCCTTATGCCTGTAAGGGCATCTTGTTCTTCTTCTTACTGTCCAAACCTAGCGGTTTTTGGAAATCTCTTGCGAATGTTTACACGAAGCCTAAGTCACGCATTTCAGTCGAAGAAACACCAAAAGGATACCAAAGCAGCTTTAGTCAGTATAATTAAAGAAGATGCACATTTCCAAAACTGAAGATGAAGAATAAAATTTGTAGCAGTAATTTATTATTATCTTATATTATATTATTATGATTCAATGGTGATTTTTCGTTTCATTTTATAAACAGAATGAAAAGGTATGTTTTGTTTTTGAGATGAGATTAATGTCTGAGATTTTTTCTAAAAAAAGATCATTGTTTGTTTCAAATGTGGGCTGTAATGTTTTTTAAGCCCTGGATGCG
This sequence comes from Turritopsis dohrnii, assembly GCA_027922465.2. Taxonomy (NCBI): domain Eukaryota; kingdom Metazoa; phylum Cnidaria; class Hydrozoa; order Anthoathecata; family Oceaniidae; genus Turritopsis; species Turritopsis dohrnii. The sequence goes on along the minus strand of BQMF02000676.1, from coordinate 147,211 downwards.
TATAGCTCAGCTTAAGTTCCATATCAGCTCCAACTGTCTGCCTACTCAGCATCACTTTTTATATCTTTAATGTTTCACTCTAGCTATGTTAAGCTTATTATGTGCTTGTATAATGCTTTGAAATGCAGTATTGTTTTTTTTGTCGGTGATCAGTAGTTTTTAGGTTATCAATGTCTCTAATTATGGACAACCTTCCTAATTTTGATATACAATTCGAAACACTTCACATCCTGTAAAAAACATTCAACTTTCAGTTTTGTATTTTTCATGATCAAAATTTTTGTTTACTTTTTTGTTTGCAATTAGTCCATCTGTAATTAGGAAGATTGATAGCAATCTTTAGTGTTTGAAGTATGTGCATGATTTACTTATGTAATTACTTTGAAATCAGAAATGATCAATGTACACTCATTATTCTGTATACTTTATTCCAAAATAAAGTAAGTATTTTTCATTCAGATGTAAATAAGTATGTGGTCTGATGGTAAATATAGTTTAAAGTGTTTGTAGTGTCAATAAAGTTTTTGTAGCTTTTATGAAGCTCTGAGGAATACGTATAATATTCTACTGTAGTGTGATAATTCTTTCCTAACTAAAAAGTTGTAAATTAAGAAGTTTTAAGTCAAAGAGGTATGTGTTCCTATTAGGGAAAAATGTTTCAGATTTTTTTTGGTTCTTGTTTGGGTTGTAATACTTTAATACAATTTCCTCCTCAGCTCCAACATTCTGTAGTGGTTGTCTGCTCTGCACCACTTTTGATTGCTTATTTTCTAGCTAAGTTATACTGACAATGCCCCTATTTACGAATGATCTTCCTAATCACGATTGTTAATGAACAATTACGTTGTGTTCAATTTTTACGTGCTGCGTGGACCCGTGTTTGCTCGTGTTATCTGTTGTGAATTTATTCCTGTTTGTATGTGGCTTGTGTGTGGGTCGAGCGTCATATAAACTACGTATTTATTATTATTTTATGTTTGTTGATTTGTTTGTTGATATGTTTTTTCTATAATCGCGTTTTGTTTTGTAATAATATAGCCTTGATCATTATCCTGGTAAATTGAAATGTTCTGTGTATAAATTCAAAATACTGTACCATTAGTAACACAATACAAAATTTTGGTAAATTTTGGTATAAATTTATAGATCATATACTTTTAATGATCAAGATCTTTGATTACTTTTTGTATTTGCAACATTGGGAATTCTGTTTGTATGTAATTAAGAAGATTGGAAGTGCATATCAAATGTTTAAAGCATATTATGTGATTTTCATACGTAATCACTGTGATATCAGAAAAGATCATTATAAACTTAATTGAATATTGTATACCCAAAATAAACAATGTTCCATGTCATTCAGATGTATATATGCAATAAAGTTTTACATAGTATCAATTACACTTTCGGCATGCCTTGTAAAGATCATTCAACCTTTTCGAATTTCTAAAAGAATTTTTATAAACTTTATAAACATATAATTTCAAATCATTTATTCATGAAAATTTTCACTGGTAGCACACCTTTGGCCAGCTGTTTGAACATATAACTTCAAAATTTCAATAACAATACTCAATTTATTGTTTATTGTATTGTATTCAATCATTCAAAACCATTCAAGTTTCAAGAATGTTATTGTTAGTGTTCCATTGTCATACTTCAGCTGATTTTGCAGAAATCTTTCTGCCCGTAAGGGCATCTTGTTTATTTTATTTTGTTGTTTGTCGGTTTTGATTAGTTTTTTGTGTGTTCAAGCATAAAAATACTATTGTAAATTTTACCGACGTTAAATAAAGAACATACATACATACGTACATACATACAGATGGAAGCCCAAGGACTAAAAACTCCCGTTACTTACTTACGTTGTCCCTCTCGTTTTTCTGTGACACGATAAGGTTTTGAGTCGAATCTGCTAAACAATTTGTTGGTTTTCTTTTGTTGTACGAGAACAAAATCTTGTTTGTTAATAGATGCATTTCTAGCGTGGTAACGGCGGTAGACATATGTTTTTATGTTCTGTTTCGATTGATAGTCACTGTGTGGAAGGTTGTTGATTGCTTTTGTATTTGGCGTATTGTTTAATGTTAGAACCTTGCCTCTTTTTTACGTTGATACAGCGCTTCTGCTGGGCTGACTTGGGTGGCGGTATGAGGAGCGATACGATAGTTAAGGAGAAAATCGTAGAAGGCGTTTTTCTATGGCTTCAGTTGTATGGCGGCAATGCGCAGAACTTTGTTGAGGTTGTGCATAAATTTTCGGCTGTTGAATTAGCTTTGGGGTATTTTGAGTATAATTTTGAGTATAATTCGGTGATGATCTATTCCTTTTTTTATGTATTGCTTACATTGATGACTATGAAATGGGCTGCCAACATCGGACATTATCTTGTTAGGTAGACCATGAGTAGAAAATATCTTGTTCAATGGATAATCTGTTTGACAGAGTAACCAGAAAGTCAATATTTAACGTATGCTAAAGAGACAGAGGTAGTGGCGAAGGTTGCAACGGTGGCGGTGTATCTAGTCTCGAGTTGGCAGTCCAAGCTACTCATGATTTCGGCAGTGATTCAAGTTGGCGATCCATGCCCCTGAAAATAGATTTTGTCACGTAACATCGATTTTGTTTTTGTTATACCAAAATGTGTTTCATGTGTTAGTTCTAACATACGTTCGCATTAACGTTACTTTGAGTAGAGTTATTTGATACGGTATCCCTAATGAACAATAAGCTATCAAAGTTCTTGCATCTTGAAATTTTTTTGTGCCCCTGCACCACACTTGTTGTATCTGTCGATCTTTTTTATACATTTCATCATTCTATCCCTTAAATTCTTCTATCTTCTTTTCAAGTGTTCTTCTATTATTAGCATTAAAAAAAGAAACAAATAATGACAATATTCCTTACGTTGACCCTAGATACATTCAAGCACATCTGGTTGACATTTTGCTCAAGCTCCACTGGAAGTTTTACAATTTTCTGCACACAGTAACCTCTCATTGACCAAATAAAAAACAATGACCTTTTCATGACATTTGACCTTAGCATCTTGCTTGCATATATACCCATAGAGAGAACATAAGCTAGCTATATAGTGTCATTTAAACGTCCAATTGTACAAATTCTACAGTTGATCCCTCTCATTTTTGCATATACAACAAACAAATCAGTATCAACAAGATTCGCAAAAATGCGACTATATATTTCCCCAAAGTTGCAAACATTTTACCAAGTAAGTAAGTAAGTAAGTAACGGGAGTTTTTAGTCCTTGGGCTTCCATCCGTAATAGCTGGTTCTTCCGCCCGCCGACTTGCAACTATTAGTTGACTTACCGCCAGAGATACGTATAGCATTGCTCTAACTTGCCCGAAGGCCAGTGTGCAGTCAGTCGATGGCTCCTAATGGGCTGACACGCTGCTTTTAAAGCGCATCAGAGTGGCGTATTGAGATACGACATGACTGGACTCGAACACGGGTCGCAGCGGTCACACTCAAAGGTACCAACCACTACACCATCGCTGCAATTATTGTGTGTACATTGATAACCATGAGAAAAATGTATCATTAAATAATTACAGTATAAGTACCATCGACCTGATACTCAGATTGAATTTAATACCACAAAAAACTTACTTTGAACTTATTATGAAATGAAGTTGTTAACGGTCAAATGATAAGGTTTCGCTTAAAATTTTTTGCTAAGGAGTTAAAAAGTGACCGAGAAGTTACTATGGACACGTAGCTAAAAATTATAAGACCTTACAACATCATACAATCAAATTTGTATACAGGTTTTCTGTACAAAAGAAGAAAAGAAAATTGTTAAACCTAATTTTGATACCACAGTATACTTTCGAGTAGACAAGCAAATAACTATCAAAAGTAATCAAAATCTCTACTAACAAATATTACGTGTAACATTTCAAATTAGGACAGAATAGTTATTTTCAAAAAAAAAGATGGGCTTAAAGTGACAATTTATAAAACTAAATTCAAGTATTCAGAATAAACATCTCTGTTCAAAAAAATATGTTCACACTCATTGTTTATTCTGTGGTAAAAATGACCTTCATATATAAATCCCAAATGGAAAAAAACAAACTTTGGTAGTGAAAATACATACGCATAACCAAATCACTACATAGCTGAAAGTAGAAGTTCGTGCTCCGGCTTGATTTAATTTACAGACTGTCATTTGTATTGTGTTTTGAATTACGTTCGTTGTTCGTACCGAAAATTGACAGTATATTAAATTTTGCAAAATAAAATATGATATACAGTATCAAAACAGTATACGTGATCATGGAATTCATCGATAGTAAACTATGTTTCTGTTGTTGGATTAAATGACTATCCAGGGAAGCACACTCGACCAGATTCTTTCAAGTTATTATATATGTGTCTCAATCCTGTGTTTTAAAATATTATACGTAATTGGTTTTCTGAACTTCTTGTTGCATATACGACATCATGTTTTTACTAGCTGTTTTTGTATGTACTTTTTGAAACTGGTTGAACTGGTCGTTCTCCACATGAAAAGGGTTTCCTTTATGGCTGGTACATTGTGCTTTCACAAGTTCAGTTGGGCTACATTATATCAGGATGTAAAATAAAAATAAATCTTCAGCCTGGCTATTGATAATGAATTTTCACCTTTGCACTGAAACCACAGCTTCAATGGTTTGCTGTTCGAAGCAAATTAATTACCAATCATCATAACATTGTGTTATCAACAAAAACAAAACATCATTGATATATACATCAATTTTTTCTGGTTTTACACGTTCCTTCAAAAGTTTTTACAAAGCTTTTTAAGACAACACTGAACTAAAACGATTCATTTCCATCATTTAACGTTTCATCTATTGAATCATTTTAAGAGCTAGCAGAAAAAAAGCAAAAATCTTCCACTGTTCATCTGCACTGACTGAAAAAAATTGCGTGCTGTAGACTAGCCTCTATTCTTATCTATTTTGGCGGCTAGGCGAAAATTCAATACCGAACCGCGGCTATAAAAGTGAACAGAGAAGAAGGAGGAGAAGGAGAAGGAAAATGCCGATTTTAACATATATTTCGTCCTACGGGGAAATATATAATAAAATTAATCAGTTATGAGTGGGCAAACAAACTCATCAGATTTTCCTAACTTCAACGAAATAATCTTCCATGCCCCTGTCTTTTTTGGCGTTTCCTTGTAAGATCGACATCGGGAATCCCAGAAACATTGGTAGGACCTCACTTCATTAATCAATAATTCGTCTAAATCCTACTGTTGGTTTTCACCTTCACCACCTTCTATCATTCCCTCAACGTATGCTTGTCCCTGCTGTTGGTTCAATAGTTGCTGCTGAATATCCAAATATTTTTGCTGTAGCTGCTGTTGAAGTAGCTGCTGTTTTTGAGAAGTTTGGTGGACTTGTTAATGATATAGCGCAAAGGCATATCCATTCAAATTCCAACAAAAAAATACCTACCTTATTATAACTAGACATGTAGAAATAACCCTAGCTCGCGAATGACCCTAGCTGTGCTTTGTTAATTTCCCCTCTGTTAATGAATGTAGGCCATTAATTATTCCCAATGTTAATTTTCAAATTTCCCAAGTTATATGGTTTATAAAATCTTTTTCTTTCTTCAAAACAGGTTACAATTAAATAAATTCTTATGCTTCCAGATCATTTTCGATATCGTCACTTTCAATCAAGCATTTCAATATCACAGTCACTGTCACCTCCACTCTCGCAATTGTCGCTTTCTTTTTCGTCCAATCCAACTCCTAATTCTTTTAATATTTCCTTCGAACTGTCAATGTAATCTCCAGCTACAGGATACTGCATGTCTTTAACTTTTGCAATTAAAATTGATGAGTTTTCTGGGCAGTCCCAAGTGACAGAAACTTTGATTGGGATCACTGAACCACCTTGTAACAACCCAGTAAGCACCCAACATTTAAATGACGATCACGTCGTGACCAAAACTGACCAAATCTGACGTTTATTCGACGTCGTGTTATGGTCATAGTTAGTCATTACCATATCTGACGATCATATGACGAAGATGTTAAAATCATAATAATGAACGAAAAGCAACTTTTGTTGCTATATCTACATTTCGTTCTCTTATAATTGCACAAAAATATGTTTCCTACTTCAATAACGGCAAATGAATCGATGACGTCATATGTTCACGTTCAAACAATGGTCATAAAACGTCGATATGACGTCGCTCTTTTCTTAGGAGTTTGATCACAAAAAAAACATAAAATGCGTGAAAAGCCAAAGAAGCGATAGTGAATAAAAGCGCTGCCCCAGGCAAAATAGCATTAAATTCCTTAAAACTAAACCCACACTAAATCAGTGAAAACGTTGGGAAGACGTCGTAACAACCGTTTCTTCGACGTCCATACAACGTCATTTACATTTATTATCATCAAAAAAATAATACGCAAAGCTGCGAAGGAAATTATCAATCCAATTTTCTGCTATTTTCCCGCTGTTCTTTTTTTATTTCTTTGTTAGCCCAGTAAGCACAAAGACGTTGTTTCGACATCGTATTCCATCGTCGCATGACGGTTGTTTAATGGAGGAAATTTCTTTTGTTTCTTGCGTCTTTTGTTCTATCCCTCGGGACTCGCAGGGCATGTCTTTTTATTCGCATCTTTTCAGTGCATTCGTTTCTTAGCATTCTATCTATCGTATGAGAGACATAGTGATATTTTTGTCTGAAGAGACATGTTAATATCTGAAGAGATACATCAAATCATACTTTGATATTTTAATACATTTGTTATAAAGTTAATACTACTGCGACCATAGACATTTGGTCTTACGTGATTTCTGGACTTAAAACGAAAGAAAAATTTAAATTCAAAATAGCATTCAAAATTACGTTCCGAACAAGAAATTGTATAATAACATGGTCCTTTTACGTCATAATAAACGTCGACGGTCGGTCGACGGTCGAAAATGACCGTCAGATGACTGTCACTTTTCGATGTCACAATTATGTTGCATTTCTGACCACCAGACGACCGCCAAACGACGGTCAGAGGTGACCATCATATGACGTTATCTTGACGTCCTGAATGTTTACTGGGATTGGTTTCTTTTTATAAACCTCCACCCCATATTAAACCCTTTCCAAAATGGAGTACCAGACAAAGCGTGAAAGTTCTCTTGAGATGTGCCCAAAAACTATCCAACCAAATTTTCCTCTCATCGTACCTCTGCCAGCAAAAATAACAATGTTCATTATTCTCTCTTTTGAGTATAATTTTCTGTTTTTCATAAGTTTTCCAGTTAGCCTTGGAGCTTCCTTTCTATAGCCGTTATTTCAGTATCTTTGGGGTAATTTTCCCTAAACGTCGCATTCGATTAGGGTCTCAATACAATGGTTTCACGCTGACGTCGCACAAAATAAAATAAAGTATTTACTCTCACAACTCAATCTACCATTTTGCGTGACAGACACACAAACAAACAAACAGAGAATCGGCTATTAATATATAGACTAGCCGCCAAGGCGGCGTCGCTCGCCGCCCATGTTCAGCATGCGTTGTGTCATCTTCAGATTTCACGAAAAATAAAATTAAGTAATTGGCAATAATAAGTGTGCCCATGTTGTAGGGCTCGAAAAACTGATCAAAAAATGTATGGGAACGTTTTGCTACGACCAACCGTTACGGAGATATCGTCGATCAAAAATTTTGATGACGTCACAGACCCATCCCCAAAAAAAATTAGACCCAAATTTCTCGTCACCCTATCGCCTGTATCATGGACCCCAAAAAACGTCAGTTATCCCTATTGGTTGCCGAGATAATTTTCCCTAAACGTCGCATTCGATTAGGGTCTCAATACAATGGTTTCACACTGACGTCGCGCACAAGAAAAGAAATAATTTATGTGTGATCTTACATTGCTGACTTCCCGATTTCTTTCGCAGTTCACATCTACCATTTTGCGTGACAGACGGACAAACAAACAAACAAACAAACGGAGAATCGGCTATTAATATATAGACTAGCCGCCAAGGCGGCGTCGCTCGCCGCCCATGTCCACCTGCTCTGTATCACTGTATCAATAAACGTCAAATTTCCTTATAAACGGCTCGTACAACTTGTGTTCAACCAGAAGCAGATTCGAAGTCACAACCTCTGGTAAAACCAATCTTTTATCAGTGTAACAATACACTCAAAACGTATAGAGAGAAAACTTCAACTTGTTATTAACTTTTGTTTTAAAAAAGTTACGCGCTCTAACATGGGTGCTATCAAACGTAAGGGGGAAATGGTTTCTCTTCTTAAAAAGATCACACGGGAGGAAAGAAAAAAAAGGCACGTGCTAAATGAATAAAGTGAATAAAAAAAAACGTTCGATCTGATTAAAATAGATTAAAAGAAATCGATTAAAACAAATTAAGACAACTATTATGACAAAAGCAAAAAAAAATATTTTGTATCATGATACTCTTTTTTTACCTATCGGTTTTTAAACATTTTGATTGCTCGAAAAAATGTTCACCCGTCTCAGGCAGTCAGGCAAGGATACGTTAGGATACACTGGTAAACCGCACATGCTGCCACGTTCTGCCACTGCTGCTTTATGTCCAAAACGTTTAATCAGTTAGTTTCTTTGTATTTAGTTGATGTATTGTTTTCAAAGCCAAGTCAACGTGGAATATAAAACTAACAATAATAATAAAAACAAAACGTTATTCCTATTAGTTCATCAGCCAAAAAAAGTCACGTTCGATTGGGATTGCAATGTATTTGCTCTAAACTCACGTCGCACACAAAAAAAGAAATAATTTCGCTCACAACTCAATCTACCATTTTGTGTGACTTACAAACAAACAAACAAACAAACAAACAAACACACAAACAAACAAACAAACAAACAAACAAACAGAGAATCGGCTATTAATATATAGATTCAAATCCGACAATTTGAATTGTCAGACATTTGAATTTAGAATTCAAGTTTCATAACTTTGTTTACAAATCATTGCGTGGTGAATCGTCGACCAAAGAGTGCTGCTGAATTAAGAACCGGTGCAAATTCTAGTATAGAAAAAACCATTGATAACAAACTCACAAAACAGTGATACGAGAATTGGAAAGTCTAGAGGCAGACCACTACTATTAGATGATGAGCTTGACTTATGCGCTCCATGTTAACAAGTTTACGATTAGCCGGTGTTGGTATCAACATTCACGTAGTCCGTAGTGTGTTGAATGGCTTGGTTCAAGCTAACCCAATCCAGTATGTAAAGTTTTGTATCAGAAAATGAAATTTTCACGTCGAGTAGTAACTACGTCAAGACTCATTATCACTAGATCGCTATGGACTGAGGTAAAATCGCGCTACCCTTTCGAAATCATCGACAAACATCTTAAATACCATATTCCCGACGAACTCATCATCAACGTAGATCAAACACTATCAACATTTGTGGCAACAGACAACTTGACCATGGCTGCTAAACCAGAGAAATACATTTCCCGTGCTGGTGCAACAGATAAACGAGCCATTACCGTTACCCTCAGCGAGACGCTAGACGGTCATATTCTTCATTTCCGGCTTAATCTTTGGAGCAGCACATATTTCATGATTTCAGTTTTCCCTAAGCCATATTCATAAGCAAACCCACCGGGCTATTGGACTAAAGTACTTTTTTTCGATGAGATATTTCTCTTCTACCATAGCTGTCTGGTAAGAAAGATCAGCCTATATGTGAAAACAAGAAAATATTTGGCTATGTCAAATGATGTCGGAGGGTATAAACTTTGTTTATTTATCAGTCGATAAATATTTTACTTTAATGTTCTACTGCTTTTTTACGGTTTGAGCCAATTACATAATTGATTCATTCACAAGACTCTTTTGCCACCCAAAAAATTTCGTGGATACTGAGAAATTAAAAGTTTTGTGGGAATCAAATTTCGCGGATGCCAAAATTTCTTCGTTTCGCGAAAATTAAATGTCGCGGAAGTGTGTGTGTGTCAATACAAAATTCTAACGTTTGAATGTGGTCGAGTTTCGTGCTGACTTTGGCAAGGCATTGAAGATATTTTCAGCTTCTTGTTGGAATGTAATGGCTGTTCCGTTGCATTTTAACATTATACCTGTTATTCCTTTTGTTAGTCCTTTAAGCTGAGTTTCCACTAAAGCTTCACCAAAGCGTTTATGATAAACGCAAACAATCAGGTATAAAATTTATCGCTGGCACCAGAATGTCTGCCGCAAAAACGTGTCCATTGAATTTTATTGAAATGTTTTGAAACAATCAAGTATGTAGAGAAACATAGCAGCAGAAATGAATTGTGAAGAGGAAGATGTACTTGATATTTTGCTAGTAATATCGTTACGATAAAGACGTCGTTGAAGAACAAATGCTCGTAAAAAAAGGGCCTTCTGGGTGCAGGATAGTTACAAGGACCAAGAACTATATGGTAAATAAAATAACAGTTTTGAATAGGGAGGACTATTTCAATTATTTTACTCTTATTTTCTTTCTTCCCATGTTTTATTTTTATCATTTTTGACTCAACAGCATTATTTTACCTATTTAACATTAACATTTCCATGATTTATAAAATTTGCTAAAGACTGAAATACATTATCATATTCATGGATCAGTTTAAATTATTTTAAGGCTGAAATACAGTGTGTTTCATAATGTTGGAAACGGAAAATGTAAACCTGTTTTTTTAAATGAATATAGCGAATTTCCAAATGATTTTTACATCGATGGAAAGCCATTTTCAAGTTCTTTCTGCTAGTATATTTTTGTGAAAAATGAAACAGTGGTTTTTGTAAAGATAAGGAAAATGTCTTGGAAATATGTAATTAAATTTTTAATGGTCGATTAATTTCAATGGTTGTAACTGTTACTGTGGGTTGCGTAAACCAAAGAGGAAAAAGAAATTTCCTGCAATGACAAACTCAAGGGACCAAAAACGACCAAAAGTGACAAACAAAAAAATAATTAATTTACTAATTAATTAATAATTTTCCTTGAACTGCCTTCCACGATTAACACTAGGTGAAAGCCAGGCTTAAAAGTCCATGATAATGTCATGCTTGACTGATTCTCGAGACAGAACGATGGGTAGCTCACAGTGTGGCTGATACTTCTGGTGTTTGTTTGGGTAATTCAGGAAAAGACTTTTATCAATCAAAGTAGGTGAATCATTTTGTTTCCATCATTTTGTGTGATCTGATCATCTCAAATAAAGGTTTTGAACCACTTAAGCTAGTTATCCACTGAAAGCGACAGAACCTCTCGTTAATTTTTTTTGTAATGAACAAATTTTCTGTTGTAAAAATCTGTCGCAAACACCTGTTGTGTGTTGTGTCCATTGATAACAATTAATTCATGTTGTTATGCCCCAATTTGTAATTTTTGTCCCACTTTGTAATTTCTGCCCCACTTTGTAATTATCTTGCCCCACTTTGTAGTTTCTGCCCCACTTTGTAATTTTCTTGCACCACTTTGTAATTTTTAGCTGCACCACTTTGTAATTACTACCTGCCCCACTTTGTAATTTCCTGTCATTTTTACTTCCTAAATAAGATGTATTTTACCAAAACTTTATTTGTAAGAATTATCAAATTACGTCACTAAACTGGGCAATTTGGGCCAAATTTGGATCAATTTTTGAAAGTCCTCCAAATTTCACAAAAATTTGCACAAAGAACAATGGGAAGGTGCTGATTTCGAACTTGGAAGTGATTTTTCAGTTTCAACAAAATTGGGCAATTTAAGCCAAATTTGGACCAATTTTTGAAAGTTCTCCAAATTTCACAAAACTCGCACAAAGAACAAGTAGAAGGTGGTGATTTCGAATTTGGAAGTGATTTTTCGTAGTATTCATCATTTCCATACTAGTATTTGCGTCTTTGACAATCTATGGGTAGTGGTACCATGTTACATGTAGAAGTTCTCATAGAAACATAACGAAACCTAAAAGAGGCGTAAAAAAGCTAAGCAATACTTCCAGCAAGGATTAATGATGTTGAAGCATTTAATAAGTTTGCTGCTATACGGTTTTGCATCATGTGGTGCTTAGTATGGGTTCAAATGAGGATCTACATCACTATCTTTACAAAACCGTGAAAATGTTTCCAAAGATGAAAATATTCGATTCAGTTGGCTGAAAAATCAACCACTCGAATGCTAAGTCCAGATAAAGAAGTGAAACATTGTTAGGATAGTCGGATTTGAAACACCAATCTTTGTGCAGGAGAGTTAAGTTATTACGAAAAGAAAAAAATAGCGTCAGTGTACTCCTCCACAACGTTGATTATGTCTGTATCCGCCTCAGCACATATATAATTAATGCATACTTTACAGACATCTAAAATAAGAACTAGTTTTTACCATAAACCTTATTAAACTTGTCTGGGTTAGTGAGGGCAAGAGTCTGACTTTCCCTTCATTATTCAAACGCATTTGTAAAGTTTCAGCCACAAATTTTATATGACTCAAAAAGAATAATGTTTCCCTAAGTTTATTCCCAGGGTTGTAGCTCAAACTGTAGAATGGATTCGTTGCTTATGTCTGACTTAAAGAACATTATATAACTTTCTAACCGAAAGCAAGAACTGTCTGAAAAAATAGAACTATCTGAAAATCCCACGAGAACTGCGAGACCTGGAAAAGTCTTCAGATTATTTTGATTCGCATATAGAAAGGTTGTGCTGTGATATTTGATGATTGATGAATGATGATTTTGATAATTCTCTGTTTTGTTGTTGTATAAACGTCGCCTCTGGAGCTTACATACATGCAATGTATTGATAATTAGCAAGATAATTGCGATTTTATTACCGTGCATGCGTTAGCGGAAAAAACATTACGATCACCTTCCGCATATTAGTCTTACCTTGCATACTAATGAAGCCGACAGATATAGATTGACAATTAGCTGCGTTTTTTCTACTGCGCATGCGTTAGAGGATTTCAAAATCATAACGGGTCACCATTAGCCAAATTCCAAAACGCGGTCGCAATGTTTTTGGGGGAAATTTTTTCAAAATGGTAGCTTGAAAGCGGCTTTCATTTTTGTTTTTGTGAATGTAGGCAGTTGTGTTAAGAAAATTAGGAGTTTAATAATATGGAAAACATCGCAAATTTCACGAAAGATCAGATTAATGAGTGCTTTCGAAACAATGGTTCATCTGAACATCTTAATTCAGTGTTATCAAACTCAAAAGTGGGAAGACAATCATCTCTGAGATACACAACATTTAGCACATCTCATCTGTGATACAACATTTTTAGCACATCTTTCTAAATTAAATCAGTTTGGAGACTATCGATACATACATGAATCAATGTTATTATTTTCGAGAGTGGTGTTGCAGCATAAGCAGTGACTGACTTAGAGAGAAAGTGATGTGTTAGGTGATTGTGTACAAAATGCAGGATGTGAAGTGAAAATTAGTCTCTCAGATAGGAAGCGTGGAGAGTCGTGGTGTTGTGTTAGTGCAGGGGGTGCGGTGCAGTATAAGTGTATGGTGGGGTGCATGGTCCTGTTCTTGTGTCCTCCTTGTCAGTAGTCATTTTGTATCAGTGTGATGCGCAAGGTTGATGTCTCGTTTATTAATAATATAGAAATTATGATGTCTAAGTAAATTAGAAGCTAGAAATGTGCAATAAAATGAGAGAAGTCTTTCATAGTATGTACAGGGATGTGTGAAAAAAAACGCGTGTATGAGTTTGCCAAGACAAAGGCAGGATTGTAGGTCCTTCATCAGGAGCTGACACCTACATTTGCACAATGTCAGTTCGTTTCTGGTGACCTATGGTACCACGGTCTATCAGCTCTACGAACTACTCATACTTAATTATGATTAATGAGTGCTTTCGAAACAATGGTTCATCTGAACATCTTAATTCAGTGTTATCAAACTCAAAAGTGGGAAGACAATCATCTGTGAGATACACAACATTTAGCACATCTCATCTGTGATACAACATTTTTAGCACATCTTTCTAAATTAAATCAGTTTGGAGACTATCGATACATACATGAATCAGGTAGAATTTCAAGAAAAGTTTTTGAACATTCCAAGTGACAAATGGTTAGAAATAAACAAACATTTTGATGCTAAAGATAACTAATACACTACATTATTTCAGATAAAGATATGTTGACAAAGATGAAGTTGTTTTACTACTGTACAGTCTTAATTGTTAATATTACCAACAAATTTCAAAAATCTCTAACCCCTGCTGGTTCACATCAGTATATGTGCAAAAGAAGTGGAAAGGCTAAAGTTTACAGAAAAAAATTTGTAACTGAAGGTCCTGCGAGGCAAAGAATATTGGATTTTACATTAGACACCTTTTATCAACATGGACAAGTTTGAGATTTTTCATTATGTATATATCATAAAAAAATATCAAGTAGAAACTTAGAATACATCCATTCATCATAAATTTGTTACCATCACATTGTCTTTTAATTTTTTGTTCCAATTAGTAGTAACGTAAATTAATAATATTTGCCATTTGTCATACACTCAATCAGTCCATTTTGTCCACTTTGTTTAATATAAAAGTCCAGTCCCCAACTTTAACATTAAATCATTCAATGTGGATTCTTTTCGAAGCAAGTTGCACTGAATTTCATTTTCAGTGTCCTTTTGTTTAGGTCAGTTAAAGTGAATACCTTTAATGGCACACAGATCTTTCACAGTGAATACCCTATCTATCATTAATTGGTGCTCTTCCTCAACAAAAACCAGGAATCCTGTTTTCTCTCTGGGTATGTATCACTGAACACGTTCCCCATTCCGTGAGGATAATATATACATTTCTCACTTTTAATGGCTGCTTCTCTTCTCAACAACAAACTCTCGATTGGTCGATTATTGGTGGACAGAGGTGCAGAGATAGAAGGGATGAACAAATATGGATCAACAGCACTTCATTTTGCTGCACGTAATAATTCTTCCCCTCTACATTCACCTTCTTAATTAACTGCGCACTTCATCTCATGAACAAACAATGTAACTACTTGACACCACTTCACATAGCATCACAGCTTGGTTATTTCGAAAGTGTTGAAACGCTCATATGTCACGGAGCAGATCATCATATTAAAAATAATACATTGGATAATACCAATATTTGATTTCTTGCTTGTCTTCAAAACCTGTCAAGCAAACAAAATCTTGGTAGTTTTTCAGATGTACTATATTAATATGTTGTTGCTGCAGTTTTCGAGCATTACAGTGGAAATTTTGCTAGGTAAATGATGCTGGATTGCAGTTGTCAGTTTATTTCTTGTATAGTTTTAAAAACTAGTTTTTGTCTTCTGTTGGTAATTTACTACAGTTCATAGCTTTTTTTGCTCTAATGTACTTTATTTCCAATAGCTGATACTGTGATTCAGAAACAACAATAAGATTTTGGAAAATCGTGCGGTGATTTTCTTTCCCCTGATCTACAATGTGCACAAAACATTTTTTTCGTCTCTTGGCAATCTATAATAGTAGTATAGTGGTTATCACTCTCGTATTTCATGCGGGAGATCGGGGTTCAATTCCCCTTGGCGGCGATTCACCATGCGCGAGTGAATGTACCATAGCGCCGGGTTGACCCATGCTATGTGAGGGAAATTGGGTAGATGATATATTGGGTGTTGCAGGAGGTCATCCAGAAGAGCACATGCCCCTCCTGGAAAGCAGATGCATTAGCAACTGAGTGAGGCTAGCCACGTAAAACAATACCAAACAAGGAGCTGCTTGGCTTGAAGACTTCAGGACGTAACACAACGATGCATATGTAGTCTCAAAAATACAACGTTGCCAAATTGCCAAATTATGTTCAAATCTAATAAAATGACTGGCAAATTCAAAATCAGCAACTTCTAATTGTGCGTTGTAGAAACTTTCTAAGTTTGATCCAAATTTGGCCCGAATTACCCATTTCTGGCCAAATCTGACAAAATGACTGACAAATTCGTAATCAGCACCTTTCAGTGATCTGCGCAAATTTTTTTGAAATTTGAAGAACTTTTTAAATTTGTTCCAAATTTGCCCAATTTTAGTAAAACCTGGTCAACTGGAAGTCCTAATTTGACCAAATTTGCGAATACAGCAACGATGTCATGTAAACGCTGCACGAAAACGTTCATAACTTGGAGTAGTAGTAGTAGTAGTAGTAGTAGTAGGAGGAGGAGGAGGAGGAGGAGGAGGAGAAACCAAGGGTATTTTAAATACTTTACTCCACCACGGGTGTCCTAAAGTCAATAAATAAATAAAAATAAATTCAAGGTCATCCCATTCTTATCTTTTTCTTTAAAGTTGTTAAAACAGTGCAATTCCAGTAAACTATTTTGTTTGTACCGTCTGTGTACATATGTCTTGTCTGCTTGAATCGCTTATCAATCACAACAAATATGGCGGATATTGTGAAAATTTCCCCACATTAGAGTTCAGACCCCCGATTTGGAATTTGGCTAATCAGCATGTTCGTCTTACCTTGCATACTATAAATTGACAATTAGCGAGATAATTGCGTTTTTCCTACTGCACATGTGCTCAGGAATATCAAAATGTTACCATCACATTGTGAACTAATGAAGCCGACAAATTGATAATTAGTGAGTCAATTAGGTTTTTTCTTACTCAAAGAGTATGCGCAAGAAAATGGAATACTCTAAGATAGTCATCTCCTGTATAGACACCAAGAAAAAAACAGGTAAAATAGGATCACAAATTGCGAAGTGGGACAGGTAGTAATTACAAAGTGGTGCAGCTTGAAAATTACAAAGTGAGGCAAAATAATTACAAAGTGGGGCAGAAATTACAAAATGGGGCAAGATAATTACAAAGTAGGGCAAAAATTACAAAGTGTTGCACAACACATGTCAATTGTTGTCAACTCATAATCATGACAGTGAAGTGGAATTTTTTTCGCTGCAACTTTGATAGAAAATGGAATGAAACAAAAAAAGAAGAAAAGTATCGGGTTCAACAAATTTATCGAGAAAGAGCGGAATATAGCGTGGACTAGTGACAAGTTAGCAAAAGTACCTTTTCTCCACTAAGTTACTTTGTGAGTGTATTGATGTCTTTAAATCAGTTACTTCTTTTTTTAACATAGCATTCTCTTCATAAACCTTTATCTTCTTATCCATTCTTTTCACTTCATTTTTGAAAACTCCATCATCGTGTCTCTTTGCATGCTCATAATTTCCTCCACTTGATTGAAGGTAAAACATTCTTGCTTTTCAGATTTCGGAGGCACTTTCCGCTTTAAACACGTAGAGTTGAACATCAATCTCCAAGGAAGGACAGCGAGAACTCTGTCAGTTACCCAGTATGTCTTTTTAATTTACATTTTTCTTTTTAAATTTATAATTTTGATGCTTCTCTGACGACTTTCGCATTATTTTAAGTGAATATTTGCTGGCCACTTCCTTGAATAGATTGAACTAATTGAGGTGGTCCTCCGATTTGCATCATGAGTATAAATCATGAGCACTGAGTAAACAATAAGTTAGTTACTTACATACTTACGTTTAATATCTAGAGATGGCTCGTATCCTTCTAATGCTTTCGGCAATATTGGTATTCAAGGATGTTCAATGCCAACAACCACCTGAATACTTAGCTGGAACATGCAAAAGAGAAGGTTGGAATGATGTGTCTATGGAAGCGATGAAGATGATGGCTGACGCTATAAATTTTGAGAAAGGCAAATACAGTAGAGCACATCGGATACCATACAGTAGAATAAAACAATCGATTCTCGGTAATTTTCCTTTGACTTGGAAAGAATACGATGGAGTAATTAGACAATGGAAAAAAATTATCAAACAGCTTATGGATGACATTCATACTGTCGATGAAGAATATTTTGGATACCAAAAGTTGAAAGAAAAAAGAGTAAATCAGGTAAATCAGATTTTCTCTTCTTCTACTTTTCCAATCATACAATCCCCAAGGCAATGTAAACTAAATAATGCATTTTCACATTTTTTATATTGCCTAGGAATACCTGTTTAAATTTTCTGATTATCACGTGTCGTAGCAAAGCATTATGACGTTTGTCTCTTAAAAATTGATTAAAAATTAATTGGATATTTCCTTCAAAAACTGCGATGATATTTTTTGAATCCAATTTCTTGAAACACACTGTATAGTATGTACACGAGAAAGTGGGCACCCAACTTTCAATAGGCATATCCATATTACTCCAGTCATTAATTCCTACTTTTTCCCACTCGTTAATGCATTTTCCACTGAAAGTTTGCTTAAA
The DNA here is from genome assembly GCA_027922465.2 of Turritopsis dohrnii. Taxonomy (NCBI): domain Eukaryota; kingdom Metazoa; phylum Cnidaria; class Hydrozoa; order Anthoathecata; family Oceaniidae; genus Turritopsis; species Turritopsis dohrnii. Next base: position 128,932 of record BQMF02000676.1, on the reverse strand, counting down.
AGCCATAAAACTGACTTTACTCTCTTCACAACTCAGCCTACCATTTTGCGCGACAGATAAACAGACAAAGAGACAGACAAACAAACAGAGAATCGGATATTAATATATAGACTAGCCGCCAAGGCGGCGTCGCTCGCCGCCCATGTCCACCTGCTCTGTATCACTGTATCAATAAACGTCAAATTTCCTTATAAACGGCTCGTACAACCAGAAGCAGATTCGAAGTCACAACCTCTGGTAAAACCAATCTTTTATCAGTGTAACAATACACTCAAAACGTATAGAGAGAAAACCTCAACTTTTTATTAACTTTTGTTTAAAAAAAGTTACGCGCTCTAACATGGGTGCTATCAAACGTAAGGGGGAAATGGATTCTCTTCTTAAAAAGATCACACGGGAGGAGAGAAGAAAAGGCACGTGCTAAATGAATCAAGTGAATAAAAAAAAACGTTCGATCTGATATAAAATAAAATAGATTAAAAGAAATCGATTAAAGACAACTATTATGACAAAAGCAAAAAAAAAAATATTTTGTTTTATGATATTTTTTTTTTACCTATAGGTTTTTAAACATTTTCATTACTCGAATAAAAAGTTCACCCGTCTCAGACAGTCAGGCAAGGATACGTTAGGATACACTGGCAAACCGAGATGCTACCACGTTCTGCCACGGCTGCTTTTTGTCCAAAATGTTTTATCAGTTAGTTTCTTTGTATTTAGTTGATGTATTGTTTTCAAAGCCAAGTCAACGTGGAATATAAAACTAACAAAATAATAAAAACGAAACGTTATTCCTATTAGTTCATCAGCCAAAAAAAGTCACGTTCGATTGGGTTTGCAATGTATTTGCTTCGAACTCACGTCGCACACAAAAAAAGAAATAATTTCGCTCACAACTCAATCTACCATTTTGCGTGACTTACAAACAAACAAACGCACAAACAAACAAACAAACAGACGGAGAATCGGCTATTAATATATAGATACACTGCCATTTTTCAATGTTAATTGAAAAATTACCATTGGAAAATGATAGTGTATTTCAGCCTTGATAATGATGAACTTCTGCCTGTGACGTCACAGTTCCATGCTGTACTGCTCCTAAAAATTAATTACCGATCAACATGTAATTATCAATAAACAAAACAACCGTGCTTTTTTTCTGTGCAAAACATTTTAGGACGACACTGAACTACACTGAATTTACTAGGGAGTGATCATCTGAGGAACAATTTTCTATTTAAATGTCTAATAAGTGCAAATTAAAACATTTTCAGAAATAAAAAGATGTTTATGAAGTATTTTGATTTTCATGATATCCCGCTATTAGTGATTGTTACAAGAATGTGTTGACATGTGTTTTCAGATGGACCTGTAACATGTTAAGGTTTTTTGATAAAACGTTGCGACGAATGATGGTGCTTTGGAGTAAAGATCTGTTTGCTGGCCATGTATCTTCTAAGTTTCATTTTTAAGCCAGGGATTATAAAAAACACAAGTTTATTATTTATTATATTTATTCATCTTTATTTTTTCTATTTATTATATTTTCTTTTTAATTTCGCTATAGCGAAGTATTGGTTTCGTCGTTCCATGTGTGTATGTATGTATCTCCGTGACCTTTTGGACGATCTCACTAAGGAAAATATTTCGATTATATATCTTTGTTAGAATATTGTAAGAATGTGCTGTAGCGAAATTTTCGACTTCCCAGTCGTCTTGTTTTGATCATGGAGGTATAAAACAGAAGGAGAACGAACTCTTATTTTTCTATTATTCAGATAATGACTATTCTATTCATTGCGGTATCACTTTGATGTCATCCGTGATGCGCTTTCGGCTGGTTGTCGGTGAAACAAATACTTTTTTAAAAATTAACGACAATTTAAAAACCAAATATCATCCATTATAACAACGGATCAACTTGCTGCATAGTGACAAGCAGATTATTAAACCTAAAGCTTCCTTGAGAAACAAATGAAAATCTATGTTTTTATACAGAGTTGAAGATATCGCGTAATTCACGTATAAGTTCCAATCTACATATCTTCTGACTTAAATGCGCCTCGATAGTGCCGCGGTACGTGCAAAAACTTAGGATTATTCTCTCTTCAAAAACTGAAGCTCGGCGAAACTGCTTGAGGGGATCACGAGATATATAGACCTAAAGTTGCAATGTTTTCGTTGCATAATTTGTGACGTTTTTGCATAATTCTCCCAATTCCTACAGATTATGCATGCTAAGAACTTTACCCTAACGATCTTTAATCACATTGGAGAATTGATATGAACGAAATTTTCACGCAAGAACGCCAAAATTATAAAGATTATGCAAAATGATAGCAATTATATGTTATTACACACTGAGGACTTAAACAATGCAGCGCATCACGGATAGTACAATAGCAGATTTTGAGTTCGTTCTCCTTCTGTTTTATACCTCCATGTTTTGATTAATATTAAAGCTTTAGGGAGCTAATCGTGAAAACTCCATCCTCATGGCCATCTTAAAACTTCAGAGAAAGGCCAGGCCATATTGTGGATGTATACGTCATTAACAACGTAAAAATTGTTTAGATTTAAACAACATTAAAGCATAAAGATCCAAGTTCGTTCATATCATGAACTACTCTTAGTATACGAGTCAACATTATAATGTCATATAATTGTAATACAGTAAGAAGGTTCGAAGCACAAATTGGACTAAATGATAAATGTTTTCAGAAGATATAACTTTGCAAAATGCAGAAGCGTAATAAAGGAATAATTCATTGCTTCTGTTTTTTTGTTATATTTATTCTAGATTTTCAATCGATTAACGCATGAGAACTTGGCTCAGTGCGAGAGGTATTTGGAACAAATACCAGAAAAAAGGGCAAAGACAGATGCTAACTATTTAGCTGAACAGATCCGCAATTTGTGTATCTGCATGTATAACGCCCCCGGGAATATCCGACCCGGATATCCAGAAACTAATAACGTAATTGGAGATAACTACGATCCCATGCTCAATCGCCGCCGTATGCCAGGTGAAAGAGTTACCATAGACGATCTCACGCTGGATTCATTAAAATTTGAAGAGAAGTACCACCTAGATTATAAGAAACATCAAAATGGCATCTATTCCTCTGATCAAAAGTTATAACCCCCGCAATGAGCATAAGCGACCGAGGAGGCATAACAGTTTCACGAGGTATCCAATACTGAACTGATTACTTTTTTCGGACGTGAGAGGCAAAATACGAAAGTTCATCTGCAAGGTTTTCTTTTTTTAATTAAAACTCACTTCAGAAATGAATCGTGATTCAATCGACAAACCGCTAGGCCTATCCCGAAATTCATTTTAAACACTGAACTGTGACTGAGTTTCATATCTAACCTCGTTTTTATGCGATTCATTGTTCCACTAATGTCATTACTTTACAGCTTAATGATAGTCTCTTTTATTCTCAATTCCCATTTCAATAATTATGAACAGTTTGAATATTGTTTTGAATCAAAGTTTGTAACGCAGTTTGTAGTGGAAATTTTTCTTTTGGCTCTTACATAATTTCTTTAACAAATCTTATTTTGATAAAACATACGCATCCATGGCTACAGTTCACACATTGTGCATATTGCTTGTAGCAAATACTCGCCGTTAGTTCTAGTTAAGGATAGTCAATTTTTTTTTATTTCATAAAAAGATAAAGCTTTCAGAGAGCTTTCTGAAAATGTATGATGCTATAAAAATTTATCATTTGGTACAATATTTTAAATTTAGTGGTATTTCATTTCATGCTTATTGCAATTTGTTTACAGAACCTATTCAGCATGTTTACAAGAACTTTGTTCTCTTTTAATAATAGACTTATTAATTATTCATGTTAGCAAATAACAGCTATTGTTTCTTTTGCAAAGTGGTTTATTCAACTGATCGCAAAATGGAATTTCTTTGGAAGACGTTTTCTCGATAAGTATGTTTGCGTTACTTATCTGTCTTTAAATACCTCCAAAAGCCCCTACGATGAAGGTATCGTTACATAATTTTTTGCAATTGAAAGAATAGGTTTATAAGAACAAAACGCTACTACAATTTTTTCTTTAAGCAAATATTTGCTCTGCGATGAAGGAAGAAAGACAAGGAAAGGCTATTTTAATGAGTGTTTTTCGTAAATCTTTTATTTCATCAGAACTAGGACTAGAAAAACTGTAGTAACTTTTTTTAAATTAGTAAACATAGAACACAATGACATAAAAATGTCGCAGAAAATATTTTTCAAAGGGTCCGTGGAGCTCCTAGAAATTAAGCATTTTCAAAATGCCCTTATCCGCAATAACTTTTTAAAACTAAATTATTACTAAATTACTAAATATTGAAAATAAAATTATATTCATTAGATCGGGAATTTTATAAGGTTTTCAAAAATATATACTTTGTTGATGAAAAAATAACCACATCAAAAGTTAAGGACACAAAACTGAAAACATGCAGCAAGGGGTGATGACTATCCTTAAGCCTTATTCAATTTCCGCGCTTATAGCGTAGGAAATTGTTTGGTTTACACATTCTACCTAAGTATCTATCTCTGTCACTGTTTTTAGTCGTTTTCGGAAAGTCCGTTCGGATTTCGGATTGTTTGTCTATTCAGAATAGAATAGACAAAAGGAATAGGAATTTAGGACAGGTTTGACTAAAATTGGGCAATTTAGACAAGGCGCTGATTTCGAAGTTGACAGTCATTTTGTCAGACTTGACTAAAATTGGACAATTTGGGCCAAATTTGGACCAAATTTCATGAATATTTGCATGGATTACATTTGAAAGGTGCTGATTTCAAATTTGACAGTCATTTTGTCAAAATTGACTAAAATTGGACAATTTGTAACAACTTACACCATTCTTCGTAACTCATGTGTGGAGCGATAAAGTTTTTGATGTCGAGAAACTTGAATTTCCTTGGGGTCAAGTACATGTAGTTATTATCCTTCGTTGCCACCATGATCGACTTGTCTTCAACCTTTGCGACTTCTTCGACGAAATACCGCTTGATCAAGTTGAGATCGTATTTACCACTGTTGAAGCCAATGACTGCGACTTGGTTTACTCATTCATCCCACTTATCTTGCGTCATTTTCGGGAGCATATGAAAATCTTCAGGTCTCGGGTACATTCTCTCTATTTCGGCTACAATGAGCGCTGGTCTCCTTTCTAGCTCTATCACAAACCGCTCGATCAATACCTGGGCATCTTCATGCACAAGAAACGTCACCGGTTCTGCATTCAAACTATCGTGAATCGAAACACTAACTGGTATGTGTCTCGAAGTGTACTTGAGATCATCTGTTTGCTGCTGGTTTAAGCCTGCCAATAGAGCTTCAAATTCAAACACTATCTAGTGAGGATATGGTGTAAACTTTTCTTGAAGTACTGCTCGACCTTTGGTGGATTCTCGCATTCCCATACTGACACAAGTTTGTATCCAAGCTCTCTTATGCTTGCTTCTTTGGCTTGTGTTCGCTCATACCGATGTGGGTTTCCACCCCCTTGACAAGGACAGCCATGCCATTTACAACCGTTGTACTCGTAGACCGTTTTGTTGACCTCCACCCGTATTACTCGTTCTCCACCATGTCCGCAGAGTCACAGCATGTATGTGTCTTCCCGTCTCTCGCGGCATGCGTTATAGCTAATGTCTTTACCGTAAAACACTAGCTCCGCCTTGCTTACTAACCGTGTTACTTTCTCACCTTTGCAAACGATATTCATTTTTGCTCCCTCACACTCTTTTTCCTTGTGTCGGGTGAGTGTAGCGACTCTTGTAAACACCTGTTTGCAAGCTTCGCATTCCCAGCTTTTGCTGAGAACATCCAAATCATTGATGTAGAAGCAATTTCCGTATAGCATTCCAAGGTTGATGGTATCTAGTCCTTGCTTGTGTTGCTTCTGACCATACACGAGTCTCCAAGGTGCCTTGTCGGCGTTTGCCTTTGGCTCATACACTCTAATATTTAGGTTAAAATGCTTCGCAATGCCTTCGATGTTCATTAGTTTTGTTCCGCGCACATCCTTTCGCTTTAGCTTCGGTTGCTCATGGTAGTCTCTAACCAATCTAAGGGCTTCCTTTGTAAGAAATTCACAGCCTCGTTCTTTCTCCCTGTCTCGTGTAGATTGCTAAACATCGCCACATGCACAAGTTGTCGATTCTTTCGTGTTTACTGTCTACAGCGAAGGTGCAACGTTTCTTTCGTAGCCAATCTGGTAATGGTCCACAACCTAACAACGGCTCTCTAGTAACTATGATCTTGATCTGCACATGGCCGAACACAACCTTACCTTCATACGATTAAGGTGACTCGATAGTCCTCTCCTGTGGCAAGTAAGCCTTGGACCAAAATTCATGATCGTCATGGTTCTCACATCGCTCTATGAATGCTTCGATCTCTGGCAGGCTTGTAAGTGAAATTTTAGATCCTTTCGTTTTTGGATAGGGCGTAACTCCACCATCACTATCATATATATCGCAGATAAATTAGTAGACGAAATTGACTCTCATGTCTATATGCCGTGTTATTTTCCGCATAATAGCATCTGCTAAGGATCGGTTAAGATTCTTGGTAAACCGCCAAGTCTTGACCCGATTTCCATATTCTAACACTCGTGTGTCGTACTTGACGAAGAGTTCCTGAATATCTTCGAGTGCAGCGTCATTAGGCTGTTCCCAAGGAGTGACAAACAGATGCTTGATATCTTGCATGCTTGCCTCCTCTTCTCTCATAGCTTGGCGTTCAACAGCCGAAATCAGTGGTGACTGCCCATAGCCTAGCCTCTCCTTAGTCTGATTATAAAAAGAAGTAACCGACTCGCGAATCTTCTGCAATCGATCTGCGAGTGCATCACGAGTTGCTGTAACAGGCGATGAAACAGCGTTGTATAATTTAGATACTGCGTTTCTGAAATAACTCATTATCCTTTATTATATACAGTTTTTCAAGAACAAGGTTTTTTAAAGGACACAATGTAGCAAATTATGGATAAAATAATCTTTGTTCCACTTTTCTATAGAATCATATGTTCAACCCCCGTTTTAAAACACACTATTAGCGGGATTCGGAAAAATCATGTTTCGTTTACACGAAACTATTTTTCCATAGATTTGTAGGGAATTGTATACAACTTAGTAGAGTTGTTCGTGAATTTTTCCCTACAAAGTCATTAGAAACTTCACATTAACACTTGAAATAAACGTGCAAAGTAATGATGTTTCTTTTGATACAACAAAAGGCTTTAAATCTCTGAAGTACCGTTTTAGTAGAACAGTTTCAAAAAAATTCTCACAAGTAATTGATTTTTTTCGTGTAACAGGCTCGTCGAGTTTACGAATCTCCCTAATGGTCGCATTTTTTATGTTTTATATCTTTTAATTTATGTGCTATTGAGAAAGCTTATCAGACCAAAACTCAGGGCCGTAATTTCTTCAAAAATATTGAGGGGGCTAAAAAAATTGGAGCGAGCAAAGCGAGCGAGAAAATATTTTGAGTCGGGGGTCGCGGGGGCTCTAAGCCCACCAGCAGGGGTTTTAGGGGTCGGAGCCTCCTCAAGGAAGTTTTCTTTAATACTTTACTCCAAATTATAGCTTTTTAGTGTTTTAAAAACAGACTACAGTGTGTCCCAGAGAATTTCGGTCTGAGATTTTAACAGCTCATAACTATTCACACATATATCAGATTTCAGTAATTTTTACACCATTCAATAGGATTTTATTCATAGATTTTAATATACATTTTGTTCTCCAAAACTTTTTAGTTTGGAAACAATTAAGGATTTAACCATGAAAAAATCCAATTATCTTTTTAATACAAGGAATAAAAACAAAACAAAAACAAAACGACAAGTTTCTTCGACACATCCAAGTTTATTATCTTAGTACGACGTTTCGAGCGTTCAACGCCCATTATCAAGTACAGATTTTTATACAATGTATAGCTCTTTTATACAAAAATATAAGTGTCGTGAAGTGATAAATCTTTTCCATAAAAGGAACTAATACATACAAAACAATCTCAAAGGAGTATAAATAAGTAAAGAAAAAAAATTAACAAGCGTGATAGAAAAAAGAAAAAAGGAAGCTAATTATAAAGATACAGTGGAGCAGAACGTATAGTCCGGTTTAGAACCGGATTTTCTCGTAAAATAAAAAGAGACTCTTTAAGTTCTAACAAGAGCCATATGGCACAAAACGGTAGCAGCATTTCAACTCGCAATGTACAAAACTAAATAGATTCTAAATTAATTAATCTGAAAGCCCCATGAAGCTTTGTCGACCTTTGTTTATCTCCTAGGCTTAAATTAATGGCAATTTTCATTTGAAAAAGTGTGAACAGGGCTTAACTAAAACCACCAGAAAACTATATGATACAAACAAAAGAAATATGCACAATGCATGAAACTATGTTTTTTTTATATCAGAGTTTTTTATAAAAAGAAAGCTATGTAAGACCGAAAAGAGAAAAAAAGCAAACGTTTTCTAAAAATATAAGAAACAAAGTAAAACCGTTTCAAACTTTAATCCAAGACATTTTTGTAGACAAGCAAACAAAATACACACGTACGAAATATAAAAAAATGTAAAATGCTTTTAAAAAGTTTAAGTTCGATGAATTTCAATGAATCTTTGTAACTGCAGGCAAGAAGAAGAGAGCTTCGAACTTCGAAGCACAAGATGTTAACCAAAAACAAAATCTTAAGTTTATTTTAACCGTGTTTCAAATTAGGTGCAACTAAAGTTCCCCACCGTGTTTTTAATAGGAAAATGTTTATTTAATGGCGAATCTATGGTAAAATACTAAAATAACTTATATGTAAAGAATGTTTTGATAGTTATTATTAGCCTCCGTTCTTTAGTTGCAATTTACGCAGTTTCGGAATTGACATTGGCAGACTGCACAGGCTAAACTGTCATTTCGGTCGGCAGTAGGAGGAGGAGGAGGAGGAGGAGTAGTCCAAGGGTGTTTTAATAGGGTATTCGCTTCGCTGCTACCGTAATAAATATGAACTATTGGCGTGAGCAAGAATGCTAAATGCATCATAACCAGCCGGGTGTCCAGAAGTAGACACATGTTGGCGGATAGCAGTGAGAATTCCACTCGAAGTAGCTTTGCCAGTAAGTGCAGAAATGCCCATGTGCTCACTCATTCTGACTTTAAAATGGCGCTTAGTTTGGCCAATATAGGAAGCATTGCAGCAACCACACGAAAACTTGTAAACAATGCCAGAAATAAGATCTTTGCAAGGACGATCTTTAAAGTGGAAAAAATTAGATAGTCTGCACGAGGCTTTAAAGACTAATTTAACTTTACAACAAGATAAATTCTTTGAAATAATTTTGTAAAGACTAGTTCTTATTTGGTCCGAAATGGGACCAAGATATGGAAGAACAATGAGAAGAGATTTTTTCTCAGTTGTACTAACGGTGACTTTAGGAGTGTGAAACTTGTCTAAAAATGTTTTGATGCAACGGTCAATAAAGGAAAGTGGATAACCGTTCTTCTTAAAAATACTTTTAACTTTTCCAAGTTCTAAGTGAAAATTACTGTAACTAGAGCAAACATCTATATATTATAGTGTAAATCATACCAAATTTAAACACTGAAGGTAAAAAACTGTCATAGTGTGTGTAAACGCCACTAAAAGTGGGCTTTCTATAAACAGATGTGGAAAAGAGTTTGTTATCTCGAAAAATTTCAACATCTAAAAAACTCATCTTATTATTCATTTCAGACTCAGAAGTAAAAGAAATACTATCATGACAAGTGTTCAAATAATTTTTAAAAAGGGGCAAATGATCGGCTGACTTAAATAAAACAAATATATCGTCAACATAACGACTATAAAAAACAGGTTTGAATTCAAGAGGACAGTTTTCCAACCATATCTTTTCATAGTGTGCCAAAAAAGCATTAGCTAGGGTGGGACCTAGGGGAGAACCCATGGCCACTCCATCAATCTGTTGGTAAAACTCATTATCAAACATAAAATGAGATTCTTTAGTAGCTAATGATAATAAAGATTTAAAATCACTCTTTGATAAACCATTAACTTTCTCAATATTTTCAAAAAGTTTGTCAGTACAAATATCAATAGTTTCTTCTAGAGGTACATTGGTAAATAAAGAATCAACATCTAAACTGCCCATAAAAAGGTTAGAGTCCTGTGCAATTATTTCTGAAGAAAACGAAAAAGAGTCTTTAACTGTGAATACGTTGGTAGTTATACCAGATAGCAAAGGTACTAAAAATTTGGCTAATTTGTAAGTAGGAGTGCCGATGGCTGATAAAATCGGTCGAAAAGGTGGACATCCATCGATCAGTTTCTTATGAACTTTACACAAACCATATAAAACACCTAGTTTGGATCCTACAGGGCTTAAATCATTATACGTTTTAATAGACAAACAACCTCTACTTTTAAGAGACTTGAGAATTTGCTTAACTTTCTTTTCTTGGTTACCTGAAGTCTTTAAGTTAATCGTTTTACTCTTTTTTTGCCTTTTGAGTTTTTTGCCGTAGTATAGTGGTTATCACTCTCACATTTCATGCGAGAGATCGGGGTTCAATTCCCCTTGGCGGCGATTCACCATGCGCGAGTGAATGTACCATAGCGCCGGGTCGACCCATGCCATGTGAGGGAAATTGGGTAGATGATACATCGGGTGTTGCAGGAGGTCATCCAGAAGAGCACAGGTCCTTGATTGGGTTTGTGTCACTCATGAGAGTGTCAAATACTTCGGAGCCTCCAACCTAAGCCGTGGCCCCTCCTGGAAAGCAGATGCAGTAGCAACTGAGTGAGGCTAGCCACGTAAAATAATACCAAATAAAATAAAAAATAAAATTTTTTGTTCTTGGATACGAAAAGTTTGGTATAGCCTTAAGAATCTACTTAAGAATATAATAGGATAATTTCGACTAAAAAGTTAAGAATATCCATCATGAAACGAAAAAACACCATTCTTATATAAAAAAAAGCGTGTATTAGACTAAACGCCAAGGTGGTGTTGCTCGCCGCCAATGTTCAGCCTGTGTTGAGTTCACGAAAAATAAAATTAAAAAATTGGCATTGATACGTGTGCCAATGTTGTAGAGCTCAAATAACTGATCAAAAAAATGTATGGCATCAATTTGCTACGACCAGTCGTTACGGAGATATCGTGGATCAAAGATTTTAATGATGTCACACGACCGTTTATAACAAATTAGGCCCAAATGTTTCGTCACCCTATCGCCTGTATCGCGAACCCCCCAAAACGTCGGTTATCCCTATTGGTTACCGAGATAACTTTCCCTAAACGTCGAATTCGATTAGGGTCTCAATACAATGGTTTCACTCTGACGTCGCACAAAATGAAATAATAGCCGAGTGTGCCTATGTTGTAGAGCTTGAAAAACTGATAAAAAAAATGTATAGCATCGTTCCGCTCACGTCTGTTTACTTGTGCGGCGAGAGCGAATCTTATTGTGAGCATGCGCAATAGAAACAAGACTCGAGACGGAGAAGAAACAGGCAAATGGCGGTGGCACAAATTTTACTTGTGTTTACCTTTTCAGGTTATTCAATAGGTAATCTAGAATAATTAACCCAGTTTAATATTGGAAATGATTACCTGACGATGGAACTTGTTATTCGTAAATCTATTTTGAAGAAAAATCGAGGAAGAAAATAAAATTTTGTCAACAAACATTATGTGTTCGACATGTAAATTTTACTGAATTTCTACCTATCAAATCGCAGACAAAACGAATTTTCTTTGAAATACTACTATGTGTATGTGATTCTTCCATCTTTTATCTAATATTTTTTTAAGATGTCTTGTTTGTATCTGTTTTTTTATTCAATTTTCAAAGCTCTTTGTGGCCCACCCTTTCATGGGCGCTATTTCCTTTTCGCATCCCCCCTCCCCTCCCCCTCCCTAAATGTATCTGATCCAAATCTAACCCTGACCCTAAAACAAATAGCACCTTATGGTGTTGCTGTCATCCGACCGACCTGTTTTGTGCCAACTTTTTTTGTAATACTTGTCGCGGGCCATTAAAGTTTTGTACGTTGAGTCAAAAACTCTGTCTCTACAAAAATTTGTTCACTTAGTAGTAGTAGTATCCTCTAGCTATAAGAAAGTTGTGGTGCTTTCTGTTGAATACAGGCAGACAATGGATTTAGCTCTACGTCATTTTTTTTATATTTACCAAACTGATCCTAAGTTGAAATTTGAACTTACTACCACATATTGGTGATACCTGTCTTGATGGACATGGAGGAGATCTTCCACATATATACTAAAATTGAGCAATCTTTTTTTCATGGGTGACTATTGAAAATCTAAACCCTTATATAAATATAAATTTTCATTAGAATTGAATAATTTTCAAAATTTTTATCCAAATTTAGTTTAATTTGGTGGTGGAGATTTGATTTGATTTTGAGAAGACTCAACATGGTTTTTGAATATAATGCTTTAACAAAAATGCTGCAACAAAATAGAAGAAGACAAGATGCCCTAACAGGCAAACGGATTTCTGCAAAATCTGCTGAATAATGAAAAATAAAAGACCATGTGACTAAAAATGTGAAAGAGGTTATATGATTTCCAAAATAAAACATCACATTTCTAATCATGTACTAACCAAACACATTGTCAAACGATAACTGACACTATCTGAGATTTGTAATGCAGTATATACTGCCAATAAACTGGATTACTTATTTTTTTGGTACGAAACAATATCAAGGATATATTGATCCTTGCAGATATCATAATGAATGAGCACATAACTCATAAACTCTAAAAGATACGAATTTCTGAATTTGATAACTTAGTGTCAATCTTCCTAAATCACAAGCACGAAAAGGCACACAGATTTTGGTCATGCAAAATACACTACATAGACCAAAATCAACATATAACTGAAATCAGACATTTTTGTTTTAGTTTGATTGATATGGCATACACTCACAAACATTCTTAATCTAAGTTGACATTCGTGGCCTGTTTATAAAATTTCTTAAAGAAATTTGAAAATAAGGTTGAATGATATTTACAACACGGTATTGCATTTCTGATTTCATAGGCACTCCAGGGCATTGGGAAAGTGCAATCAACACTGTGTGATGACATAAACATCCTATATTTCTGGGGAGCAAAATATTAACCTTTTATTGATCTTTTCAGATATCAAAGATTTCGTATGTTAAACGTACTCTTTAAACATGTGATATGTACCGTCAATTTTCTTAATTATGAATGGATTTCTCAATATTGAAAACACAAAAAGTAAATAAAGATTTTGAAAGTATACTTATACGTACGTATACTTACAGTATGTTCCAGCACACACATAAATTATATAACTGAAAGGAAAGTTTTGTATCATGTTTCATGTGCACTGAATTTACAGTTGAAGGTGGTTTAATTCGCTGATTAGGAAAGCCATTCATAATAAGAGACATTATCGACAGTGTATAACTTAAAACCTGATATGAAATATTAAAAACATTAGAACATCAAACATTAAAAGTAAGTGGTGCAGAGAGTAGACAATCATTTTTGATGTTGGAACTTAACAGGAAACTGAGCTGAGCTTAAGTATCCAGAGCTTAAAAAGCATAACAGCCTATATATGAAACAAACAAAGATGTTTTCATTCAGGCTTTTCAAGACATCTCAAGACATGTTTCCACTAAAAACTAACAAATATATACCTTTCTGACTCTTCTGTTTACAAAACGTTGAGAATTTTGTTTTAGTTAGAACAGAACGATCTGATAAAAACAGACACACAGAGTTCAACGAGTACGTTTTTCTCTCTTATAAAAACTACAAACGAACGAAAAAACTAAAAAGAATAACATGCGTGATAAAAAGGGCCACGTGCGTGAACACAATACATTAATAAGAACATCGAACATAATAAAAACCATTGTGCTGAAAATGAGCGTCACATATTTCAACACGATCACATATTTTCGTTTTTCATCTTAAAAATCCACTTGTGTAAATCCTTGGTAAATCTAAAAGGGTTTCTTCCCGCTGACATGCATGGCACGGTGCTTTCATGTAACCGCACGCATGAATTTTCAAAAAACCGCTAGGTTTGGACAGTAAGAAAAAGAAGAAAAAGAAAAACAGAGCCGGTTGTAATGTATTTCTTGCTTTCGCAGAAATCCAAAAAGTATGGAAGGGAAGGATATTAAATTTCAACTTTTCAAATGTTTTTCTTGTGTACCTTATGTACCATACATAATTGCAAACTAATATCTACATTTAGAATCTAAAGCACATGAAACATAGTTTCAATAATATTACCTACCTTATTGAAATAATATGACTTTTTCCACCCACCCCATTTATTTATTTTGAGCAAAAATTCCGCGCAACCTGTATATTAATCACAAAGAAATTTCCCACCCACTCCAATTATTCAAAACTTGAGATTACATTTTATGTACAGACTTTGGTAGTGCACGACATTCAGCTAACCAGTAATTTGTTCTAATTCATCTATATATTAATAGCCGATTCTCTGTCTGTCTGTTTGTCTGTCACGCAAAATGGTAGATTGAGTTGTGAAAGTGACTATTTTATTTTAGTTTGTGCGACGTCAGTGTGAAACCATTGTATTGAGACCCTAATGGAATGCGACGTTTAGGGAAAATTATCTCCGTAACCAATAGGGATAACTGACGTTTTTTGGGGTCCGCGATACAGGCGACAGAGTGACGAAAAATTTGGGTCTAATTTTTTTGGGGGACGGGTCTATGACGTCATCAAAATTTTGATCAACAATATCTCCGTAACGGTTGGTCGTAGCGAAACGATCCCATACATTTTTTTGATCAGTTTTTCGAGCTCTACAACATGGGCACGCTTATCATTGCTAATTCCTTAATTTTATTTTTCGTGAAGTCAATGTATGCTGAACATGGGTGGCGAACGACGCCGCCTTGGCGGCTAGTATATATAATTGCTTTATATTCACACCAACACCAATCTACACTAAAAGTATGTGAAAATCTGTATTGCACAAGTATACTTTAGGTATGTAGTATAATTTGAAATGTATTTCATGCTCTGGAATACCATTGAGCCCTCTTGGTAGTTGTACACACCTCTCATAATATAAAATATTTATAAGATATCTGCTTTTGTTATGTATTTATATAAATAAAACATTGAAATTAATCAAAAGAGTTGAAAATGGCTAGCCAACCGTTTCTTTAAAAAGATTTCTGCTCCTAGTTCCCATTTGTGTACCTTAAGGGAAGAAATGGTTTGCGGAAGAAATTTTTGCGAATATATTTTTGCGGATAAATGACACAAAAATGCCATATTTTGCGGAATTAATTTTTGCGGATGCAAGGAATTTAATAACCTCTTGCAAGTGCAGATGCTGCTGGTATTGTTATTGACGAATAAGTAATAAGTCCTTAGATGTTCAATAACTTCGACTTCTTTCCTTTATCATTTTTCAAACGTTTTGTATTTATATGCAAAGCAAAGTGAAAATTCAATTCTTTATGGATAAAAAATATGGAGAATTTTGCGGAATCTATTTTTGCGGATGACCAATATTTATTCATTTTTACAGAATTTAATTTTGAGGATTTGAGCGAAAGTTCCGCACAAATTTCTTTCGAAAACAATTTCTTCCCTTAAGGTATATAATCTGGTAGGTTTTGGCAGATTACAATTTGTGTGTAATTGCATATAAACATTTAGGCTAGGAGAAAAAACTGTCTCTTTATACAATATGCTTATGACTTACGATAAAAATATCCTTAATAAAAAAGAATCACTTAATAAAAGGCCCCAAGTCATCTGGGCAAAGATTGAATTCTGTGAGAGAAGATCCTACATTTTTAAATAACAGCTAGGTTCATGACATTCGTAAAGCCTTTAGGAACGGAAAAGTCCATTTTATGGAAAGACCCATAATAGAACCCTTAAAATCAACAGAAAATATCATTACGAGTTTCTGCAAATTCTCATGAAAAGAATGGATAATCTTTATAAAACCATATGTCACGCTTAAAATTTACTTTAATAGAGATGTATCAAGGTATTCTGTGTCTGGGCAGGTTGACTGTAAATCATGCTTTATTAGCTTTTTCTTACCAAGTTTGGTGTCTCAAAAGGTATATTAATGTTTTGGAGTTTTTTCGTAGCCTTTTCTAGGTTTCCCCCCTCCCTTTCTATTTTCTTTTCCCTTTATATATAACAGATGACTTTCTAAGTGACATTGTTTATAATGCATATGTGTTCTTTTCTTGATAATTTCTTAAGGATCAAGTCGTTTTCTGTCGACTTAGTCCTCTGAGGGGTCATTTTGATAATAACGAAGACGTTTAAAAATAGACATTAGCACTTTCACTTACTTTGATACAGATTTTAATTACTTTTCAGTTTGTAAATGGTATTAGCATGCATATATAAGCCAGTGAAACTATTCAATGATCTGAAATATCCCCCAAAATTGAAACTAACAAAGAACAAGATGCCCTAACAGGCAAACGGATTTCTGCAAAATCTGCTGAAAAATGAAAAATAAAAGACTATGTGACTAAAAATGTGAAAGAGGTTATATGATTTCCAAAACAAAACATCACATTTCTAATCATGTACTCCCCAAAGACATTGTCAAACGATAACTGACACTATCTGAGATTTGTAATGCAGTATATACTGCCAATAAACTGGATTACTTATTTTTTTGGAACGAAACAATATCAAGGATATATTGACCTTGCAGATATCATAATGAATGAGCACATAACTCATAAACTCTAAAAGATATGAATTTCTGAATTTGATAACTTTGTGTCAATCTTCCTAAATCACAAGCACGAAAAGGCACACAGATTTTGGTCATGCAAAATACATCTACATAGACCAAAATCAACATATAACTGAAATCAGATATTTTTGTTTTAGTTTGATTGATATGGCATACACTCACAAACATTCTTAATCTAAGTTGACATTTGTTTCTTTAAGAAATTTGAAAATAAGGTTGAATGATTTTTACAACACAGCATTGCATTTCTGATTTCATAGGCACTCCAGGGCATTGGGAAAGTGCAATCAACACTGTGTGATGACATAAACATCCTATATTTTTGGGGAGCAAAATATTAACCTTTTATTGATCTTTTCAGATATCAGTGATTTCGTATGTTAATCGTACTCTTTAAACATGTGATATGTACTGTCAATCTTCTTAATTATGAATGGATTTCTCAATATATATTGAAAACACAAAAAGTAAATAAAGATTTTGAAAGTATACTTATACGTACGGATACTTATAGTATGCTCAAGCACACACATAAATTATGTAACTGAAATGAAAGTATTGTATCGTGTTTCATGTGCACTGAATTTACAGAGAGTTGGAAGATGGTTTAATTCGCTGATTAGGAAAGCCATTCATAATAAGGGACATTATCGACAGGGTATAACTTAAAAACTGATATAAAATATTAAAAACATTAGAACATCAAACATTAAAAGTAAGTGGTGCAGAGAGTAGACAATCATTTTTGATGTTGGAACTTAACAGGAAACTGAGCTGAGCTTAAGTATCCAGAGCTTAAAAAGCATAACAGCCTATATACGAAACAAACAAAGATGTTTTCATTCAGGCTTTTCAAGACATCTCAAGACATGCTTCCACTAAAAACTAACAAATATATACCTTTCTGACTCTTCTGTTTACAAAACGTTGAGAATTTTGTTTTAGTTAGAACAGAACGATCTGATAAAAACAGACACACAGAGTTCAACGAGTACGTTTTTCTCTCTTATAAAAACTACAACGAACGAAAAAACTAAAAAGAATAACATGCCTAATAAAAAACCACGTGCGTGAACACAATACATTAATAAGAACATCGAACATAATAAAGTCATTGTGCTGAAAATGAGCGTCACATATTTCAACACGATCACATGTTTTCGTTTTTCATCTTAAAAATCCACTTGTGTAAATCCTTGGTAAATCTAAAAGAGTTTCTTCCCGCTGACATGCATGGCAGAGTGCTTTGGCTTCATGTAACCGCATGCATGAATTTTCAAAAAACCGCTAGGTTTGGACAGTAAGAAAAAGAAGAAAAAGAAAAACAGAGCCGGTTTTAATGTATTTCTTGCTTTCGCAGAAATCCAATAATATGAAGATCCTCAAGAGTTTTTTGTGCTCAACATCCACTTTCATTAAACTTTCAAAGAAACAGATACAAGCTTGAAATTTTTTGTACGTGAAAATTTGCTCTTTCGGCTTTTAGAAAAACCCAACACCAAAGCCAGGAAAATTCATTATCATATGAAAATCCTTAATACAAATTTGACGGTAAAATCAGTCAAAATTTGCTATACTTGTTTGAAGTGTGAAACAGCACCACAAACACCAACTTCTGTAGATGTAAACTGATGAAAGCAAAGCTTCGAGCTTCCCAGAATATTCCTTGCTAGTTTCCATTAACATCACGCTTATTTATTTATTGATTTTTGCCATCTGAAAAAGCGGGGATGACTACTTCCATACTTCTCTACTTCCCTACTTCCCTACTATGACTACTTCCCAAAAATGACTACTTCCCAATCACAGCATAAACAATATTATAATAATAGAAGTAGAAATAGAAAAGCGTTATGATTCAGGGTTGTATTTGACATTCGGTGGTGATCATATTTACGTCATCTTATTCAGCAAACAGCCTTTTTGATCCTCTATATCCTCTGAGACATAGCAATTGGCATCTGAGAAGGCTAAAGTTTATTCTACATCTTATCCAATTTTTAATAATGTGGATCGGTTCGTTTCTTTTCTCCCCAATTGAAAAAAGGTGGAGCATTCTCGCGACATACCGCCAAAGCAAGTGAAGACTAGTGGTGTGAAGATTCCTTGGTCAATATTGTTTTGCCCTTTAGTTATAGCTTCTTTTCTTTAATTTTTCATTGTTTTTGTGTGTTGCAGTTAGAGACTGGGTTAAGTAGCTTTTAGCTGTAGGATTGAAAACCTTAACATCAAAGTACGCTACTTGCCCCTTAACCCAGAATCCACATGCAGCAACATCGACACGAGCATCATTTGTTTGGATAGTTCACGGTGGTAAATCTTTGCCAGTTAGTTCTTGTAATACTGGTTCTGTTGAAACATTTTTACAGCATTCCGACAATAACTCTGCTGTGAAATCTCTAACCTCATTGTGACGAATCGATATGAAGCCAACTTTATGACACGAAAGAGCGCGTTCGAGTTCAAAAGGAGCACCGCAAACACAAGTTGAAGGAAGAAACTTTAATTGTATGTTATAGCAAATATAGGTACTATCCCAAAATGACTGTTTATCTAACAAAAAACCATGTTTTTTGATGGGCAATGTTGTAAGCCAGTTTAATGCCCCAACTTCCCAGCTGGCTTCAAGGGTTCTAATACAAACTTTGTCAGTTATCTTTGATTTTATTTCTTGCAGCAAGCCTTCATTCCTCTTTGATTTCTCTGTTTTTAAAGTATTGCATACTTGTCGTATATTTCAACTTGGTTTCTTACTTTTTTCACCATTAAACTTGTCACTGACCTCGAATTATGGTATTCAATATCGCAACATTCACATGGATTATAAATAGCTAATCCACCATTTTTCACGGGCAGCGAGAATAATATTCTTTCATCATCATTGAACACGTAACCGGTAAGGATTGCTTTCACGAAACTGCCTCTAATAGCATCCTTTAGAGACTGCAAATCAGCGGAGATATCAGATACAGTTCTAAAAAGGTACGTGAATTTATGTTGATAACCAAAACCAAAAGCTGTATAGGCGGTGTGGGGATATACTTTGGCTACTTGTGTTAAGGTTTCGATTTCTTCCACCCATTGTCTCACAAGTTTTGAGACATAGTTCTTTTTGCATTCGTTACTACCAACAATGGCTCCCAAATGGCGGTTACCGTCTGTGGTAATTTGAACACCAGTACCATTAAATAATGCGACTGCTTCAGTGAGGTATTGTTCTTTCACAATTAACCAACTCTTTCTAGCTTTTGGATGATAGCCGATATTTGAACCATGTGTTGCTACATTTTCCTACCATGATCGAGTCTCTGTTAGTTTTCCTATGCCAGTAAACTCATCAGCATAGGCAACGCGTTTTGGAATCTCGTTGTTACTAGAATTTTCACGCAATTGATGTAACGGTAGAATACCAATAGCGTACATACCCATAGCAACAGGATCACCCTGAGTAGTACTCTCATTTGATCGAATTTCTTTCCCTCCGGATATGAAAAGGTGGGCGGGTGTTTGATAACAGTTGAAAATGTATGCTGAAAATTCCGTACTAAGTATATCCATGTTATGTAACGTCACTGCTCTGTTTATCGAGTTAAATGCATTTGAAGCATCGATCTGTAATAACCCGTGATTCTCTTCATCAGCAAACATATCAACTGATGCGTGAACCGCAATCTCACAACCAGATTTTATTCCTGCACATAGCTGCAAATTTCCATTAGCATTGATTATGTCTTTTCTTTCGCACATGATGACTGTTTTTCCAATTGTGCGTTGCAATACCTCTCCAATCCCACTGGGTCTCAACCCTGGGTTTTTGTCTAAAGGGGTTAATCGACACGCTAATAGAGCTTCCAAGCTTTCTGGATCGGACACACGCCTTGAACACAGAATTCTTGTGAATCTCGCTAGCGATTTTCTAAAATCATTTGCAGCCGTCCCAAAAATGCTGCTGCCCATGACTCTACGTTCATCTGCATCCCATCCAGAAACTCCTGTAGCACCTTTACTTTTGAGACACGCTCACAGAATGCTAGTGTCATCTATACTTTCGTAGATTGTGTCATTTACATTAGCAATTGGACCCTGGAGAAGAAGGTATTTTTGTATTGGACCCTGCTTGCAACAGGATATTTTAGATGGAGTTTATTCATCGTGTCGTCATTCAGTGGTAAGATACCATTGCCTTGATCTGACGTTAGCAATCTTAAAGCACCGTTGATAGTCCCTTTGATCATCATTTTTTGAAATTCATCACCCAAATTCCTTTTTCTGTCTGGCGACAAACCTTTGCTTAAGCGACTTTGTATAACAAGACATTCAGCGAGTAAGGTAGAAATCTCTTTCTGCCGCCACAATTCTAATCTTCCTTCTAAAGTCTTTTTGTTCTCGAGTGTTGTTGTTTTTGGACTTGTTCGTTATAGTAACAGACTCGGCATCAACATGAACATTTTGAGTGAAACATCTCTATGAGTCATTATTTCATAATTCTATAGTTTGAGTAAGTTCATTAATGAACTTTTTTCCGATGCTTCCTTTAGCAAGTTGAAATAGATTTCACCTCCATACGCTCATTTTTGTGTACGCATCGCTTATGCTCTTGTTAAAAAAATTATCAGCTTGACTACTTACATCAATGGCAATGTTGTTATCTCTTGATTTACATGCTCTCTGGTGATTTTTTAGACCAGACAAACTTCTAAAAATACGTGTACAGTCGATACATTGCAACTTATTTTGATCGTTTAATCGCCCGTTGTTGTTAATGTGGGAAGATGACGTCGTTTGATCTTCAGACATTTTTCTAAATATGCAGTATCAATCAGAGCCCAATCTACTCCTACTCCTCAATCCCCTGCAGTATTTAGTTAGTTGATCGTTGCAGTTGTAAGCCAATAAATCACTGTAAAATTTATCTTCAATTGTGACGATTAAGAATTTCTAAATTAAGTAGCAAGATTCTATCGAAATCGACTCTGTAAAAATTTTAAACATCCACGGTTAACCAATCTTGATTGGATTTCTTTAAAAAATTGAAAAATGTTTGTATAAACTCGCTTCAAAGTCATTTCATCAAGATTTTCCGTTTCCGCATTTACGAGAGTGACGATTTGCGACCGTTACGTCTGCCATCCTATTGGTTCTCGAGATAATTTTCCCTTAACGTCGCATTCGATTAGGGTCTCAATACAATGGTTTCACACTGACGTCGCACAAAATACAACAAGAGGCCCTTAGGCCTTAAGGTCAGCACCAAAGAAAACTTTAAAGATTTAACATAAAAACTTCAATATTCCTTCAATTAGATTATTAAATTATTAAGGCTAATTTTTCAAGAATTAATGCTAAGAATCAAAGTTTCTGATTTTGAACCGAAAAATTTAAAGATATATAACAAGAAACGACAAAAACAACTGCAAAATTATACACAGAATGATTGAATCACTAACCCACAGACACGGGGAAATTCTTGCGGCGCTAACCAATAGGATAAATAAGCACTACACCTCCTTCCAAACAGGATGTACAATTAAAGCAGAGAGTTCAAATCCAAAAATTGCATCAAATTTTCAGGTACACATTACGCAGGTTAATATAATATTGATAATTACAAATGCACAAACTCTGATTTGTTATACACATATTTGAGAATGAGTAAATGTCCTAATTACTATGCATTATAATTAACATAACCAGAAGTCATTGACAAATTGTTTACAAAAACCTCTAGGATCAGATCTTAGTAACACAGACAATGAAGGGAAAATCATTGTGTTGATTTGAGTGAATTCATAAATTTGATTACATAAAATGAATCTTTAGAATTTTTAACTAATACTGTATCTAATAAATAAACAAAGCATTGGGTACTTTCTGTAGATTGAAATGAAATTTATGAGACATTGCCTTTCGAATCATGGAAAATCACAACTTAGTTTCCCTCTTTCTTTTCACTAAAGAAAAGAAATATATACACTTCAGCACTGGTTAATGTTTATCACGTTTACTTAAAAAACAGTTAATGTATTATGGTATATAGGTATAAAAACCAAAAATACATAGCATTTAAAGCAAACTTGCATACGATAATCAGTTATCTCTATATAAACAAATCTGCAGAAATTATAGTACATATTATGCCATCTTTGTTTCTAACTTCAAGTAACTGTTCTCCCCAAAAGCAATAAATTGGCAGTCATCTATAAAATTACTATCTCCACAGTAGTAAGTATATATATTTTCTTGACAATACAGGTTATTGTGATCATCAGAATTATAAAGGGTTCCTTAGCAGAGAGGAACGCAAATAGAATGACAAATACTTTTTCCTTTTTGACTTATGTAAATGTGATTATTATACTAGTTTAGTTGCTAGCAATAACAACGTACAACAAAACAACTTTTATATAGATGACTTACCAAGTGACGTAATGTTTATAAACATTAACATTTATTATTTGATAATTTCTGTGTAACATGTTTCATTATAGAATACTATATATCATTTTCCTGTGAGCATGCACACACCTTCCCAGGAAATAAAATATTCTTTATTATACATTACAAACTGTTTTATCTGTTTATTGGTTCTCTAGAAACAATCAAGTCAAAGTCAAGTGTATAACAATGTATATAAATAGTACTTGACTTTGTTAGATATTTCTATTTTTATCAATATCAATATCAAAATTCATGAACAACGATGACGAGAGTGCTCAATATTGGTGAATAGAGCTACGTAATATGAATATATTTCAAAACTAAAAGTTAAAAGCAAAGTACATAACTCTGAGTTTCGTGCTTGTGGCACTTGTTCAAATGTACAAATAAAAACTGCTAGAAATGTATTTACACGGTTAAAAGGTTTCAGAAAAAAATAATTATAAAGATAATTAAGAGCGATCCGGTAGGACTACTTTGTAGTTCTTTAAAGGTATTTATTTACGTAACGACAAGTGGAGACTGACTATTTCTATTTTTTTAAATGTATTTTAGAGCTGAAGATGATTTAATAAAATCAAAATTAATTATCAAATAAATAAATATATGCACTGTTGGTTTGTATAGAATCCAATTATTTTTTACCATAAGGTTTTAAACAAAAAAAAGCAATGAAATAATGATGCACATTATTGACACTGTCAATCAATTTTTCTTTGCTTTTTAGTTCAGGTAGTAGAGTATTAACTCGAATGAATGATTATAATAAAAAAAACAGACAAGATAAAAAATGAAAACATGTATATCCAAGAGAATATGGACCCTTGGAAGCAGCAGCAGAGCTAATCATATCCATTAGGTCATTTAGATTTACCACCCTTACTTTACACATCACCACAAATAACTCCACAAAATTCCGTATATATATAATCTAAAGTCACTCAAAATACACGGTCACAGTTATGAGAATTCTTTTGCCTTCTTGGTAGCATGGGCATAATATGTATGAATGCACTCTGATTCATTTCAAAATTTCGCAAACAAACTGACGCTGAATCTTTCTTCTAAGAAGTGCATGTTCCAATTTTTTAATTTTATGCCACACTTACCATGAAAAAAAATATGTAACTACTCCATCACGAAACAATTCTTAATTGAACCACGGACCAAAATAGCCTGAATTCTGGCAGCCTGCATGGTATCAGCCTACAACTGCGACATTACTGACTGACTGACTGACTGACTGACACGGGGAAATGAAAGATCAGCTTCCTTGCGGCGCTGACCAATAAGATAATCCCTTCACAACTCAATCTACCATTTTGCTTATCAGACAAACATACAAACAGACAGACAGAGAATCGGGTATTAGTATATAGATAACCGCTAAGGCGGCGTCGCTCGCCCCACATCTTCCGCCTGCGTTTTCTCACCTCCCAAAGAGTTCACAATAAACAGAATTAAGGAATTGACAATAGAAAGTGTTACCATTTTGTAGAGCTTGACATTCTGAGCAAGAAAATGTATAGGATCATATGTCTATGACGCACCGTTTCGGAGATATCGTCGATCAAATATTTTGATGACGTCACAGACCCTTCTCCAAAAAATTAGACCCAAATTTTTCGTCACCCCATTGCCTGTATCGCGGAGCCCAAAAAACGTCTGTTATCCCTATTGGTTATCGAGATAATTTTCCCTAAACGTCGCATTCGATTAGGGTCTCAATACAATGGTTTCACAATGACGTCGCGCACAAGAAGAGAAATAATTTATATGTGATCTTGCATTGCAGATCCCCGATTTCTTTCGCAGTTCACATCTACCATTTTGCGTGACAGACAGACAAACAGAGAGTCAGCTATTAATATATAGACTAGCCGCCAAGGCGGCGTCGCTCGCCGCCCATGTTCAGCATGCGTTGACTTCACGAAAAATAAAATTAAGGAATTGGCAACCGAAAGTGTTACCATGTTGTAGAGCTCGAAAACCTGATCAAAAAATGTATGGGATCGTTCCGCTACGATCAACCGTTACAGAGATATCATTCTTCAAAGATTTATATGACGTCACAGACCCCTCCCAAAAAAATTAGACCCAAATTTTTCGTCACCCCATCGCCTGTATCGCGGACCCCAGATAACGTCAGTTAGCCCTAGAGGCAGATTCGAAATCAAATATCAAATATCAGTTTAAACAATGGTTCCAAAAAAACCAAAATTTCATGATGTGTTATTTGTTTTTTAAAACAATCGTTGATCAGTACAATAATACACTCAAAACGTAGAGAGAAAAAAACTTTTTATTAGCTTTTGTTTTAAAAAAGTTACGCGCTCTAACATGGGTGCTATCAAACAGGGGGAAAATGGTTTCTCTTCTTAAAAAGTTCACACGGGAGGAGAGAAAAAAGGCACGTGCTAAATGAATAAAGAGAATAAAAAAACGTTCGATCAGAAGAGCTTTATAAAAAGAAATTAAATTATTAAAAGAAAAGCAAAAAAACATTTTGTTTCATGATACTCTTTTTTTACCTATCGGTTTTTAAACATTTTGATTGCTCGAAAAAATGTTCACCCGTCTCAGGCAGTAAGGCAAGGATACGTTAGGATACACTGGTAAAGCGCACATGCTGCCACGTTCTGCCACTGCTGCTTTTTGTCCAAAATGTTTAATCAGTTAGTTTCTTTGTATTTAGTTGATGTATTGTTTTCAAAGCCAAGTCAACGTGGAATATAAAACTAACAATAATAATAAAAACAAAACGTTATTCCTATTAGTTCATCAGCCAAAAAAAGTCACGTTCGATTGGGTTTGCAATGTATTTGCTTCGAACTCACCTTGCACACAAAAAGAGAAATAATTTCGCTCACAACTCAATCTACCATTTTGCGTGACTTACAAACAAACAGACAAACAGAGAATCGACTATTAATATATAGACTAGCCGCCAAGGCGGCGTCGCTCGCCGCCCATGTCCACCTGTTCTGTATCACTGTATCAATAAACGTCAAATTTCCTTATAAACGGCTCGTACAACTTGTGTTCAACCAGAAGCAGATTCGAAGTCACAACCTCTGGTAAAACCAACCTTTATCAGTGTAACAATACACTCAAAACGTAGAGAGAGAAAACTTCAACTTTTTATTAGCTTTTGTTTTAAAAAAGTCACGCGCTCTAACATGGGGGCTATCAAACGTCAGGGGGAAATGGTTTCTCTTCTTAAAAAGATCACACGGGAGGAGAGAAGAAAAGGCACGTGCTAAATGAATCAAGTGAATAAAAGAAACGTTCGATCTGATATAAAATAAAATAAAATAAATTGATTAAAGACAACTATTATGACAAAAGCAAAAAAAAAAAATTTGTTTTATGATACTCTTTTTTTACCTATAGGTTTTTAAACATTTTGATTACTCGAAAAAAAAGTTCACCCGTCTCAGACAGTCAGGTAAGGATACGTTAGGATACACTGGCAAACCGAGATGCTACCACGTTCTGCCACTGCTGTTTTTTGTCCAAAATGTTTAATCAGTTAGTTTCTTTGTATTTAGTTGATGTACTGTTTTCAAAGCCAAGTCAACGTGGAATATAAAACTAACAATAATGATAAAAACAAAACGTTATTTCTATTAGTTCATCAGCCAAAAAAAGTCACGTTCGATTGGGGTTGCAATGTGTTTGCTTCGAACTCACGTCGCACACAAAAAAAGAAATAATTTCGCTCACAACTTAATCTACCATTTTGCGTGACAGACAAACAAACAGACAGACAGACAGACAGAGAATCGGCTATTAATATATAGACAAGGCGGCGTAGCTCGCCGCCCAGGTTCACCCTGCATTGTGTCACCTCCCAAAGAGTTCACGAAAAATGGAATTAAGGAATTGATAATAGAAAGTGTTACCATCTTGTAGAACTCGAAATTCTGAGCAAGAAAATGTATGGGATCATATGTTTATGACGCACCGTTAAAGAGATATCGTCGATCAAAGATTTTGATGACGTCACACACCCGTCGCAAAAAAAATTTGGCCTAAATTTTTTCGTCACCCCATAACCTGTATCGCGGACCCCAAAAAACGTCAGTTATCCCTATTGGTTACCGAGATATTTTTCCCTAAACGTCGCATTCGATTAGGGTCTCAATACAATGGTTTCACACTGACGTCGCGCACAAGAAGAGAAATAATTTATGTGTGATCTTACATTGCTGACTCTCTTTCGCAGTTCACATCTACCATTTTGCGTGACTTACAAACAAACAAACAAACAAACAGACGGAGAATCGGCTATTAATATATAGACTAGACGCCAAGGCAGCGTCGCTCGCCGCCGACGTTCAGCCTGCGTCCAGTTCACTAAAAATAAAATTAAGGAATAGGCAATGATAAGTGTACCCATGTTGTAGAGCTCGAAAAACTGATCAAAAAAATGTATGAGATCGTTTTCCTACGATCAAAGATTTTGATGACGTTACAGACCCGTCCCCCCAAAAAAATTAGACCCAAACTTTTTGTCACCCCATTGCCTGTATCGCGGACCCCAAAAAACGTATTGGTTACCGAGATAATTTTCCCTAAACGTCGCGTTCTATTAGGGTCTCAATGAAATGGCTTCGCACTGACGTCACGCAAAAGATAAGAAATAATTTATCTCGCAGCTCACCTACCATTTTCCATGACAGATAAACAGACAAACAAACAAACAGAGATTCGGCTATTAATATATAGACTAGCCGTCAAAGCGGCGTCGCTCGCCGCCCTTGTCCACTTTCAGCCTGCGTTCACGAAAAATAAAATTAAGGAATTGGCAAGTGTGCCCATGTTGTAGAGCTCGAAAAACTGATCAAAAAATGAATGGGATCGTTTTGCTACGACCAACCGTTACTACGGAGATATTGTTGATGAAAATTTTGATGACATCATGGACCCATCCCCCCAAACAATTAGACAAATTTTTCGTCACTCTATCGTCTGTATCGCCGACTAGTGTATTTACAACGGAAATAGTCGAGAAATTAATATAATACAAAAATATCTGAAAAATTCATTAAGATTTAATTGTGAAAATTGTGGATAATTTACAGTTCAATTTTTAGTTCATTGTTCATTAAAGAAATGTCTTTTAACTCGCCGACAGGGACTTCACACTTTCGTGATTTTGTTCCTCTTATAATTCTTAAAAACGTTCTTAACAACGCAAAACATATTTTTCTCTTGACCCATGCCATTGCTTCGGAAAATTTTGGATCGTATTTTTCCGATATCAGTTCGGCAAGACGTGCGTAAAATATTCTACTCTCTCAGCCCATCCCTCCATTTGATGAAAAGATTAACGGGGAGAAAAAACCGTGTTCTTTTTCAATTACACGAACATTGTACTTGTTTTTCTTCTCTCGTTCCATGGATTTGAAAGTAGTGAAGATGGATTGGTTTTGATAACTCTGAGGGAATCCCTATTGGTTATCTTTATTGGTTACGGAGATAATTTTTCCTAAATGTCGCATTCGATTAGGGTGACGTCGCACAAAATACAATAAGATAATCTCTTCACAACTCAATCTACCATTTTGCGTGAAAGTCAAACAGACAAATAGACAAACAGAGAATCGGCTATTAATATATAGACTAGCAACTCGCGTAAAAGAATGTGCGGAAATCCCGCGTTCCCGTGTGTGTACCCCGTGATTAAAAATTAAATCACGGAGTTGTGACTGGTAAGTGTATCCATGTTGTAGAGCTCGAAAAGCTGATCAAAAATCCATGTGATTTAAAACCATGCATTTTATAAACGCAATGCCAAAAATAACAATAATAGCGTTGAGACACTAAGCATCTTTCAAAAGTGTATAGATGAAAGTGCTTGGTGGTACTACTTTCACATATTCCGAAAAGGTGAATGTCGTATTTTGTTAGTGTCACACTAGATTAAAAATTGTAGTTGATAAATGTTTTCAAATTTCCTCAAACAACCACAAAATGCTGTTTATCAAAACCTCTTTATGCTCACGAGAGAAAAAAGTGAGATGAAAAATAAATTCAATTCAATCAACATTTTTTTTCCGATTCGTTCATTTTGTTGACGTTACTGGTTATGATTTTTACTTTGGGAAAAAAGACCAAACTGAAGACAAAAGTTTCAAAACTTACGAGTGTTGAAAACCATAAACGTTACTTTATTTTCATGAAGATTCCCTGAGAACAACTACTGACAATCTTTTCGTGCGACCTTTGTTTTCCAATCAGCAGAGTATTTGAAGATGGTGATTCCCTTCCTTTTAATAACTAACTTTTCGGCCAATGAAAATTTAAATATTAGCCTCTGACTTTTCCAAGGAGCCAATCAAAATGCAAAGTTTTTCTGTCTGCGCAGATGTTAACGCTTAATGGAAAACGGCCCATTCTTTTTTTCTCTTTAAAAGCTCGAAGTGTGCTTGACACGTCTTGTTGTTGGATTTGACGACTGCGATAGGAACTCCTTTCAATAAGCAGTAAGTGAATATAATTTCTTTTTTTTACTCAGTGTGATATACACTAAAACTAACAGATTTTAACATTGAAAAGCATTAACCTAAAGTACACAAAATGTTCATCCAAGCGACATGTATTATGACCTCTTACAACGTGATCACAAGTGCACCCTGAATATATCAAGTCAATTGTATGATCCCTTCAATGTATTAGTTATAGATCATATTTTTTATCTTTAGGCATGGCTCGATTTATTCTAATGCTTTTTGCAATATTGATATTCAAGTGTGTGCAATGTCTCCAACCATATCAATATTTAAACGGAAAATGTAGAGTAGCCAATTGGAGGTGGCCCTGGGAACAAGAAACTAACAGGGCGATGACTATGATGGCTAATGGGTTAAATGTCAGAAATTGGCAAAGTGCACATCGGGTACCTTACTCAACCTTAAAAAACATTATTGTTACTGATTTCCCACGATTATGGGAGGGGTACAATAGAAACATTGGAGCATGGAAAGACAAAATGAGAGGGATTATCAATGACATGCATACAGTCGATACACAGTATGTTGGCTATAAATCCTTGAGGGGAAACGACAAACAGGTAACTTTTTATTATTATTATTAGATAGATATTAAAATTGACAGTTTAATCAAAACTAGAAGCCTCAGGGCTTGAACAATTTCCGCATCAGGCCTAGAGGAAATAGCTTTAGGCTAATTTTTCAAGATATCTGAATGGCTATCCATTCTGTTCTTGTTGCGTACGTGAGAACAGGTCTATCACAATTCCCAAAGTATGACTTATGGTTCACATGAAGAATGAAATGATATTCGATAGAAGTGAACCAAAATCATTTGAAAATCAAGGAAAAATCAGGGAAAAATCTGCAAGTAACTGCCAACTTTAATATCAGGACCTTCCAATTGTTATTTGTGCACACCTTCCAAATTTTGTCAGAAATGTGAATTCGGTAATATATTTAAGTAACATTGTTGGTAATATATATTTAAATAAACATTGAAATTGTTCATAACTTGCATTAATACGAGCAGAAGAAACTTGGGCATTTCAAAGATTTTAATCCATGACATTTAACAGGAATTACAAGAAGATAAAAATTATACATAACTTAAATCAACATAACATACAATACGAAAAATCTATTTCTACTAAGCGCGCCAGTGGCGGATCCAGAGGTAAGCCACAACTTGTGTAGGAGAGTGTTAGCAATTCAAACATAAAAAAGAAAAAGGTTCAAATAATCCCATTGATAACATGAACTGAATTCACAACTTATGTTTATGCGCTTCTCCACAAGTTGCGACTACACTCTAGATCCACCAATGTCTGCATATTACCACTTCTATGGAGTCTACAAATAACACCAATGTGCCCGAAGAGACAAATAACACAATAAAACTTTGTTAGAATCTGTATGAAAATCTTCTTTTCGAACATGGTATACCTTAAGGGGATTTTTTTTGCGTGGACTAATTTTTGCGAGCGAAAGTTTGAGAGCGTTTTACGTGGATTAATATTTTTAATTCAGAGCTTCTCAAGGAAAATGTTTTGATTTATATTTGCGAATGGGCACAAAGTGCAATGTGTGTACTTTATAATATAGCTTAGAAGTAGCAGCAAAAATCACCATTTCCATGCCTGCCACATTGCAAAACCAATAGGTGCTTCATATATATACAAGGAAATAGTTAATGTATGAAAGGTACGCAGAGCCAAAAAATGAGCAAATAAAATCATGAAATTTTGCGTGGATTTATTTTCGCGAATCGTTTATGTCTTGACGTTTTGCGTGGATTTATTGCAAAACTTAATCCACGCAAAAAAAAATCCCCTTAGCGTATTGTGTCCTAGAACATATTACACTCCAAATTCTCACAAGGCTTTACTGATCTCATTGTATGTATATAATTGGTTGGAATCTAATCTTCATCCAAAAAGTTTGTTTTCCTCTGACATATATATATATCCAAACTAAATCATTGTGCCTCCATTGAGCGGTTTGCAGGATTATTTTGAACGATGTCATCTTAAAATCTTTTAAACGTGAATTTAAAACTAATCAGTTCCACACAAGTGATAACTTGACCGAGCATTGTACAGTGATGAATAATTTGATACAGTCTGGAATTCCCCAAATTGCTCCCTTCTTTAATTTATTACCGCTTTTCAATTCACTATGACGTTTCGAAGCCAGAAAAACAGTTTTATAAGACACATCGTTCACCAATATCTTGCACATGTTTATACTTTCAGTATGTAGTATAAGTTTTATCTTCTTTTTCAGAAAAGTGCTCAATGTCTCTCAACAGAGCGTGGTACGCAAGTAGGTAAATAAACGAGATTTAGTTTATCCGTACTAATAGTTTCATGCCACCGTACTCGGTAACAATCTTCAGCTGAAGATATTACGGTGGCATGAAACTATTAGTACGGATAAACTAAATCTCGTTTATTTACCTACTTGCGTACTTTCAGTATGTATATATGTTTGGGTCAATTAATTCACTGTGATATGATTTGTGTGTGCGCTGCAATGAATGATAATTTCATTTGTTTTTTGTTTTTTTCAATATCTTCAACTTTCGGTGTAATATTTATTAAATGAATTGAACACGTTTCATGCATTTATTGATAAGATGTATTCACCAGTAATGTTGATACTACATACTTCTGCTGTGATATTGAAAGTTTTTTCACAGCTAAGTTTCGTTTACTATCAAACCTTCACCTTCTTTTTCAAGAATTTTTCCCAGAGTCAGCTAAACATCAATATTTCCTCCATAAGTAATGTTCTCATGATTATAATTCGATTGCAATAGTAGATAAAGTCTTAAAATTCTTCTTCAAAGCTTCTTCTACATCTACATCTGTCTACCCTCAAAACATAAAACAAATCGGTTCGAGAACGTTTCACGTGTTCGGTGGGCATATTTTACTGACTTTTTAAAGAAATTTTAAAAATAATTGAATTGGAAAGTTTTAAATATAAAACGGCTAAAATAACTTCTAAAAGTGTTTGAAAAGTATAAAAAATTTATCATTTTTGTGAATTATTATTGAAAGTGGCCTTTTTGTATTACATTTTGCATAGAGTTTTGGGTCTGTCATTAACTATTCTGAATAAACAAACAATCCGAAATCCGAACGGACTTTCCGAAAACAGCAAAAAACTGTTACGGAGAGAGTGAGAGAGATAGATAGAATGTCTAAATCAAACAATTTCCTTCGCTAAGGCGCGGAAATTGAATAAAAAGATAACCGATTTTCAATGTTCATTGTCACGACAGACATGCAGGAAGGGAGATTTTCGACCTGTACTGATATGAACCACTTCGTTATTTTCGTTAACATTTTTATACTGTTGTTTCTGAAACGATACAGGAACATACAAAAAATTGTTACTGAGATTTTAGTCAATTGCAACAATTTAATACGTTCCTGTTCAAAACCACTGCACAAAAGTAACAGGATATAGGAATTTGTATTTCCTCTTTGAGGGAGGTCAGCGAGAAACATATAACATATGCTGCGTGTATTACGAAACAAAAATTTCAAATGGTTTTTGTAAATTCTTCACCGATATTGGTAAAAATCTTCAAAGTGCTGCGATTTTCATTAACGATCGAATCTGGAAAGATAATAAACAGCTAGGTAATAATCTGATTCGAATCAATCCCGAAAACAAACAGTTTTGTTTCAAAGAAGTTGAGCTGAAAGATGTATTGAAGGAGTTAAAACAAATTAAAAAAGGAAAATCAGCTGGTATCGATCAAATACCGCCAGATTTAGTTAAAGATGGTGCTGAAGAAATAGCATTTGTACTATGTCACCTGATAAATCGTTCCCTAGCAGAGTCGACGTTTCCTACCGAGGAAAAACTTGGTAAAGTTACTCCTTTATATAAATCCGAAAGTCATTCAGAATTTGATAATTACCGTCCAATATCAGTTTTACCGATAACATCAAAGATTTTAGAACGCATTGTACATAAACAGTTGTACGAATATCTTGAAGCGAACCAACTTATTACATCTCGTCAATTTGGATTTCGAAAAGGACGAAATACGAAACATGCTCTAACATATCTGACAGATTTTATCAGAGAAAATATGGACAGAGGTCAATATACAGGAGCTATATATATTGACCTTAAAAAGGCGTTTGATACGGTTAGCCATGCTACGTTATTACAGAAACTACCACATTATGGAATAAAAGAAAAAGAATTGAATTGGTTTACTGACTACCTCTTTGGAAGACAACAACGTGTTCAATTTGAAAATTCTTTGTCTGATAGTCATTTTATCACAACTGGAGTACCGCAAGGTTCCATTCTTGGGCCTCTTCTGTTCACTCTCCATATCAATGACATTACACAACAATTGACAGAAACAGAAATGCTTTTATATGCTGATGACATGGTCATGTTTTATAGTAACAACGATTCGAAGAATGTCGAATATGTTCTAAATTATGAATTTCAGAAGGTTACCAAATGGCTCAATGAAAATGACCTGATCATCAATTTAAAACCCGGAAAAACAGAAGCGGTATTATTTGGCACCCCACAAAAGCTTAGAAGATCAGAAAAGTTGAATATCTCCACAAACAATGTCATGATTAACACTGTTGAAAAGTATGAATACCTAGGAACAGTTATCGATTGTTCACTAAATTTCAAATTGAATTTCAACAAAATTTGCAAGAAAGTTAATTCTAGAGTAAGATTATTATCACGTATTCGACACGAAACGACACCACATGCTGCCGAATGTATTTATAAATCAATGATTCTGCCATTGTTGATGACATGTGACAATGAAACTCTCTCTTCAACTGTTATAAACAAAAAGTATCAGTCGATTCAAGACAGAGTTCACAAAATTGTTTATGGGAAACGTTCATCGAATAAATGGCCAAGCATCAAACACCTATGTTCTGAACAAGTATGTACTCTGGTTCATAAAATGCTACATCATCAAGTTCCAGATATTTTTAAAGGATGTTTCGAAGTATTTCAACATGGGAAGAGCACTCGTGGAAATGGAAAGTGTTTAAAACTGCCAAAAGTGAAAACGGAAAATGGCAGAAAAATGTTCAAATTTCAAGGTGCCTTAGTTTATAACACACTGCCAAATGATCTTGTTACCGTAGATAACATAATGAAATTTAAAAGTGAAATTAGGAAATTTTATAGAACTTAATTGTCTCCTGAACAATTTCTACTTCGTAATTTTATGGTTTTTCGATAGTGGAATTTACAATCTTTGCTCTCAACTACACTTCGTAATGATTTGCTAATCACGTACATCGTCATTGTCGTAGAATATTGTTTTTAATTATGCATTTTATACTGATTTTTTATTTATTTATTTATTTGTTTATTTTATTTATTTATCTACTCATTTATTTATTACTTTTTTATTAGTTTTACTCAATCTCATTTTATTCATTTTGTGTGTACTCTATTTCAGTCTTTAACCTCTTTTCTCTTTTCTTTACCTTTTCTAAACATCTCAGTTCAATTACGATGACAACAATTTTTTTTACAACTTGGTTTTTTTTTATTAGATAATTTTAGATTTTTATAATTTTAGATTAATATATTTGAATTTTGGCCATTTTTAGTTTTGATTATTTTAAACAGCTATTTCATTTATAACAGTTTTTTAAAACTGACGAAAAACGCTGTATAAATATTGTCAATAATAATAATAATT
Organism: Turritopsis dohrnii; assembly: GCA_027922465.2. Lineage (NCBI taxonomy): Eukaryota > Metazoa > Cnidaria > Hydrozoa > Anthoathecata > Oceaniidae > Turritopsis > Turritopsis dohrnii. Next base: position 93,451 of record BQMF02000676.1, on the reverse strand, counting down.
CAGTCTTTATGTTGTGTAAATTTGCCTTTATCTAATCTTACAACCACCAAATCAAAAAGTGCTTGTGCTTTGTGGCGACCATTCCTTCTATTAGAAAATAGGTAGCTTAAAGCTTGCTTCTTAATAGAATTTTAAAGTTCGTCGTCCAACTTCAGAGGAGAAACAGAATGATACAACATGATGATTATGGAAAAGGATAAGAGATAGAAGAAAGAAGAGATAGAAGAGATAGAAGAAAATAAAAAAATAGAAAAAAGCGTATGCAAATATATAAAAAAGACAAAGACGTTTGTAAAATGAATTAGAGGTTACGTTTAGTAGACAGAAAAACCTTTTGCGATTCGTAAAAGTATTTACTTATTTTCATGGTGGAAAGTGATCTCAAGATTATTGATAATTTGAATCAAATGGTAGTGTTATAAAGTTTATACTAATTTGTAAAGGAATTCCACAAATTAGAATTTTTCGATTCTGTAAGCATTATCAGTAAATCAATTCAAATCTGTATTTCTGATTAATTTCTTTTTTAAATTATGTTTATTTCTGTTCAAGATATTTATACGGAAGGCCAACGCGAACAAGGCACGTTGTTTAGGCTTTGTTAATCAAATACCGACCAGAAGTCGCGGCAACAGCGGTACCACTATGGCGAGACAAGTCGACGACTTATGTCGCTGCATGTACAACGCACTTGGCAATATCCGTCCCGGACACAGAGGAAGAAATCACTATATTGACAATTACTATGACCCAATGTTAAGGAGACATAGGGATGTAAAAAGAACAATAACTCGTGCTGATCTAACGGCCGATTCTATAAACTTTGCAAGAACTTACAATATAAACTACCGAATTAGGAACCGGAATATCATATCTTCTGATGATTTCACTCGATGGCGAGCTTAGTGTGTACAATCGGGTAGAATCACCTTTTAGGTTTTAGTTTTGCTCTATAGTACATTTCTTTTCTTTCATCTCTTGTGCATTGCTTTAATAAGATATCTTCATGTATTCTGATATTAATATTGCATCTTTATTACGCAATGTGCCTTGTATCTTAATGGGTGGAATCTGAAATTTGATCCACATATTATGGATCAGATTTGTTCTTCTGGGTTAATTAACTCTGTTTTTTTTTTGTTGTATTCAGTGAAAAAACATTCATGTTTCACACTTTTTGTTTTACTTTTCCTTTTCTTCCTTTTGTTTCTTCCTGGTCAAACAACAACCACTTTTGCATTTATTTTATTTTATTTTATTTTATTTTTTTATTTATTTTTTTCATCAATACATTCTTGTCTCCAAAAATATTATTGGTTCTCTTCTTACAAGAAGTTATAAAGTAGTGTATGTGCTGTGTACAATGTATGGGGAGACCTGGCTTATGAACTTGCAGGGGCATTTTCCCCTTTAAAACCAATTTTTTAAGTTTTCCCAATATATTTCGTGGAGGGTTGTAGATAGTAGGTTATAATAACAAAAAAAATAAAATCTTTTTTCCCATTACTATTAATCTATTTTCCCATTAAGCACTCTAGCAGTAGCTTTATCAAAATAATAATTTCGGAACTTTTCATCGAGTTGATTTTCTTTATATTAGTGGGTAATTCGTTAAAACACCTCGCACCCTCAGGCGATTAGTGTTTTCAATATCGTACGTGTTTTTCCCGACAAAGTCCCCTTTAAAAAATACGAATACGAAGAATATAGGTTTTGAGACATGAAAGAAGTTATTGGACAATCTTCTACATTTTAATGAAATTTCTTCAGAGTATAACAAGAACTGGAGTTCTGTTTTCTACTGAATTTTAGGCAGTGTGCAGAAAAAGTCATGGAATAAGTCAATAAGTGGACATGTGCTGTTTTTTTTTTTTTTTGGTTTTTTGTTTTGCTTTACATTCATTGTAACTCCATTCAGGCACTTATTAATTTTTTTCGAAATTTAGAGAGGAGATTAAAGGGGGGTTTACACGTAAAGATTCTGGAAAAATCTTTCTTTTAAGACATAGTTTTAAGGCTTCAAATTTAAATTGTACATCAAAAAGTCAACGCGTCATGAATAATTAATAGGGAACTTACGAAAGTACGACGGCAACGTGGACGACGACGTACAAGATATTCATCTTCAACGAATCACAAAAGAGCAGAAACTATACACTTGTGTTAAGAAGTTTATTTATATTATGCCTTTGAAGTTTGTTTTTTGAACTTTGAGAGACAGAACCATGAAGGAACCGAGGAAAATTTATCGGAAGTACTGCTATTCTCACGTCTTCGTTTTCGGTACGACTTCAAAATATTACTTTTTACGTTGTGTGTAGAACGTGCAAATCTAATAATGATATTAGTAAAATTTAAAACATTTCCTAATAGTATAGTGTGAAATGACTTTCATTCTAAAAGAAATCTATGGAGTAAAGTGAATCTTTTGTTTCACGTCGTCGTTCACGTTGCCGTCGCAGTTTCGTAAGCTCCCTAATGAGTTTGAGACGCTGAAACTTGATTAGGGTGATGAAATTTCTGGGCCTAATTTTTATTTGGTACTGTCATCAAAATCTTTGATTGCTGATATCTTGATAGCGAAAAGATCCCATACATTTTTTGATCTGTTTTTCGCGCTCTAAACATGGGTATACTTTCCGTTTGTACTTCTGTGATTTTATTTCTCATTACCTATTTCCAACACCTGATTTGCGCACATCGTTTTCGAAATTAAAACCCGTAAAAAACCTTTACTTGAGGTACTAGTATTAAATATAAGCAAGATCCATAGGACACAAAACGGTAGTGGTCTTTCAAAATTAATATCATGTTTTGAAACGGGGAAAAAATTAGTGAATACTGGTGTGTAACAGCAACACGAAAAATCGGAAGATTATTATGATGAACAAAATCGAAAACTGACTTCCGTCTATCTCGTGAAATCTTTACGCCTCCTCTCGCGCTTAGGCTCACTGCGGGGACAACAACTATGATAATATTGATGCATTCAACATCTTTGAAAAAATGTCTAGGTTAGAATACTGAGGTATTAGTTTTTGCTACTCTTTAAATGGTTAATGGTTTTTGTAACATTTGACGAAAAATTTCATAAAACTTTTATTCTGATTCAAAAAACTTTCTTCAAACAACCACAAATTGTTCGGCAAAGAGCCAATCAAAATTCTTTGATTTTCTGTCCGCGCAGATTCTGTGTACGCTGAATGAAAAATGGTCCATTGTTTATTTACACTGTGTGTTGATTTTAACAATTAAGAAAGGAACTTCCTTCAATAAGCGGTAAGTGAATATCATTTTCCTTTTTCCATTTAGTGTGTTATAACAAATGGATAACATAATGGATTTTAACAATTAACAGAAATTTTTATCCGGCTTAGTTGCTGCAATCTCTTGAAAAGCACTGACTTTAAACCCACAATATACCCAAACGACAATATCCTTAATATTGTTTATGCGCCGGATAACTTCTTACAGTATGATTGTTGACACAGGCATCATTTTCACTCTGAGTATAGCAAATTACTTCATGGATGAGACGCCCTTCAAAACATTCGGCATAAAATTGGAATCTTTTTATCTCTAGACATGGCTCGATTCATTCTAATACTTTCTGCAATATTAATATTCAAATATATTCAATGCCGTCAACCACACGAGTACTTAAGAGGAAAATGTAATAAACGCTCCTGGAGGCACAGGTGGTATCCAAGGACCGAAACCGCGATGAGAATGATGATTACTGGTTTGGGAAACAATAATGCTGTGAAAGCGCATCGGGTACCTTATGCTAAAATCAAACACATCATTATTAATAATTTCCCTCGATTTTGGAGAGCGTACGATCGAAATATACGAACATGGAAAGGCAAAATGAGAAGCCTTGTCAACGACATAAGTCGATACACAGTATGTTGGCTATAAATCTGTGAGGAACAAACAGGTAAGATTTCTATTAAGCTATTAGCAATTTCCAATGTTCATTGTCGCGACTGATGTGCGAAAAAAAAATGTTTCGTCTGTAAAAACATGTATTACACCTTTTTTTAAATAAGCATAACGGATATAAAGCATAATTAGGCTGAAAATTGGTAAAAATTTAAGCATATACTGAGCATAACCTCGAGCCTGAGCATGAAGTAAGACGAACTTAATTTACCCAACACAATCAAAATTAACTCGCACTTGAAATCTTTCTTTTTTCTTGTTTCTCTATTTACATCTGTTAAAAACCTGCTTTAAAAAAAAGAAGCCTTTAAGAGACTTCGTGCTAAGAAATCCTATATACTTGATAAAAACTCAAGGTTTAACTGTAAAAATAAAGCAAAATAAATCAGAACTGATATCACGTACAAGAAATTCATTTTTTATGCAAACCTAACAAATTGTTATTGATTGTGATGGGACATACAGTAGTGTTGTCGAACGCAGTACTATAACAGATAGAACAAATGCATGAGAAAGTAACAACAAGCATAAAATAAGGCTGAAACTCAACATTTATCCTTTTTTGGCTTTGGCATAAAAAGCATATTGTAAGCATGGATTAAGTCTCAATTCTGAATTTTGTTAAGCATAACTGAGGCTGAGCCAAATTTACCTTATGCTTATAAAAAAAAGGTGTAGTTTGTTCTTTTCGCTGACATTTCTGTTTCATTGTTTGAGAACGGAACAGACAAAAAATTGTTACTGAAATGAGATATTTACGTCATCAGCATCATCTTGTATTTCGTTAAGTTCCTGTTCAAAACCAATGCACAAAGGTCACGTGATGGTTGTAATTCCTCTTCTTACGTTCAGTTCCGTTTCTTCAGTTCCGTAAAACAAATGTGTTCCATGCTTACGTACAAAAACGAAGTGATGTAAATATTTAACCACAGGCCTTAAGGTGTTAAGTCCCCCTTATCCCATCGTACAAATTGCCAATCAGAAAGTACATGTGGTGTGTACTACACTGACAATTTTAATAGAGTCAATATGAGAACTCTAAGGGAGTCATTTCAGAGTGCCTGTAGCGACTCCTTTTGCGAGTCATTTTGACTCCCTTACAAGTATCTTTTTTTACTCCCTTTAGCTTCTCATTACCATGAATGACTCCCTTTCAGTTCTCAAAAATGACGATATTTGTGACTCTCCAAAGGGAGTCATTTGAAAATGACTCTCTTACGATTCTCATTTCGTGATTCCCGTTTGAGTATCATTTTGAATTAACGCTCAAACAAGAGTCATTTTTTGATCACCTTAAGAGCTTCAATCCGCCATGAGTCCCTTCAGAGCATCATTGCGCTGATATCAAATGACGCCCTTTTGGGCATAATGTGTTAATATTAAATGACTCCCATTCTAGTATCATAATATTGAGGCACTTCTCAACGCTTAGTCATCTTGCTGATCTTGCCCCCGGATTTCATGGTGATCTCAAGATAATTAAGAAAACAATGCCATTTACTTGAAATCATGTATTGATCTTTTCATCTAAACACTATGAATATATACATACAAAAACATTCATGAAAACGCAAATAGCTTATATACAAACTTGGATATTTCATAACAATAAATATTTTTTGCGTGTTTTTTAATTTCTACGATATACAATATATCTTTTTTATGCATTATAATTCGATTGTCTCCCCCACTTTTCAACAAAAGGTAGACTGAGAATGAAGAAAAACCACGAAGAAAGTTCACGGCGCTAATTTGTGTTAATTAATATTTCATTCAAGATGAATACCAATTTTGTCTCGAAAATAGTAAGAATAAAAAGAAACACAAAGAAAAATTGAATTTTGGATTGCAGATTAAATAAGATGACTTTTCAAAAATTACGTCACATACAGCCGAATAATGACGTTTACAAATGAAACTATACCAATAATACAGTGCGAACTCAAAAAACTGATCATCAACATCTTCATCATCACTGCTATCACCAGCAAGATTATTGTCACTTGCATTGATATCCAAAAGTCGCTTCAAGTCTTGATGTTGAACTTTGGTGTTTTTGCACAGCTGTTTTGATTTTTGAATTTTAATACACATCCAGAAATATTGCATTGAATAGCGAAGCTGCCCTGTATTGCATGAAAGTTCCAAAAATATTGCACGAGCCATTTGTAATTGGCTGTTTTATAAGAGCAATCAAATTGACAGGAAAATTTCATAATAAGAATCTAAAGAAAAAGTAGTATACTGTAAAAAGTAAAGCTGTCACAAGTAATCAAAATATAGTAGCTAATCATTCAAAATCATTTAGCTTTTCCCCAAATACTTTCATTTGAAGTTTATGGCTGATAAAGAAAAACAGTGTAGCTACTTATAACATATTTAGTTACTGTCTGCATAGCCAACCGTGTTTTGTGGGCATCATCAGTGTTTTGTTGTTCTTTAAAAGAAATTTAAGGAGTAAGCAAGCTAACTTATCATATAGAATATTAATATCCGATTATTTAAGAACAAGAAAACAAACGAAAGAAACTGTCAGTCACGCGGACACATTCAGTTTCGTCAAGAAAGGAATCCAAGAATAGTACAACTACATATCTCCTTATATGAAATATGTATATGTAACCAATGAAACCAGTGAACCAGTGAAGTTAATAAATTAGCTATAGATGTTTTTTTTATTCAATGCGATCGTACGATCGCATTAAATAAGTTTACAATTTTTGTGGTTATATAGGGAAATATCTATACAAAAGAATAATTATTTAGTAAAAAGCAAAGAAAGTACCGTTAAGAGTTAATAACCGTATCTTCATTGTTTAAAGGTGTAAAATCTTTTATACCGTTATGTGACATCTGAGACTCTCATTAAGATATGCTTACGTAAAATTTTTTAAAACGTGCGAAAAAGTGGCTTTGTTTTTCGATTTGACTCTCCGACGAGCATCAAAATGACTCCCTTAAAGAGCCATTTAACTTACCTCACTTATGATCACTTAAAGGAGTCAAATTGATTCCCTTCAAGGTGGTCATTTTAAGGGAATTGAAATTGACACCCCTTAAAAGCAAAATGACTCCCTTAAGATGCTCTCTGTATCATCTGATTTACTCCCTTAGGTTATCATTGCTCAATGACTCCCTTTCAGGAGTCGCAATGACTCCGCTAAAACTGTCAGTGTACAATTAAGTTACTTTTCCCATGAACACAATTTTTTCACGAGTTTTTTTTGGAAAAATTGTGAAATTAAATCCCACGAATTATAAGGGTTTTCTTGCAAACAAACGAATATAAAAAAATCGACTGAAAATGACTAATAGTGGTATCCAAATACATAAAAGAAACCCAGCACAAAGACGTTGTTTCAACGTTGTTTCGACGTCGTAGTCTATCGTCGCATGATGGTTGTTTAATGGTCAAAATGGAAACAGCAAAGCAACGTCGGATTTTGACGTCAAAGCGACGATTAGGGAAACCCAAAGATGACGTTATACGGACATAGTGCAACGGTCAAAAGACCGAAAACAACGTTGCATTGACGTTGTAGCACGGTCAAATTGACGACGAAAGGTAATGACAACAAATGAAAAGTCACCAGCGGGAATTGAACCGTTTCTTTCTTCATCTTCAACGTCAGAATTGGCTGTTTAGTAAATAAATGATTTTAAATGGGTTTTTTTCAACCAGCCCCGACGTGTTCTTAACGTCGGTGAATAGTGGTTTTTGGTTGCGACGTTAGAACGACTATTAAACAACGTTGTATTGACGTCGTGTGCTAACTGGGAACCTATCTTATATATGCCCGTTCTCAACACGACTTCAAAACTTGATTTTCCACATTGCGCAAATTTACCGATGATGAATTAAACTGTCTGTCCAAAAGAATGTCCAAAAGAAACAAATCAGAATTGTTCGATTCCATAAGCACTTTCGGCAAATTCAAGTCTGCGTTTCTGTTTAAGTGTTTTTCTGTTCAAGGAATTTAAACGGTTGGCCAACGTGAACAGAAGAAAGTGTTTAGGCTATGTCGATCAAATACCGAACACAAATCGTGGTAATAGAGGTACCATAATGGCCAGAGAAGTCGACGACTTATGTCACTGTATGTACAACGCACTTGGCAATATCCGTCCCGGACACACAGGAAGAAATGGTGATATTGGCGATAATTTTGACCCAATGCTTAAAAGACATAGGGTCTTCAGAAGAAGAATTACCCGTGATGATCTAACGTCCGATTCTTTAACCTTTGCTATAAGGTACAATTTACGCTCCTGATACAGAACCAAGGAGACATGGAATCTTGTCCTCTGATTGACTTCTCTCTTAGCGTATACAATCGGAAAAAGAAAAGATTTGAAACAGCTTTATAACGTTCTAGTTTTGCGCTATAGCACACATGTGCAACATAGCTTGCATCATGATGGGTAGATTTTTATTTTGATCTACATCAATTTGATGGGATTCATTCTTCTAGGTTAACTAACGTTGTTTTCCCAGTACACACTGATAATAAACATTCACGTTTCACCACACTTGTTGTTTCATTGCTCTTCCAGCCTCGTTGTTTCTTCTTGATCAAGCTAACGTTTACTATTTTTCTTATTTACCCAATAAAGTTATTTCCATTTTTTTAAATTTCATATAGAAAAAATATAAAAAACGGGTTTTGAAGCCCAACAGAATTTCTTGTGGTGATAAATGATTGCAAAACCTTAAGTTAATTTTCTATGAAAGCAATCAAAGAACTTTTCTTTACAATGTAGCAAAAACTGAAGTTCTGCCTTCTACCGGATTTTTCTGCATTGAGCAGAAAGAGAAGTAAAATGTGTAAATAAACGCATTTGTTCTGTTTTCTTGCCTTACTTTTACTCAGTCCCACCGCCTTATCACCAAAATTGAATAAGGGTAGAAATCATATGGAACTTCAAACTCCTATAGAGGATTTGTTAGAACTTCCATATTTTACTGCCATTCTTAACACTCAACACTTAAAACAAACAAAATGATTATCTCTTAGCCTAAATCACACTATTACAAAACATACATTTCGACCCAGGGGCGGACACAGAGTACAGCTCATACAGCTCAAGCCGTAGCAAAATTTAGTCAAGAGAATGATTTATAAATGATCTACTGCCGTGCTTCTTAGCTCCGTTTCAGTAATCCCGTCATAACCACGCGATACCGTCGAGTGACGCGTCACCCTGTACTTGAAAATCTGTCAATATGTCTTTTTGTGCATTAGCGCATAATTTGTTGGCCCCTCATTTGAATCGCAAATTTTAGGTAAGCTATAACTGCAAACCCAAACATCTGATATGAAGCTTATTGAGCCTTGTGGTGTGATTCCGATAAGGTATTTGATGGTGTTGTGGTGCTTGTAGTTAGACCATGTTTGAGCTCTTGCATAAAGATTTGATGGCCTTCCAACAAATACCTCAAAAAAATCAATAATTGCAGCAACTTTACGACCAAAATGTTCACGAAAAACCATCGGCATTGATTTAACAAAATCATCTCGATGTGGCCAAAATATTGCTGGCTTCAAATTGACATACAGCAAATCGATAATCCCTTTCATCAAGCAACCTGACTGTGTCAACAGCTTTACTAAGTAAGTAAACCTTTCTTTGCAAAGAGACATTTTCCATACGTAGCATTTTAAGCTCTTCATCTTGTTTCCTTAACACAACAGAATCTACATTATTACCAGGATTACTCACTACTACACTATCAACCTCATCACCATCATCAACCACACCACCATCATCATCATCAACCACACCACCATCATCATCAACAACTGCACTTTCTTCTGCAAAACTACACTCTGATAATTTTACAGCTACTTCCATATCCCTTTCATATACCCTCTTCTTTCTACCAATACATCTTTCATACCTAGCAAGACTACTATTACTAACAGCACTACCACTGCTAACAGCACTACCACCACTAGCACTACTACTAGATACATTTTGTGGGTCACTACTTTTTACATAACCCAACTTTAGTGACGAGACCCAATAGGGATTGGTTTCATCCAAAGCATTGGCTGGTGAGCCACCAATAAAATGCACACCACAAACACTACAAAAAAACTACAGCCACACACAGTACGCAGTTGATAGCTTTTTACTTTACTACCAAGGTCTACCAAGATTGCTGATCGTGTTGCATTTCGGGTAATCTCGGAAATCGTAATAACCTCTATTGTTCTTCTTTACGGCCCAAAAATCGGCTCCTTTTGATCAATGATGATACGAGTTATATAACCAAAAGTTTTGAGCCGTATTGCAGCTCCTCGATACGGCTAAACTTACTGCTCAAATCCCGTTCTTTCCTTTCCTTTCAATTAATTTTTTTTTCGACAACATAGAAGTTAACACCTGAAGTTTTAACTTCTCAGTCCTTATCATTTGTTCTTTGGGTTTGTAGACATCTTTTTGTTTTGTCCTTATGCTACATGTCTTAACGTACATGCTTTTATCGTGTTTTTTTTATATACTTTTACTTTGTTTTAAGATGTCTTTATATGTGATTTTTAGTCTTTCTCTTTTTTATTCGATACATTTGCAGGACCCACATAACAACAGAAATTTGTAAATAAGTATATAGTGTAATATTTCTAGTTTTTGAGATTGGCCATCCTGTATAAAAATTCGTGATAATGATAATAACAATAATAAAAGAGTGATATGTTATTGACCAAAGGTCCTGTAGCAGACTCTATTGGAACCATTTTGGCTTTATTTTAGAAATTCACCCAACATAGCTGTGATGCTATCTCAGAAGAAGAAATCTCCGTCTGCTCAAATGGTGTAGCGTGTGTTGGCCAAGCTACGGAGTATTACTAGATTGAAGTTAGAGTAAAAAAGGTTTTATTTTTTCACTTTTTTTTCTTTAAACCAGTTTCCATTGAAAACTTTTTTTGATAATTCCTAGAGGCTGGTCTTTCTACATTGTTGATTTCATGTTCCATGAGATCGAAATTCTTTTCATATTTAGACTTTAATCAGATAACTACACATTTTTGACAAAATGTTGAACAATCAAACTTTTCTGCATTGACACAGTTTTTGTCCCCATGTCCCCAAAAGTTGGTTTTTCATTTAAGTTATAAACGTAATTTTTCTTCACCAAAATCCCGGAACTTGGCATGGTATTATTTGATTCGTAGGCCAGCCGGAAAAATATGGTACATTTTTTGCATTTCCGCCTGACTTTTCTCATCACCCAATCAAAATGAATACATTTCCTGTCCGCGAAAATTTTAATGCTTTAAAAGGCCCACAACATGGCAGATGGGGATCAGTAGTGTTCGTTCTGGTAATTCTCAAAAGAACGTTGATCAAGCAGAGGTAAGAATTTCATTTCCTTTTCTCAATTTCTCCAATTTCAGCATAAAAGCTTTCTTATAGGAGAACGATCAAGAAGTTCGTTAAAGCTTGTTTACCGCAAGTGAGATATCTTTTACATAGCTAGTTACATCGAATTTCAAATATCAATGTAGCTGTTTTCAGTAAGTAAAAGTAGCTGAAAGCCCTAATTTTATGTAGACCTATTTCAATAACAACCATTCCTTCATGAATCAAGTGATAAAATATCAAGGAACGTGTATTCTTAAATGTTCGATATATAAAACCGAAATTATAAAGCCTGCATTCCTTCATTAGAATCTATGTAGCATAGAATGTCGTAACTTCGCAAAAGGAAAAAAATGACAATTTTTGAAAAACCGAGTATTTGCATGAAATGTTTTTTTTGGATAAATGGCACTCTTTAGTGGTTCGATTTTTTGGTCTTAAAAGTAAGCTAAAAAAGTAACAGAACGTTTCCAGAAAGTTCTGATGATGGCAAGGATTTTCATTTTTCACTTTTTTGCAATTTCTTCAAAATTACGGGTATGTCACTCACTTTCTTTTGTTAAGTTACGGCAGTCTATGTCCGGCAGTAGACAAAGGAGTGTTCCAAAGGTGTTCTAGTAAGGTGTTTGCTTTCGCTCCTAACGTTAAATGTTTTCCATGTTGTTTTTCTATCTGATAACTTTTCAGAAGGAGATGTAAGCAATGTTCTTACTCTGAATATATCACGAGACATAATCGTTTTATCTTTAGAGATGGCTCGTGTACTCCTCATACTTTTTACAATATCGATAATCAAAAATGTTTATTCTCTGCAACCATATCAGCACTTGAGTGGAAAATGCTCTTATAGTAGTTGGGGACAGGACAAATGGAATTCAAATGCTAAAAATGCAATGGACATGATGGCTAAAGATATGGGGATTAACAAAGGTGCTTATAGCAGAGCACATCGCATACCTTACGTTACGATCAAAGCAAAGATACTTAACAATTTTCCTAGACTTTGGACCAATTACGAAACACACATCCATAACTGGAAAAAAGTGGTAAATAGTCTTGCGTTTGACCTTCATAGTATCGATAAAGAATATTTTGGTTATAAAAAGTTGCAAAACAAACAAGTAAGTATATTGATTAAATATATATCAAAACTAGAAACTATGTAGGATTGGAACCTTTAGCAGTAATACTTTACTCATTCTCACTATTATTAATACAGAAAAGGGAAATTTCAAGAATTTCAAAATCTCACGTAGTTGTTCATTTACTTTTAAAACAATTATACTGTTGGTTTTTTTTCTTTTGGCTTCAAACAGGAACATAACAGACAAAAATTGTTACTGAGACGAACTTTTTGCGTCATTGGTTTTGTCCTATTTACACATAATTTTCGAGAAAAAAGAACCGCGCCAAAGAAATGTTACGATTTAGAATAGACATTCTCACTCATTAAGTTACGCTAGTTCCATTCAACAAAACCCTTTGCTTTGTGTAATCCGAAAGTCACATCGTTACGTACATCTAAGTCATCAACAGTCCAACTGTATCTGAGAAAAATAAACCTGCAGCAGATTTGTACAAAGTAGTTATCATTTGAATGCGAACCAATGTCGGCTGACATGCAGTCATTAATAGCTATTGCTATTATTATATTCAATGTCAGGATTTGAAATTCGATAAGAAATCAACTTTGCTTTAAATTCTTATTTTTTTCATAGGACTTCATTAAATATACAAACGCTAACTTGGACCTATGCAAAAAATACGTAAGTGACATACCGACCTCGAATTTTAGAGGACAGATTAACGGTGCTACTTTGGCTAATGATATCGACTACGTATGCCACTGTCTGTTCAATGCACCTGGAAATATTCGTCCCGGGTATTCACAGACTAATAATGACATTGGTGATTATTATGATCCCATGCTGACATATCATCCAAATCGGAACCACAAAGTTACCCGAAACGACCTCACAACCGATTCTAAAACATTTGCAACAAAATACCACGAAACGTACAAAGAAACTACCCGTGGTATCTATTCTTCTGATCAAGCTCCATAGACAGATACTCAGCATGCTGAAATTCTCATATTTTCAACGTTCCAGTTTGTTCCAAAACAGTCGTTGCTTTTTTGAACTTCTGAAAGTATCTTTGTGGTAAAATGTTATTTTTGATCTATACAAGATCTGTTCTTCGGGTTGCCTTTATGTTCACAAAACTTGTGACTTTCTTTGCATTTAATGATGATAAAAAGATAACTGCAACACTTGTTTATTTCCTTTTCCTCTGAAAAGGATACCTTTAATAATCAATATTCCAAGAGTTTTAATTACCGTAAAATCATTTCCATTTTGATAAATCTCAAATAGAAAGAATAAAAAGGGTTTTTTATGAGGTCTAGCAGAAATCATCAGGTGATAAATGATCGAACAATCTCCAGTTGCTTAGAAATTCTTATGGGAAGAAAATGTTACGGAAGGTGCGATTTTTTTTCGTTACTTTGAAAAAAGCTGCGGACATAAAGTGTTGCAAGTGAAGCTGAACTTACGATGATTTTTCTTGTCGTTCTATGCAACGTTTGGACGCTCAATTTATTCCAAGATCAATATAGCTTCCTATGGATTATTAGCAATATTGGGGACGGATTTCTTTATAAGCAGTTTCTACGGACCAGACTTTAATATTTTCATACTTGTTAGAAAAAAAGAAAAAAAGTTGCAGGAAGAAACTGTGAAGATGGTGGTGAAGATCGGAGGTGGTGATCTATTTATTGCTGAACTGATCGTGTTAGCATTACTCTGGCGGAGAGTCATCGTGTTCTGATACAGGAGTTGAGATGGTTCACTGCTAATGTGAGCGCAGCGGTGCTTTCTGGATTACCTGTCGGAGTATTTCAACTTCAAGTGTTTGCACAGCGCATGCGCCTACTGGGTTCTTGTTTTTGTTTTTGCATTGTGATTTGATGATACTGTAGGATTGTTTCTTCTCTGAGTGCCTGAAAGCCTTAGGGCTGATTTGACACCGACTGTCGCAGGGTAGGCCCTCTGTGGCTCAAAACTAAAGGCAGAGGGTCAAAATGGCGTCGTGGAGAGTGTGGTGTTGTTCTGGCAAGGGCATAGCAAGTTACGTAACACAAAGATGAGTTTTCTGTGGTGGCGAATGACGTCAGTGGATAAAGTTGTTCCGACGTAGTGTAGACGAAGCGTGTTCGACAGCAACATACAGGAAGATTTGAGTGTAGCACAGGCCTCCTGGATGTAGCGGTCCATGTCAAAAGCGAAGAAGTAAGAAGAAGTAATCCTGTTGAGTACTCTTCCAAGCTGAACGTGTATTGAAAGGTAACTTGGCACATCTGGTAACGATATCTTGGATAGTGATGGAACTGACGACTGAATCCTCCATGGTGGCGAAGTATGGAAACTTGGTAACGGCTTTCAGAGTTTAGAAAGGTGGTTAGGTGGAAGCTTGCGGAAAATTTTCTCCTCGACTGAGCTTCTAGTTTGCTTTTAGTACGCCACGACTTACTGTCAGTGTGGATACATGTTGAGTGGTTCGACTGGTTCATATCGGGTGCGAAGTTTCAGGTGGCAGCAGTGATACACAAGGCTTCCATCTCATATTGTTGCCATTCAAGTTTGCGCTTTCAAAACTCTGAAACTTGGGACTGAAGAAACCGGACAGCTACGGTTCACTTCCATCGCAGTATAAAATATAAAAGATTGCAGCAAGACCGTGGGACTTGAAAGCGCCATCGGCTACGATCCACAATTGATCGGAGGGTCGATGTAAATATATAGTTTAAGTCGAGTAAATGACACTCTTGGCGGCAGTAAACTTGGCAAAGGTGAGTCTGTCTAATGGATGCTTTCCGTACACTTGCAGCCATTGGTGAGGTCTTCCAGTGGGCTGAAGTACGATTTGGTCTGATAGTATTTTAATGGCGCCCACAAAAGAACACAAGCTCTTGCCAGTTTTAGGGGATCACAAGTGGATAGCGCAGAGGTGCGATGCTTAGTAGCACTGGTGGTACCTTGAAACTATGTCAGGACCAGAATGAACGTGGACTCCTCTGAATGGGATGGTAGAATGTCCTGTTGAGGTCTGTGGTGATGAGGTAGTTCCACTGAGCGATTTGGCGCAGTGAAGAGTCGACATTGGACATGAAGGATAGTAAGGGTTTAAAGCATGTGCCTACTTCTGCATAAGCTGTGGCAAGACAGTGACCACCTGACGAGAAAAAACGATTGAAGTACTTGGCCACGACTTCAATATCAGCTGGTCTGGTGAAAGCACCTTACGACTCAAGACATCCAAATTCAATCTGTAGTTCATCCAATTTATTCTTTGAATATTGTGAGAGTTTCTTTTTTGTTGGGATAAAAGGACCAAGCCCATATTAACGACAGCTTTCAGGGATCCTGCAGCGCAATTACAGGTAGTGGACAGTGTCAAAGACGTTATAATACTTTTGGTGGAGTGCTGCGAAGCGTTTTTGGTATTTGGCCATTGGAAAGCGGATTGTATGTCTTCGTGGTTTCACGGCAAATAGAGCATTGCACGCGAAGTTTGATGGTGTTGGAAATTCTAAACGTTCACCAGGAAGCACTCCTTTTGTTTTGGCGTGTCAAATGGTTGGACATTTGTCGAAACTCTCCATAATTCGAACTGAATCATTGGGTCCCTTCAAACTAAAACCTTGCAATATCAATCTCTATTATTCGAACTCTCTATTATTCGAACGATTCTGTTTTCCCTTGCTGATATTTATGTCGGATGGACAAAATATTTAAAATTGGACTCAAGTATCCATGGTTGTTTTAATCAATTTCCATGCATGTGTTTTTCTTTTTCCAACGTTTTAGTTGATAGATTGTGTTTTTCCATTTCGAAATTGCTTCTTATTTACTCTTGAGGGAAAAATAGGAACCTTTTTTCCTTTGTCGAATAGACACGATAGAAATTCTTAAACTTGCAATTACAGTCGACTCTCGATATCTCGAACCTCAATATCTCGAACTTTTCGGTATCTCGAACAATATTTCCGATCCCCTGGCTGATTTTCTCTCGTTATCTCGAACTTTTGTTACACCGTCAAATGTAGTAACTCCGTCAAATGTAGTAAATTTTCTACGACAAATGTAGTAAACACCTTTAAGTTTGGAATGAGCCATAATTAGGCCAAACACGTGAAGGTCTTAACCAGGTAACTTTTAAGCCATTTAAAGCCATTTTATCAGGTGTCCGCATAATTAAAACCAAAATCGGGCATGCGCAGTAAAAAAGATGCTAATATGAGCTGAATGAACCGTAAATAGGAAAAACACATTAAGATCGTCGCCAAGTAATTTTTCCAGTGCTATCAGGTGGCTGTGTAATAAGCCTGTAATTTGCGCATGCGCATTTACAGCCTGTTAGTACACGTAAAATCAGTCATAATTAGGCAAAACACATGGACTTCTTCACCAGGTAACTTTTCAAGGGCTATCAGGTGGCCATATAATAAAACCAAAAATCGCGCATGCGCAGTGAAACACCCCGATAATATTGTGAATTACAATTAATGGAATTTAGGGAATGTATTAACACTACCATGATTTGACAAAGCGCCTTAACTCCATTTTTTTCCATTTTAATGGTTTTTTTCAGATTTTGTGGGGTGCTTAAACTGGTAATACTCTTTCAAACCGCTGTAAATGAGAGAGGGTGAGAGTCATTTCTGACATATGAGAGAAAAAGAAGCGTTAGAAACATACAAAATATAGCATATACAATACTCTCAATAACGTCATTTTTGGATTTTAGGCTCTTTGTGGATCTTCTGGATTAGGGAAATCAGCAGCTGGATAACCTTGGGAATCTTCTTTAGTAGAAAGATCACCAGGAAAATCAGCTTTGGCATCTTCATGAGTAGGAAGATCTGCATTGAGATCTGCTGGTTGCAGGTACTTTTTCAGCAGGGATTGCATTTTCGTTTTAGTTTTTTCCTGTTTCATTGATCAACGAGCAGTTTATATTGTGCATCTTGTGAATGATATAAGGACCCAACCATTTGTGGGTAAACTTACCATCTGTTCTATCTTCACGTTTCCGGTTCTTCATAAGCACTTTTTCGCCGACTTTGATAACATTTGGAGCTTGGTAATAGCTTCCTTAGATTTTGTCAAGGGAGTACTTTTTTCTAACTAGACCGTCTCAGAAAAATGGAATATCTTGTCACAGGGGAATACTTATTTCCTAAGGGAGTACTTATTTCCTAGTAAATAAGAACTGGGGGAGTACTTTTTTGGGGGGAGTACTTATTTATTGTTACACCGGTCCCCTGAGAGTTCGAGATATCGAGAGTCGACTGTATGTTATACAAAAAACCTTTTTATTACCTCATCCTTTTTATTTAATGGCCTTCCAATCTGCTTGTAGTGTTAAGAAATAATTCTTACTTTAACTTCTCTAAACATAAACAGTTTGAAAAGGATATTATTGAGAAATTTGTCAAAATTCCTTTAAAAAGAATGCAACCGACATATTATGACACCAGGTCAAAAATGTATCTTAAGTCCAAGGTCCTCATCCGAAATATTACCCAGCATGATCAAATCAGTGTAAATTTTTCCCAACGTTCCGTCCAGTAGGAAATTTAGTCCAAACAAAGCCCAAATTTCTCTTTCTGTAATTAAATTATGAAAAATTCAAACTCAGCATAGTCAAGTTGATTTGAGTAATAAATTTCAGAACGAATTTGAAAATTTCGTCCAAGGTCATTTCTGTTTAGAACATTTCGAGTCCCTAATTGTTCTACAGAAGGTTCCTTTAAATTCTCAATTAAAAAATCTCTTAGGACATTGTCTCGATCAAGTTTGTATAGTCTCAGTTGGATAGATTAACTCAACGATGTAGATGAGACTTTAAGCCCTAACATCCTGCATTGCTGGTAGACCCTACCCTTCTAGGTCTCCTGCCGGTCTATAAATTAATAAAAAGAGAAGCAATCGTGTATATTCAACAATGTTGATAGAGATTGTGGTTTTTTCCTTCTATAAGTTTGTTATTTCCTGCGTGAATATTGGAGTGGTCACGTATATCGAAAGATTGTGAAATAAAAATGTTCATCAAGGAGTCCTTCTCATGAAATTTTGATTCATTCCCACATAGTTAATGATGTGAAATTCAATACGAATTCACTGTGATTGCAAGAGTTAAGATTTTTTCGAATCATTTTACGTGTATTCTACATCAGTTTTGGTACAAAAGATAACAACTACAAAAAGATCAGCAAAAAAACAAATGGACGAAAGAAAATTTTTATAAACGAAAGGTTTTTCCTCATTTGCAAATAAAAAGTTAATTCCAGTTTTTTAAGGTTCGTGTTTGAACATTAGAAGGTTTTGCTGATGTGTTTTATCATGTTGTGGGCTTTGGTGATTCAAGTTGAACAACATTTTGAGAGAACCTTTTCAAATTTCAGCTTGTTAATTATGGGTCTATGAAGAAAGAAATTTATGAGAAGTTGATAAGTAAATGGCAGTTCACCCTTCAGATTTATTTTATCCGTTTTCAAACCCCCCTGGCGATCAATCAGTGCACTGGGTCCGACTCTTTTCTATTTGTTGAATTCTGCGTATTTCATAGCTAGTTCGGACATTGATTCTCTTTTCACAAGCATACATTTAGTAAAAACTATAGACATAGTGTTGATAAGTTATTTTCTGATGCTATGACAATTGATAATTTGAACAAGAATGATTCCTGTCTTCAGCTAAACAGAACCGTTATTAACAAGCGGATAGTGTTCTCTCCTCTTGTCATTGGCCTTGTTTCTATCACACTACGAGAAAACATGGTTGGATAACTGTCCATCAGAGTTTAAGGCTTTATTATAGGCTTTATTAAGGCTTTTTATTATAGAGGGTATGTTGATGATGTTTATGTTTTTTTCTTCAGTGACACATTTGCCTCTCCTTAAAGCATACTTGAACTATAGACATGCCAACACATCTTTTACGTCAGAATAGGAAAACATTGACCGCATGCCATTTCTTGATGTTAATGTTACTCAAAGTCCAAGTAGTTATTATTTCATTGTAACTATAGGAAACCTCCTTTCAGTGGTATCTATACTGATTTTTCTAGTTTTTTTACCAATCGAGTATAAAACGAGTCTCGTTTATGACGTTAATTTTTAGAATCTTCAAAATATATAAAAAATTCTTTTAATATACAATTAAGGTTCATAAAATATATACAACATAGGATTATTCGTTAAAATTCAAAACCATCAATAAATAAATAAGAAATTAGATAGAATTAAAAAATTATATAAAAATTGTTCTAAAAAATTATTGGCACATTAAACTAACAGAGACTCGTCGATTGCGAATAGAGAAAACGGACTAAACTGGTAAGGAAAAAATTGCTACACTTCCCAGAGGCGTAGTTAGGGTCAGTCAAAAAAAGTGGAGGAGTACAACATTATGATATTTCTTTTCAGTCTTAAGTATCGATTAGGTTACTTGCACGCTTTCCTTTTCTATCCTAAATGACTTAACTCTCCTCCACAAATTTTGACTGACCTCTGGCTACGCCTCTGTTCCTAAGCTTAATCGACCGCTGTATCAAGTCATTTCTTGATAAATTGTTTCAGGTAAAACAGAGGTTGCTCTAACAATACCGAAACGTGACGTTTTGATAAGTTTTCAATTTTTGGAACTGGTATCGCTTAGCGTTCGCACTCGTTAGAAGAAAACACTTAATAAACTTAATAAACACTTGTCATCTTGTAAGTTTGAGGTTATTTTTTCATTTGGTTTAGATAACTTTACCATACTCTCCACCGCAGTAATAATTTGATCCCCAAATTAAAGAGAGCTTATTGATCCATAGGGAATAGCCTCTCTCTTGAACAAGAACATGCGTCTGTTCCTCTGTTCCTATTCGCTAATTTTTGATCGTACGGTCAATATCTTTGTTTATGTATTAATGTATGTTCTACCTTAAAGGCACAAAAACTCGCGAGCTTTTTACTTGTAAAAGTCGCGAGCATTAATTGTCATGAAAGTCGCGTACATTAAAAGTCGCGAGACGCCATTTTGAGAAAAAGTTTTGTGATGCATAAAGTGAAGCAATAACGAGAATTTTTTCTCTAAGTATATAATTCTCAATAAAATTGCACCCTCTTTTTGCATTCACAGACATCTACAGGAACCAATTGCTCAGCAACTGCTTTTCCAGTAACGTGAAATATCTTATTGGGTAATAAAAAGTCTGTAAAAAATTTAGTCAGGGAAAATTTTAGTCGGGGAAAATTTTAGTCACCTAAGGAAATTTTAGTCACTTTTTTCCGACCAATTTTTGAAATTAGTCACTTTTCCCTGACTCAATATTTTCAATATAAGAAGAAAATAATCAAGATATTACAATAACGTCTGAGTTAGAGTGATACTATTTAGCAAAAATCCTTACAAAGTCTATGTTCTGTTGTGATCCACTTCTTTCAATATGATAATTGGAAATTCCCCAAATATTTTTCGTTCTTAATACTTAAAAAGGAAAACAACCCAGCCGGCACAAGACGTTTTGAAGACGTCTTTAATTCGTCTTAATCAGGTCTTCATAAGACGTATCTTGATAATGCGCATTTAAAACGCCCATAATGCGTCTTCAGAAGACGTCTTAGAATCAGACGTTTTGAAGACGTCTTATTATCGTTTTCGCAATGCCGTCGAATTCATGTTTTAAAGGAGGACTTGGAAAGACGTTTTTAATGCGTATTTAAGACGTCCTTGAATTTCGATTTCGCGCGTGGCGGGAAGAAATGACGGGGGTAAATATTAATAGTGTATTCGTAAATATTGATATAAAAGTTTCAAACATGTCAGTTTTTTTTTAATTTTACAAAAACAACTATTATATCTTTCTTTTAAGTAGCAAAAAATTTTACATTTCATTGGTAAAAAGCTTTGAAACATTTTCTAATATTATCGGATCTCCCGTTCGTCAATTTTACAAAATATTTCTGGAAGTTGTGATTTCTCATTGCATAAACCAAGACTTCGCTGATAAATCGGTAAGTGTTTTTTACTTTTTAAATATAATTTTAAATATATAAATCTATATGATTTTGTTACTTGAGATTAAGTCAATGTTTATGTTAGTTTGAGGGCGTGAGTAGTCAGTAGTGGAAGATTTATGCTTTATTTATAAAGATCTCTAGCAATATTTCAAGTTTTGAGTTTCGTTGTTTAACTTTATATTAGCAACTTACTGACTTTCCTGTTTCATTCCGTGAGAGATTTTTTCTGTTTCAATTTGCTTTGTCGTTGGTTTAATGTAGTAGTAGAAGTGTAGTAATGTAATGAAGTGATTTGTGAATGGCTGATAGATGATGGCTGTGATTTTTTTGCTTGTAGTTACTTCAGAATATTCATATGATTAAAAGTGATCCTAGCAGTATAGTATAATGTAGTACCATGAAATTATGGAATCCTTTTTGAAGGGTAAAATCATAAGTTATAATTTTTAGTAAATTAATCAGTAATTCATCACAAATTTATCTGTAGTAATCATTTCTGATTAATAACTCACTACCAATAAGTAGAAACCATCCACAATGACATTGCAAAAATTTTAGAACAAATTTTCGAACGCATGAAATATTTTTTTCCATTCAGAGCTTTGAAGTTGTACGAAAAGATGAATTTCTCAAATGATGGTTGTTTTACTATGATGAATGCAAAGTTTAGTTTAGACATTTAAAGTTTAGACACGTCACTTTGATTAAGATACTCTAGATTATTTTATTTTACCCAATAACTAGCACAATAACAAGTTTTTGGAAAAGTTTGTATGTCATATTTGTTTTTATATTCAAGATTTAAAAATAAAATTACATCAGTATCTATGTTATTCTTGTGTTTGTTGCAGTGATTTAATTTTTGTGCTTGTTATGAGTTTGTTGTTCTGTCATATACACTTCGATGATGTTTCGAAATATCTATGGAGTTTAATGATAGACATGAATGTTTTGCCTGTTTTTCAGGTTTCAGCTAATCCAAGTAAATAAATCAGATTTCCAGTACGCTGTTAATTTAATACTGAAATGGTAATTAACTTCTTTAATTTAATTTTCATGCTTATCTATGCTTGTTGCACACATTACTTTATTGTGTGTATCCTTTCTGCATTCTGTTTGTTCTGTTCTGCTAAAAGTGTTTGTCATTCTTTATTTAGATTATTTTCCACCCAAGTTGCTTATTGTTCCCTTAACATGATAACAAAAAAAGTGAGAAGAAAATATTATATCAAGCAGTTACTGGTATGTGTCCTGTTTACTCTAGATGTTTTCATTATTGTGATTGTTATAACACCTCTCATTAAATAGGGTTTTTGTATTTTAGATTACTGTCAAAAAAGCTGAGGAGGAGGAAATACACAAAATCATGCGATAAACTAAAAACTGATCTTGTTTCACTGAAGAAAAACATGACAACAACAGCTGCTCCTGCTAATTGAAAAATCACCATTTTTATTTGCATGTCTTTTTGGTTGGTTTTCAAAGAGTTTCTGTCATTCTGAGTTTTAGTTTAGTAAAATCAAACAAGAAACAGTTCCAACCCATGACAATTTCTAAAATTTGAACATTACTTCGATTTAGTTAACCCTTTTTCAAGAGTCGTTTTTATACCTTTATATTTTATGAAAGACTATACTTACGTTATTATGGAATATTTTTTAATAATGACCAACTTTAAACTTTGGCAGTGTTATGAGTTATTTGTTCCCCAATTAATTTATTTTGTAAATATTTATTTGAATAAGAAGATTTTATCATTAGTTTTCTTATTGATTTCTTTATTCATTCATTCATTCATTCATTCATTAATACTGAAACATAAAGACATTGAAAAACTAATTATGAGTCTTCTGTTACCCAAGGAGAAACGCACCTGAAAACACATCTTAAAGTGGTTTTAAAAGTGTTTTTAGCAGATAAAATGAAGACGTCTTTAAAACGTTAGAAAAAGACGTCTTAAATCCGTCTTAAACTAGTCGGATTTGTCCGTTTAGAAATCGTCTTTTTACAACGTCTTAAAGACGTCTTGGAAAGACGTTTTCTAAACGTCTTAAAGAAGTTTTATACGTCTAAAATGCGTTTTAAAAACGTCTTAAAGACGTCTTGGAAGACGTCTTAAAGACGTCTTGAAAAGACGTTTTCTAAACGGACAAATCCGACCAGTTTAAGACGGATTTAAGACGTCTTCCAAGACGTCTTTAAGACGTTTTTAAAACGTCTTTTTGCCGGCTGGGAATTTATACCATGCCTAGGTGAGTCGAAAACATATTTTCGAATTCGAAACATTGAAATGGTTTTTCTCCTTTCCGTGTAAGCAAGCGTAAAAGAACAGAAACAGAAAAGACTTTTAAGTTAGACAAGCAACTATTACAGTTTTTATACTTTCCGGGGGGTAGTGTAGAGGTGTTTTCTTTTTAATCTTACGAATTCTTTACGTCATTGCCGTAATTCTTCTAATTTTGTCGGTTTTGATTAGTTTTTTGTGTGTTCAAGCATAAAAATACTATTGTAAATTTTACCGACGTTAAATAAAGAACATACATACATACATAGCGCGGGTCGAAATATAATTATTTTTTTTATTATTGCTACAATAATTCCCACCTAAATGTGTTGCAATACTCCCATCATCGTCAAAAATGAGTTCATTTTATACCTACTGTATTTCCTCTAATAAACGCTACCCTGTGATAAACGCCGCACTTATAGCCTAACATTTGTAGTAAACGCCGCCCTCTAATAAACGCCGCAACTTGGAAAGCGGCGTTTATTAGAAAACCGGCTAAACAAGAATTGGTTTAATAGTTAATAGTTTGATTTGTTTTCAATCAACAAATTCTTCCACGTTTGCATGAATATTTCGATGTGTAATTAACTGCTAGAAAAGTTTTCATCTCATAGAAGAGAACGGCGACAGTGATATTGCTCTTCTTTGACATTTTTGTGAACATATCTTTTGTGTAAAACATTTTCACATAATCTTTTGTAACCTTTTTAAGGATAAGGAAACATTATTGTTTAAGTTTGCTTCTGTCCAATTTTTCATTTTGAAATAAACGCCGCCCTCTATTAAACGCCGCATCCAAAAACTGGAATTTGCAATAAACGCCGCCGCGTTTATTAGAGCAAATACGGTATTTATCAATTTCAATTTCAGAAAAAAAAATTGGCGTTAGTATAGCAATATACAATGCAGAATTTGTAAAATGTACGGTGCAAAGTATGTCACGTGGTGCAGCTCTCAGGATACACTAAGTGCCAACCACCCTTGAGCATAACACACTCAAAGATACCACAACGACGCTATGTCACAGAAGTTAATATGTTCACGATTTCTTTTTTATATATGATTTTTCATAAAAGCAAAGGAATCTTTATCTTGTGAGAAAACCACTCTAGTTTCATTTTTTGATAGAAGTACTCTCACATTCTCTAACCAAAGTTATCTTGTACTGAAATCGATTACAAGCATCCTCAACTCTTTCCCAGGCTCTTTTTATGTAAGCAGTGTTGTAAAATAGACAGGTTGATAAAGTAATGGATTAAGGTTGTCAAAATGTGGAAGGTATTATTTTCATATCCGTGTCCATTTTCGGATTTGAAAATTAAATTTTTCAAAGAGTATCAGATAGACTTTCCTTTTGCTATGGTCAGACACATTTTTCAATGTGTGTGTGACCATATTTTTCAATGTGTGTGTGACCATATTTTAAAATGTGTGTATGATCATATTTTAAAATGTGTGTGTGATCATATTTTTCAAGGTGTGTGTGACCACATTTTTCAAAGTGTGTGTGACCACATATTTTAAAATTTTAATGCTATTTATTTTTTTCTTTAACAACTTTTCGAATTTTATTTTTGTTTTAACTAGAATTTTGTTGTTGTTTCCGATTATATCTTGAAGTCAACAATGTGTTCGTTACTCTGTATGTACAATGAACTTCCATCGGTTTCTTTTCTACTTAAAGATTTCAAATTCTTTCCTGCAAGTGGGAACGTTACCCAATATAGATTGCAATCGCAATAGAAAAGATCTTGCTGTTTTGAAAGTTTGACCCTTTTTTTGATTTAAATATTCATCGTTCAACATCATACAAACATTGAAGGTTTTGTTGCAAATAAAATTTGGAGACCACTTCCATGTCAATCAGCAATATTGTGATTGACGTTATAGATCTGAAATTGGTGAATCGAATGAGTTTATTTCAACCATTTGTGATGATTATTTAATTAATCATGCCGAAAAGCAAGGTTACCTCTCTCTATTTGACGAGAAAATAATAAATGAGACGATAAAAGCAGTTTGATATGAAAAAGTGAAATGTTAAGAACCACATTCAAAATCATGCTCATTGTTTTGGGGTATTAGCACAACCAGTTTCCTCCTCCATTTTTTCCAAAGATAAACAAATGGGAAAAATGTGACCAGTACATTTGTTTTAAACTTCGCGAAACAAATTCATAGAGATATTATCTAGTGAAGAACGAAGAAAAGCGATGACAAATTGATGATTCAGCATATTTGTAACAAGTCTGTTTACTTTTACTTGCCAAAGATGAAAGCTTTTAAGAACGCACTCGAAATTTCATAATCAAAATACCACCAAGATTTCATAATAAATGACCTTCTGAAGTTTGTGTTAGATATAAAACCATAATATATGCGAGTCGATGAGTTGGGTACGAAGTGGGTTAATGATAAATAAATGAAAGAAAACAAATAACAAAACATGGACTGTTATGTTTTTATTTTGGTTGGAAGTAAATACAAAGTTTCAAATTTTCAATTGAGAACAAAATAGTTGTTTTCACTACTGGGAATTTCCCTTGCGTTAAGTATGAATTATGGTTAACAAACAAACCATTTTTACGGAACCGACTTGCAACTGACACTTGTTTGATATTAAAAATATTTCATCGTGTTGTCTAAAAATAAAGTACTTCAAGTCTGATCGTGACATTTTTATCACATTCCATTGTAAAAAATAATTCTTAAAAAATGTATGGTTAATGTGTTCCCGCCAAAAACGTAATCAGTGTATTTTGATTTGTCAAAAACAGATTTCAAACTACGGTGACATCGCCGGTAAACTAAAGTCTGTTCAAAAAATATGTGGACTAATTTCAGTTACCATGTGGAAACCAGATTTAGCAAATTACATCAATTCCCTTGAGCCTGGTTTTTATATAAAAGCTGAAATCAGTCCACATATTTTTGGAACAGACTTTAACAACAACTATGGAGAAAAACCTTCCGTGATTTTCTGTGTATTCTTTCTTTTTTTCTCAAAGTGAAAACAAATTGTGAAATCAATATTTAAGTTCGTTATGGCATGGTACACACTTGACTTGTTTTGGTTTGGTGTTCTCAGTTTACACTAGAATAAGATTACATCAAAGAGAATAAAACTCTTTTTTTTCGGACACTGACACTAAAATACGAAAGTTTGAAAATTTTGAGGATTTTATGGCACGGGATCATTTCTGGGCATTTTGATTATACATTACATTCCGATGTAAATTAATCCATAATATATACATATATATATATATAAATAAGTACATGAAAAAATTATGCTTAGAAATTTCTGATATGAAAGAGAAAAAATAAAGTTGATTGTAATGAACAAAGTTCGTAAAGTAATGAGGCTAATGGATAAAAATATATCGGTTATTCATAAATACCGTACAATCAATCCGGACGAAATATTGCGGACAAAAGGAAACCCTGAAAGTGTTCTCCAAACGGCCAACTGTAATACTTGTCTTACTACAATTCACATCTTCATTAGCACCTTTGAACGCATGCTCTCCTGGCTTCCTGATATACGAACGGCAAGCGATATTGAAAAAGCCTTGCGTTTGAAGTTGCTATTCAGAAGAATTTTGAGAAAATATTCTTGAGTCATTTAGTCTATTTCCTGAACACCTTTACTGCTCTTTAAATCTTGGACAAAAATTGAACCAAATTAGGGTTTCGTTTGCTTTCTTACGCCAATGTCAACACGATAAGTAAGCAAAAATACTGACGTCAAACAGCTCACGTATGTGGGGAAGATTTTGGCGCGAATGGTGAGAGAAAAATTGAGGTCCGTAACATAGGCTGCCATCTTGAATATTCATGGTACCTTCTTCTATTTCCTTTTTTTGCTATGATTGCACATCTTGCTTTTGAGCTCTTGGAGATCTTAATGATCAAGATTATTCTGTAGAGCAGTATTTGATCATGGTACCTTTCATCGCAAATATGATATCTTAATCTAACAAGTGTTTTTAGTTATTTTTTTCATAAAATATGCGTGCAAATTAATTAAGTCCGGCTTTCACAAGTCATATGATTTTTCTTATGTGCTTAGATATACTTGTAAACAAAAACGAAAGAACCGCCCTTAAAACATCATTTTTTCATTGGACATTTGCCAAGACCAATGAAAGATCAGTGTTACAGGATACAGACAGTTGTGTATGCGATTTCACCACCAACAACAAAAACATTAGCGACAACAAACAATGGTATAGTCATGATGATGGAGATATTATGATAACTGGAAATTGGGCGGGATTTTAAGCAGATAAAAATACAATTCTGACTTTGTAATATAAAATGTTATTGTTAGTCTATATTTATCTCCAATTATCATTATCGTAAATTATCATTTTTCAGTATAAATGTACTAGTTTTAAAAATATATCAGTTTATTTCATGTGGAGCTCAAGGGAGAATAAGAGGAACGGTAAGAGATAATCCTAATACTTCTTTATCAATATAATTCGCAATATTGCTGGTGTCAAATGTTGTTAATTTCGTATTGAAAACATTGGTAGCTATTCAATCAGTAAAATTTGATATTTTATCGTCGTACTCGACAGGCGTTTACGACGACATTGGCGATTACAATAGAGTTCACATTAGAATATGACGACAGTTATGACGATTACACAGAATTTTAATTGCTGTAATCGTAATAAATGTTAGGTCTGAGCCAGCTTATAGGATTAACGATCGTAATGTACAACTTTGACTTCATCCATTGTTAACTGACAATTGCAGAAAAATGCGTACCCACGAGACTTGATTTTCTTCGATGCTCCCTGATTCGATAGAGCATATCGCTGCAAACATAGCATGCGGTCAGTATGGGCGTTTAATTTGTTAGTCTACTTCGCAAGGATACATGAATTTCCGCTTTTAGTGAGCGCAAACTAGAGTTCAATTTTCATAAGTTTTAAATAACTTTACATGGGATCTCCAGATTTTTCAAAGACTTTCAAATTTTTTCGGACAGTTTTTCACGGTAGCTTTCGGATTCTTTCTCAATTTTATTGCCTTTCGACACGGTCGATTTAATTGGGTTTTTTTTTTCAATAATGGGCTCACAAAAGGAGGGAGGAATTGGTTAACGTAGGATCTATTAGCTGTAGTTTAAGTTTCATGAGAGTTTTTCCAATCACTGCAAGCCCTGAATATACTGCCAATAAAACTGTACTTCAACAGCACAAGTGAGTGAAAGTTCATCATCAATCTGTATTCCATACCATTGCCCAATCGGATGATTTTTATGTCAAGAAATGGGATTGCCATGATGTGATTTGTAGATGGAATGCAATATGTTGTTAAAATTAGTATTCGTTGAGTATTTGATTAGGAAGGTGTCGATTTACGGTTTGCATCTGGAAATTTATAATTGGTCTTTCATCAACACGGCCGTTGTTAGGGACTCTGAACCTCAAGAGTTTAGGAATGATGCGTGCTTTCAGACGCTGTTTCAGGAATTTCAAACGAAGTCTGTGATTTTCCGCTTTGCTTTGACATAAAATTTGTTTATCTCCACAATGTTTCTTCTAAGAAATAATATGCTCTCCATTCTTCGGTTTGCGTCCTCTTGCACCATATAACTGGATTATAAACTAGTGTTTCCGATGTGATATCGGCATCGAATTTCCTACTAAAAATTTTTATGGGCTTCAATGGTGGAGCCTGGACTAACATTGATAGAACACAAATATAGCGGGAAAAATAAAACAAAAACTTGCGAAGTCATTTTATTGATCTTGTCTTCTTCGTGTTATTTATTAAATGCACTGATTTTTCGCGGATCTTTCCTTGAAAAGATTTTTAAAGACTTGTAATTTGATTTCTGTGTACATGCGAAAAAGACAAATTGTTGTTCTTCGTCCAAACTGTCCAAACCTAGTATGATTATCAGCAATAAAAACTAACAAATTTTTTCTTGTTTTTTTTCTGTAAATTTTTTGGCTACATTTTTTGAATCAAAGTTTAAAACACACAGATTAAAATGGATTTTTTGCTTTAATTTTTTTTGGATAAGTTTTTTTTAACAAATCTTATTTTGATTATAACATATGTGTCCATGGTTGCAGTTCACACATTTCTTTTGCTTGTAGCAATACTTTCTGATATTACTTGTTAAGCCTTATTTACACTTTTTGAAAGGTATATTAGCATTAGTGTGACTTAGGCCTAAGAGATAACAAAAAGTAACAAAGTTTTATGAAGTAGATTTACTTGGTTTGCATATTCGAAGTTTGTGTAGCCACCGCTAAACTATGCCATAAGGTTACACGACTCATTAAATATTTCGTTGTATTGTAAAACTTAAATATTTACACTTAAATATGTGATGTTCGGCACGATCTTTCTTCACTGCATACAGACACTTTGATCCTAAAACTACAAAATGTTTGGGCGGAAAGTTTTTTTTTTAAGGTATAGCTTGTTATGTGTACAAAGACGAAAGCTTGTGCGCGGGGACATTTTTAGCTAAACCTACATGCTAGTAACAGTAATAATATACAGAGACCGCGCAGAACGGTGGCTAGTAATTTTATCGTAAATAGTAATTTTTAATTATACATATAAGTTTTAGCCATTCTAGTTCAATAAAATTCGCAAATTAGTCAGCACCCCCAAACAAAATTCTGTCCCTGTGATAAAACATGAAATAATACAAATAAATAAAACAATAACAAAAACAAAAACAAAAACAAACAAACAAACAACAATAGCAACAACAATGAGGGCCCTATAAAATGAAGGATGAAAAAAAGTGAACAATAAAAAGTATTGATATCGATAAGATTCACTTTGAGAAGTCATGACAACCATTGTTTACCTTACGTTTCTGCGTAAACAAAATTTTCAAGTGACACTTTTACGCACTTCTCTTTCATATGAACTATATGTGTTCAAAAGATTGTGTTTCATTTACACTGTTATGAAGAACGTACAAGGTTTTCAGATGCTAAACATTTTATTACCTTCCATAATAGAGAAGTATAGTTACGGTAAGTTGTTTTGATAATACATTATGATACTTTGTATCCCGAAATCTTAATCTAGTTTAATCTGATTAAATTGTTTGACATATCGGATTCATTTTGCCATATAGATAACCTGCAGGAACAAAATATTAAACAGGAAATTATATAAAATTAATCTTGGAAGAATTCTTTTTAAAATCATGAAGATAGACCTGGAATCCGATTATACGAAGAAACAATCTTTTGCCAAGCATTTTGTTGGCTTGATTGCCAATAAAAAAATTACTGATAAGTAATATTGAATCGTGATTTTCCTTCCTTGGTCACACAACAGTTCCAGTACATGAAAAATCTTGAAAAAAATATTTTGACAATGCGAAAATACATGTGATACATATCCTTGGCAATGATTTCTAGTGAACCAAATTTTGGAATTTTTGACTGTCCAATTAATCCAAATAACTTATTCATTGACACTTTTATTGATTTACTAGTTATTTATCCTATATTTGGTAGATTTTAGATGTAATTTTGCTCGAGAGATCCTTAAATCGGTAAAACCGGGAGAGAACAAGAAAGCAAAGCTCACCTCGTACTTTTGTTTTGACTTAGTAATACTTGATTCGATGATCAATAGGGTTAGAAATTCACTTAGTACCGTCATAAAGTGAAGTCTAGGTACGAGATTGCTCCATGTTCCTTTAGTTCAACCAATAGTTCCGCATATATATTGAGGACTTTATCTGTTTTATTTCATTTCGTTCATTCATTCACTAATAAAAAGTGAAGATTGATGTCAGCTATGGGAATCCCTGATAGAATAATAAAAACACCGGTCTAAGAACGAGTAGCTGACAAATATCAAAATTTCAAATAAACGATTGGTTCTCTCGTGCGGATTCTTTTGTAGAAAACCGCTGACTTTGCAGTTTTCTCGCGACTTATATAGCATAATCTTTAAGGTATTAGCAGGATTTTGTTAATGTCATGAACATTCGAGAGCTTCTTTTATTGTATTTTTGAAGGATATTCTTTGGAAATTTCAGACTGCTGGATAGAATAGATTATAGAAATTTTTATCTCATAATCAAGTCGCATGAAAAACGTATCCAGACAAGCCTGATAAAATGTTGTTGGAATACATAAACAATTTCACTGTTTCAAAGCAACAGAAGAAAGGAATGCTGACACATGCTGACACCTTAATTTGTTATTCCACGCTCACGTAGCAAAATTGCCTTGCATATTCAAACCTATTTTTGTACATTTATGACGTAATAGAACGTGTTGAAAAAACTGAATTGAGACGGCCCTTGAAACATTATTAAATATTTCAAATTCTAACCACTTGCCTTGGTGTTCAGTTACAAGAGATAATTGGATATTTATCAAATAACTCATTATTAATATTTTTATACTTTATTTATCCAGGCTTCTTTCGCCGTTACTTCATGTAGTGCTGCCGCCAATGATATTCCTGCATATTGCATTCCCCATTTGAGCCAATGGAGTAGCAAGCCTTTTTTCAATGATTTTATTGAATCCTACCAACATTCAACATTCTGATTCATTTATAAGTTCCTTTCCCAGCAGGTGAAATCGTCAAAATGCCACTACGATGAAGAGCATTTTCATTGAATAAGTGCGTATATTTCTATGGAAATGCACTCCGTCGCAGTGGGTTTAAATAATTGTTTTCTTGGAAGCTACACAAACAAAGCAAAGCAAACACAAACAAACAGTGATAAAAAGAAGTTGATACCAGAAATCAATTTATAAAATCATGTCCTTGGTCACACTTCACAACAAGGAAATTCAAATGCGAATGTGAAACTTTGACACATTCTTATTTTATAATACTTATTTTTGTTGTCGTTATAGATTAAGAATACCGAAATAACCGAAACAATAATGGCAGCCAATAGTGTGGTTACGCAATGGTGTTGTGTGAACAGAGCATTAAAAGTCGTTGAAGAACTCACCTCGAAAGAGCAGATTATTAACATCACGGCACGTTGTTTCACTCAATACAACATGACCACAAATGAAAAATTCAAGACCGTCATCCACTTCTTCAGGAATCAATCACTGCGTCAAAAATATCAATTCAACGAAGATGAATGCTTCACAAGTGTGTGTGATAAGCCAACCGAAACTCTGAATATAGTTTATGTGGCTTTCTGGGTACTACTCGCTATAACCATACTTTGCAGTAATTCTCTGGTGATTATCGCCAACCAGAAGGTGGCATACTTGAAACAGAACCGAGCTAATATCTTCATCTCGTCCTTAGCATTGAGTGACCTGCTTGTAGCTATCTTCGTTTTACCATTCAGGGTGTCGTTTGCTTATCACAATCTTTCATATTGCCACAGTAAAAAGTTGTGTCGTTTCCACATTGCAACAGATAACAGTTTCTTCTGCGCATCCATTACGAATCTGTTTGTGATAACCATAGACCGCTATATTGCTTTGTGCTATCCATACAAATATCCAACGTTGATGTCATCGAGGAGATGTAAAATGGTAGTGTTTATTGTGTGGGCGTATAGTTTCATGTGGGGATCGCTAGTAAATGTCAATTTCCAAGACGTAAATAAAGAGACAATAAAATGCAGCAACTATCAGTGCAGGGCTGACAATATCTACTACCACTTCACCGTATTTGCAGCAGTCTTTTGGATTCCTGTCATCATCATGGGCGTTTTGTATTATCGCATATTAGCTATCGCCCGCCAACACGCCAAAAACATCTCAGAAGCGGTAAATTACACAGGAAATATCAATCTATCTGTCACAAATGATGATGACAACAACAACAACAACAACAACAACAACAACAATAATAACGAGAAGAGTGAGATCAAAACATCCGATGACCGTCAGACCGACATAAGCCGTTACGATGATCGGTATAACACAACCCCGGCAATGCGATTGCACATGCGCAGTCCATCTAAACTTATTCAAGTGATGCAATATCGGCGGATGATGCTGAGGGCGGTGAAAACTATTGCCACTGTGTATGGTACCTTCGTCCTATGTTGGTTGCCGGATAGTGTTCTATCTTTAACCGCGGCCATGTGCGATGATTGTTTCAATTTAGAGGAATCTCGCTGGATCTCTCTCTTGTTTATAGACTTGCTACCAGTCATAAATTGCACAATGAATCCCTTCATATACGCCATCATGAATAAACAATACCGACAGGCGTTTAAGGAGCTGTTGAACATTCGGGCGTTTTCAAAATTAAAACGGAGAAGGAAAGAATTCCGCCCTACTGCGATTACCGCCCTTTCTACAAGTAAGTTATAAATGTCAAACAACACAAGTAGCTGGGCACGTATCATGGGAATGTAATTCGATTTGAGAAAACAAAAACATAGAAGACGGTGATGGAGTGAAGGGTCATTGCAAAATAACTATTACAAGAGATGGCTAGCGTAAGTCCGCTATCACAAGTCTCAAATATGTTAAAGTGCTGGTTGCCACAGACACATAAGAACATCTTTAGCTTCGCAAGTGTTAGATTCAATTGATGTGGTTAAGGTACTAGACACATGTCCTCGAATTTCTTTTCTTTCGTTGTTTCAGATAATTTAAAGCATTTTAGTTACTGACAAATGCTTGTTCTTTTTAACATATCATATGTTTAATTACGAGATTCCAACCACGTAAAATGGCGGAAAAGTAACAAAATGGAGGGATATTAGTGAAGTTCGAAAACCGTTTTTTGATCAGAAAATTAAAGATGACCTCAAATTTTTTTTTAATGAAATAGAACAAAAGGCTTTTTGTTTTTGTGAAATTTCTTTTCTACTTTCAGCGAGATAAATCTAATTAGATTTATTAAAATTATATATTCAGCTTAAACTGTTGTTTCTTTCTGTACTTATCATTGTGATAATCGTTATTTGTAAAAAAAAAAATCTCTTTAGTTCTTTTGTGCAGAGTTTCTCAATTTTATTTTTCTCATCTCTTCGATTTCATTTTATCAAACATCTCAAGTTATCGCTCGGCGTCTTTGTTACATTACAGCTAATCACCAAATACTCTGTTAATATAGAGGGCTGCCTTTAATTATAAGAGTGCCTACATAGAAAACTGCACATTGTAGATAATATAAAGAAATGTATATATACCAAGTAGATTTAAGTATTGAGAACACGAAAATATATAACAAAATGGAAATCTGTGATCTAATACTTTTCCTGTGTGGACTACATAATTTCTTCTTCTTATTATTTTTGCCAATAAGAAGATCGGAACTGACGCGGAAATGGTTTTGTTTTGATTACATTATGAGTAGTTTATGACATTATGATTCTAGGAAAAGCTAACTGAAGATATTTCTCAACTATCCGACAGAATTCACTTTTCAAACTCACATCATACTTCCCAACATCTTTAAGGCTCAAGAGGTCCACAACAGAATGGGGTAATAAAATTACAGCCACAACAGAGGTGTCCGAGTGAAATCATATCTAATAGTCATAATAAAAACAACCATAAATGATATATCAATCGTGTACAAAAGCAATGAATTATATCTTCCTTTTCATATCTTCTTTATTTTGTCAGAGACACTTGGGTTTTTGTGTAAACGTCGCATCAATTTTTGATTTGTGAACTTGAAAAGAGGGAGTAATCCATTCGTTGCATGAACACCTTTTGCCTAGAATGAAATAAATTTTAATGATACCCTCACATACCAGCTTCACTGGACCTATCTATCTATCAGAGTGAAATCGATATTTGTTTTAAAGCTTCTTTTAATGTTTATGGTAAACAAAATAACAAGCGTGAGCAATAAACTTAGAATTCCCAGGAATAATTTGATCGTAATAAAATACAAACCAGCCCAGTTGAAAGACCCGATTTTTGCAAAGCATTTGTAACAGTTAATCTAAAAAAAAAGAACCTACATACTACACATCTATACATTGAAGTGGATGAACGAATAAAACGGTGAAGGTTGCCAATTAATTTATTAGAGCACACTTTATACAGATGACTGCTTGTTTTCCAAAATATTGAACAGTCATGGAGAAAGAATAATATCTCACCTTCCCTTGAATTTGATGTTTTGTATCTTCCATCCAAGTAGCCGGTTCAATCACATGGAAGGAGGTGCAAGATTTCTTCGAATGATGAAGGACACTATCTGTTTCTGAAAACAACACTGACCTAGACAAATTGTATTTATATGTACATTAAGAAATCAACAACAACAACAACAACAAAATGTAATCACTACCTACAAACGCGACATTTGAACACGAAGCTATCATCCAATTTCTGAGAAAGTTCCTCTACAGACGACTTTGAAGTTTTACCTGAAGCTGAATATCAGATTTTGTTGTGACTTATCTGGTTTTTTTTATACACCTGTACGTAGAACTGGAACTTCACAATAACAACAAAATAGCCAATCAAATCAAGTCAAGGTAGTGATAGCATTTCTTGGCCTTGAAGATGTATTTGATAGGTCGTGATTACAGCACCACATAAACACATATAAATTACTGGAGTTTCATAGACTACCACTGAATTGCGCCAGCGTTAGTATGATACATCACATAGCATCAGTTGACCATATTGTTTTAATAACAAAAGTAAATGATATTCTTTACTTAAATAATTCTTACGTTTTTCAGATTCTTCCAATTGATGACGTAATCTTTTATATACTGGAGAAGTCGAGTCAATGCTAAAATTCATTCGCTGAAACCACTGTAACTGCGTAATAAATCCGGAGTTCGGCCTTTAAAAATACGCGATAAAAGTTATTTCGGGTACAAAAAGAACATACAAAGTTGTTCTGAGTATATACACACTTCAAACTCCAGTTATGAAGCAAATACTTTGTCAAACTGCCCCAACCTTGTTTTGATGTTAGCTGCAAGTCTGCACGGGATAATTTGTGATAATCTTCACGTCAAATCGAGGCGAGGTAGAATAGTTTGTAAAATTTCGACGTTTAAAAAAAAATTAGGAAATCCAATACGAACAAAATGGTACTGCTCGCAGGCACAGTACAAGGTTGTCGTAAATTATTAATTAACACCCAGGGCGCTTACTAAGCGATCAATCAACAACGCCCAGGATGCATTCACACTGATGGAAAATTTCGAAACACTTCAGAAGTGTTGCTTAGAAATTTCTTAAGAAAGATTGCTTCTTGATTTTCTTTAGGAGTTTTTTTTTTTAAATATACAAAAAATGATGTTGAGAAAATATTTCTGATTTTCAACGTGTATGCAATTGGTATCCATTATCACTGTAAAGTGTGAAGAAAGATTGGCGTCAAATCAAAGTTCGTTTACAACGAAAAAGAAGAAGATACGTTTAATAATTTAAACGGAAAACAAAAAAATAACTGAAAACAAAAAACCCACAGAGAAATAAAAAGAAAACCTCACACGAAGACGAGGCTATTAGAAGTCGACTTGCTTATGGTGCGTCCACTCTTAAAGAAGCAAGGAAAGGCAGGGTTACAGCATCCGACTGCGTAAGTTCGACCACGAATTGTATTTGGATTGGGAAAGAATGTTTTTTATTTATTTAATATTTGGGACACAGGGCAAAAATCGAGTGATTTTCAGAAAGTAAAAAATTCCGCATGTAGTCTTCTCCGTATGATGAGAGTGATTACTCGCAAATACCTCGAGGCGAGTGATTGATCAATCGTAAATACCTCGAGGCGAGTGATTGATCAATCGTAAATACCTCGAGACGAGTGATTGATCACTCGTGAATACTTCGAGGCGAGCGATTGATCATTCATTCAGAGCTACCATATAATTGAAGTTTATATATGTTTATATACACGCTTTTTTATAAGCAACCAAGTCAGACGTTAGTAGTAATGTTGCTTAATTAAGCATTAATTGAAACGATATGTATTTCCAGTCTTGAGTTACATTTGTGCACGATATGTTGTTGCACACAGAATCTAATCAATACACGAATACTCACAGGAAGTGTTCGTTTTTTGTCTTCAGAAACTCAAGCGCTTCTTCGACGGACCAACCGTATGACATCATCAAGAAACCGAGCACAATTGTTGCGCTTCTTGATTGCCCAGCTAAACTGAAAAAAACCCAACAAAACAAAGACAAATGCCAAAATCTGTTTAAGAAAAATCTGAATCAAAGAGTACTAACCAATGCACTAGAATTTTGTTTGTTGGACATTGTAGAGATGTTCTTAAAAATTCGAAACATGTTTCAAAAAGATCAAGTATTGGAAAACTTTGCATGTCCAACGCAAAAACAAATTTCTTTTCTATACGAAAATCTTCAGCTTGACTTTCTGCGCATGCGCATTTCTGACATGTAACATCTCCAAGTTCTTCGCAGTCAACCGTTAACACGTGCGTAAATCCACGTTGGTAACGACAGCTTTTGCAGGCAGCCGACTGTCGGTCGGAAATGAATAATTGTCGTAGAATCTGATGATACGTCATATTTGTATGTCATTCTGTAAGAAAGTTAACACAGTCTGTTAAATCGATGTGGCACGCCAGTTCTAGGGCTCATTTTTATATTTTTGGTTATTTGTCACTCAATCCACCGAAAGTGTTTTGGATCTGTTGTGTATGTGGGAACACCCTCTCTAGGCGAAGGCGATCAATTATTATTCAGGAGGTTGGGATTATCCCAATCGATTTGGATTGATAAAATGTAGTGCGTTACGAAATTTTAAAAATTAAACAAGATTTTCTTCGCACCTTTTCTTCTTCATTTTCTTGTTTCAATTTGCATTCTTTTTTCTTCTCGTGTGTTTAAATTTAATCTTGCAAAAGGAACTGGCAGATGTTTATGCGTAAATACACACTTCAAACAAAATGATACTACTCTTTATCAGTGAAGCTCGCAAGGAAAAAAATTGTTATTTACAACACGTAGAAGATCGACGTATTAATAATGATTGACCACTAAGGTATGATTTCGTCCAACCATACACAAGGGATTATTATGTCGTGCGTTGTCGCTTTATTTTGACGTCCACCTGCCGTCAAAATGATGTAGTTGCAACAACATCCACAACAATAACTGCTATTTGTCAGAACAGATAGCATAATGATTACGTCATTCATTATAAGCGACAAACAAACCTGATAAAACTCATTATTCCAAACCAAAGTTCACTTTTTTAAGAATCGCTAATGCTATCACAAAATTTAGCTAGAAAAATTTCTTAACGGTTTTTCTGTTAAATCACACTTCAACTTTGGAATTGGTTTGTATGTATATTACCGAATTTTAAAGCTGTCTTTAGTGGAAATCAGCTACATCAGAAGAGTGACCACGGCAGTTCTTTATAAATTAGTTTCTCGCAAAAACATCGCGCATACTGGTTTTTAATGGGTATTTTTTCTAAGAAGACACAGAAGAAGAAAACAAAGGTTTGAGATATTTATGTGCATTCAATTTGATACATTCACCTCATTAAGAAAAAAATATATCTTAGTTACTGACGTCACATGAATACAGCAATGTCGGAACACATAGTAAAGATCTTCTCCAATTTTTCGTTTGATTTATTTGAAATGAAAATTTATGACGTTTTATTCACCAGCTTAATAAAAAGACATATTTTGTATTTCTGTTCCAAATCATTCATAAAGAAACTTCATCATTTTTAGAGCTGAAAAAAGTTCATGTTAAGAAAAATCTTTCAGGGGGTAAAAATAAGGTCTACACAAAAACAAAATATGTTACAATCAAAAATTGTTATCTATTGCATGAAATGAACTGTAATAAAAGAGATCTTTCAAATAATTTGTCGTTAGGCCACGGATAATCGTCATCAATTGATCAAAATTCTGTTTGCTGATTTCTTGTTGTTTAATTTAATTTTCATATTAGTTTTCTCTTTTCTTCTTCTTCTTCATTTTCATAAACTTCATTTTCTTAACTGCACGGTTTTAAGTCGCGGTGAGTTATTTTCAAAACGCGGTTACTAATACACGTTCCTTTTTTAATTCAAAGACAAATTTTCACACAAAGTAAGAAATGAAATTTGCTATTCGAACTTAAAAGGAAAATATAACGCTTATGATGTGGTGGGAAAGATTTTTTTCTTTTTCTTTTAGTGAAATTGAAAAGCAATTACACCGGAATAGAAATTAACACAATCAGATTGAAATATGCTGTTCTTATGGTTTATGGATTTTAGTTAGAATTGTAAACAGCTGATAAAAAGTACATTTATACTGGTCTCATTCGCAGGAAGGTGATGAAGCAGCATTGCAAAAGATTTAATTTTTGAAACAAAAGGTGCAAAACATCAGAAAATATTCTTCCTTTGATTTCATCATTTTTTTTTTTTTTTTAGTGTCCAATTGCTTTTTTTTCGCCAGCTAAGATTTCAAATCAATCATGGAAACACCTTTTTGTCTTTTTTATAAGAATAAAAATTATAAGCATGAAAATAACCCAAAAAAATTAGGCATATTCTAAGCATGTTACATATTAAATGCTCATTTATATTCCAGCATTTCAGCATTTGAATATTCTTTCAGCACTTTTTTCATGAACACAAAATTTATTTTAACAAGAAAATCTATAACTACCATAGTGGTAGTGAATCTTAAGGTGTTTACATGTCTAGCTACATACGTTAATGAAATGATACAGTTACCAAAAAACTCGATGTATGTAATTAGAATAAGTGTAATATTGGGCTTGATTTTAAGAATAATCGAGGCTGTCCCAAAATTATACGATGCTTATAAAAAAATGTGTATGATTACACGCTTTTTTTTATAAGAATGGTGTAAATCCATTTCATCATGGATATTCTTAACTTTTTGGTCGAAATCATCATATAATATTCTTAACATATTCTTAAGGTTAATTTTTAGATTTTACCAGTCATAGTCTCAAAATCATCGAAAAGTAATGTAAAAACAGAAGACTTTCTTATGTGTATGCATAAAAAACAAAAGCTAAATCAGCTAAATCAGCTCGAGAAGGTTTTAGATGCATTTGAAAATATATTCATAACAAAAAAAAAAAAAATTGAAAATTTTCATGATGGCAATATTCTTACGATATTCTTAATTTTTTGGCCATTTTCATCATGGACATTCTTATAAAGTGTATTCTTATAAAAAAAAAAGCGTGTAAGTGTGACTCGAGGTTGCCTAAATTGATTTTTAGATTCCTTGCCGATCTTCGAAAAGATAAGTTGAACAAAACAGAAGAAAAATAAACAAAAAATATACTGTTGAACCAGATAAATATCTACAATAATTGCTTTCCGAATATCTTCTTTCACTCATCTGTTTTGTTTTTTTTCGACAGTTTTTTTTCTGTTTTCTTTTCTTTACTTCCAAGACAATCCTAGAGTTACACGAGGCAATATTAGGACAGAAGAACCCCCGGTTTCCTGGCAAAGGATGTGAAAAACTCAATAAACTAAGATCTAACTTCAGCACCGTGTTCACTCGACCTTCAATAAAACTTTCCGTTGTGGTGGTTGCCTTTTCAACAACAAAAAAGATACTGGAGGCGATATATTGATTTGCTTATAAATATTTGAGTATCTCTCACGTAAGAAATCACAGAAAATCGTGAATAGTATTTAATTCGAAGTTGAGCCACTTAGCTAAAAAACTAACGAACAAACAAGAACAAAGTGTTATTGGATTTCCTTTATATTTGTTATCCTCTTGAAGCAATATAGAACATCTAAAACGGAGATAACAGTAAGAAAAAATTAGTTAAAGGTCTCGTAGGTGGAAAGAAATAATGCTTGAAATATTCTTCTGAAACATCAAGATGGTGTAGTTGTGATGAAATTTGTGCAAGATGGTGCAGAAGTAGTGTTGAAATATGTGGAAGGAAGAACAGACAAAGGAAGCAACGAAATCATGTAAGGCTAAAAAAAGCACTTCTTTTATAGGATATGTACAGAGAAAACAATGAACAGTAGATGAACATAGGAGACTGGTGCTGGGTCGACCAACGTGATTTCTTTTCAACAAGGAAAAACGAATTAGCTATACTTCTTAACAGAAATTCAAAGCAGTAGCGCTATTTTAATCTTGATTTCTCCGAAAAGGAAAACAATTTGGAAGACGCTCCCGAGCTGTTGAAGCAAATAAAAAGATCACCACGATACATGAAAAACAGACATGAACCGGAACAATTTACTTCTACGGTATGAAAATATGATGCTGTAACCATCAGCAGAACTCCACGAAAGAATTCTCATTTTTGATTCGTCGCAAGCTCAAATTGTATATCATAAAGAACAGACGGAATGCGAGAATTATATACTCGTGTACGTGGACAAAAACCTACGATTCTTTTTGTGTGTTTTAATTCAAAAGCTTTTAATCGCTAAATGAAGTCTGCAGGTTGACCATTTATAGCGATCGTTAACTGATCCTCTCCAGAAGATTAAAACTAATTATGTATTGTAATATAATACTTGATTAGTATGTAGGGGTTAAATTCTTACCAGCTGAGAATTAATTGATGAGTTGATTCACTGTCTCCTTTTACGAGTTAAGAGAAATATTACTTTATTAGTTATTTACTTTGTTTAGATGTAAACAAAACAACAACGAACTGCTAAAACTCACTCACACATTATTTCCTCTTTAGATACTTAGAAACATACAGCAAATAAAAACATGATGTGGCGTTTGAAAAACGATACAGATCGACTTTGCTGTATCCTACGAGGTTTGGATTTAATCGAAGAACAGCTGACTACTAAAAATATAATGGACAAAACGTGGCATTGTTTCTCATCAACAATGAACTTATCTACGATTGAAAGAGTACAGATGGTTGTACAAGTTGGAATGAATGGAGAGTACCAAAAGGAACGAGCAAGTTGCCAACTGTTGGATGAATGCAGTAAACCTATCGACGACGAGAGCATGATTTATGTAGCCTTCTGGATAATATTGCTCTTGATAACAGTGACTTTCAATTCAATGGTCATCGTTGCAGTTCTTCGAGTTTCTTGTTTGAAACGAAACATTGCCAACTTATTCATCGCTTCACTAGCCACTAGCGACTTGCTGGTTGGCTTGTTTGTCCTTCCGCTCAAAATCTCCACAGCTTACCGCAACTCCAAGTTCTGTCACACCGACATGACGTGTCGTTTTCATATAACGACCGACAACATATTCTTTTCGGCGTCAGTCACCAATTTATTCGTCATAACGTTGGACAGATATTTCGCGCTTAACAATCCTTACAAGCATCAACGATTACTAACTAAGAAACGTAGCAAAATCATCATATCACTGGTTTGGTTGTATGGCTGTGTGTGGGGTTTATTGACGAATATCAAATGGAGTAATCCCAGTCAGCCATCGATCTACGTGTCAGAGTACAGTTGTAAATCCAATAATGCTATCTACTCGTATTTCATCTTCATCTTGGTGTTTCATATTCCTGTATTTATAATGAGTGCCATGTATTTCAAAATTTTTGCTATTGCTCGATACCATGCCAAATCCATAACTCAGTCTTCTGTCAGCTCAGGCCTCAACTATTGCACCGGCAACGAAATTCAACTCAATTCAAATGAAGGCAACCTGAACACTTTCGATGGAAGAGGCTCGTTGCATAGCAACGTACCATTCACAACAACAGCGAAGTCCAAAAGC
This sequence comes from Turritopsis dohrnii, assembly GCA_027922465.2. Taxonomy (NCBI): domain Eukaryota; kingdom Metazoa; phylum Cnidaria; class Hydrozoa; order Anthoathecata; family Oceaniidae; genus Turritopsis; species Turritopsis dohrnii. The sequence goes on along the minus strand of BQMF02000676.1, from coordinate 50,144 downwards.
GCGCAACACTATCGAAAACTTATCCTTAAGACGATCAAAACAATCGTAGTGGTGTTTGGGACTTTTTCAGTGTGTTGGTTCCCGGTCAGTATTATATCACTACTCACACCGTTTTGTACACACTGTTTCAAAGCGAACGAGATTCACAAATGGACGTTCCGATTACTGGTGGAAGTGCTACCGTGTTTAAACTCTGCTGTCAATCCGTTTCTTTACGCCCTACTCAATGAACAATATGGGGCGGCGTTGAAGGAGTTAATAAACAGCTGGCGAAAGAGAAAAAATACCAACAAAATGTTCAAGAAAACGCCAGAGACTTTTTGCTAGTGCGTGGCCAGTTTAAACCTAACAAAATGTTCAAGAAAACGCCAGAGACTTTTTGCTAGTGTGTGGCCAGTTTAAACCTAAAATATTTAGACTTTTAAGGATCCTCCTTTATACCAGAATTTATGATTACTATTTTTCTCTAAAAAACCACCTAATTCGTACCTGTTTATCTCACATTTTCGTTTTTTTAAACTGATATCTTGACAACAATAAGGAGGATAGCGTTGTATCTGTGTCTACATAGACTTGATTAAAGTTTAGAACATAACCATGAAGGATTAAGAACAATTTTTACTTTCACTATACGTCCAGAGGCGTATTCAGGGTCAGTCAAAAAAAAGGAGGAGTCCAACAATACGATATTTCTTTTCAGTCTTAAGTAGCGATTAGGTTATTTGCACGCTCTCATATTCTACTCTAAACGGCTAAACTCTCCTCCACAAATTTTGACTAACCTCTAGCTACGCCTCTGACGTCTCTAAAGAGAAAACTCCTACCACTGAAGATGCTTTTGCCAGAAAAATTGCACGAATTTGTTTTCGTTTTATATCTCATCTATGAAGAGATTTATACAGAGGCAAAGTTAAGTTACCGTATTCTCTCTAACTAGCGCCCCTCTCTAATAAGCGCCCCCTTCTAGTCAATATAGAGTGACTACTACACATTACTCAGAAATTTATAAGCGCCCGGGCGGTAATTGAAACTTTGAATAAAAAGCGACCCCCTCCCCCCCTCCCCCCCTCCTAATTTCTGAAAATTTTTTATAAGCGCCCGGGCGCTTATTAGAGAGAATACGGTATGAAAATGGAGTTAAGGGATTTATATGAGAAAATCAAGGAATTTATGGAAAGAGAATTGAGATTTATAAAAGAGAGTTGAAATATTATTTATAGTAGAAAATTGAGGAATTTATGGAAAGGAATTGAAAAGAAATATTATGTCATTGTACACTTTTTCTTCCTGTCTCTGAACCCTAAAAATGTATGTATGCTTTTAAAAATAGATTTTTTTTGTATACAAACTCTCTCGTTTTTTTATATCAAATCATAAAATTGAGGAATTTCTTTGGAGAACTATACCATAGATGCAGCATGCTTGAAAATTTGTTTTAGCGTCCAGTTCAGCAAATTTGTCAAAGTTTCCCGAAGAAAAGATGAAATTATGAAAAACGATATGAATCATATTTTACTGCACACTTTGGCATAGCGTAACTACCGTGGCTGATTTGGACAATTTACTTTTACTTTTTAATAAAAGACGCGGCCGCGCTCTTTAATATGCGGCCGCGCCCTTTTTGCTAAACACGCAGCCGCACATTTTGAGGAAAACACGCGGCCACGCTCTTTACAATATCTGGTCTGTAAAACAGCCATTTTGGCAGGATACGCTGAACTGGTATCTTTTACTGGTCCTCACAATATTAGCTGCAATTGTGTGCCTTGAAATGTTAAGTATGCGGCCTTGTTTGTTTGTTTGTTTGTATATTTATTTAAAGTCGGTGTTACAAAGTGTAGTTTTTTATACATTAAAGAACTAATCCATACCGACTAAACAAAAATGATTAAATATATAAATTAAAAAATATATAATGAAAAAACAATACAAAACAAAAAGCAAAAAACAAGAACAACTACAAAAAAATAAATATATATTACATATATTGAACATTAGGTTACACAAGTATGCCTTCAATATTTGCATTGTATACAATGACATAATTTCCCATCCCATTGTTTTATCTGCTTTTTGAATTCGGAGATATTTGTCAATGATTTTATGTGGTATGGTAAGTTATTCCAGACTTTTGGGGCTAAAGACCTAATGCTTTTTGTTCCAAATGTAGATGTTTTCACCTTAGGTACAACCAAGTTATTTTCATTCTTTTTACGATTGCATCTTGTGGATCTTTTCACATTAAATATGTTTTCCATATACTTTGGGCTAATGCCAATTAGACATTTTAAAACCTCTTTACAAAGATATTGTAATCGTATAACTGTCATAAAATTTTCATTTTGATAAATATACCTTAAGTTTGAAGCTGTTTGGTTGTCTTGGTAGTTTAGAAAACACATGGCACGTTTATGTACTTTATTCACTTTTAATAGCGATTTTGCAGATGAAAAATGCCATATTAGCGGACAATAGTTAAAGTTGCTGTATACAAAGCTATTTATTAGTAGTTGCTTTGCTTTGAAGGACGATTTTTCAATCTGTACAATGCATTTAATTGCGCTGAGGCTTTTTGACATAAAAGCTTAACGTGTGAATCGAATTTTAGTTTATGGTCAATTTTTATACCTAGAAGTTTGACATTTGATTCTGTCTTGATCATTTTATCACCTATCTTAATTGTTGATGAAGTGTAATCGTCTATTTGAAGGACGCGGCCGCGTGTTTCAATTGTGCGGCCGCGCATTTTGAGTTCACGTTAGTTTCATGATATGTTAGCAAAGATTCAAAACAAACGAGCAATAAACAACATGGCTGGCAACAACGTGATGCTTCCTGACTTGAGTAAATTTACCAAGGTAAACAGTTTGTATAGTTTGTAATATATTAATGAAGTTTCTTTTTATCATAATAAAAATCGTCTTGAACACGTTTATTTGATTTAACGACTTTACATCCCAAAGTCGCATATTTGCAACTAAGACCAGTAAAAGATACCAGTTCAGCATATCCTGCCAAAATGGTTGTTTTACAGACCAGATATTGTAAAGAGCGCGGCCACGTGTTTGCTTCAAAATGCGTGGCCGCGTGTTTAGCAAAAAGGGCGCGTCCAAATCAGCTACGGTACGTAACGGATTTTTCAAAAAAATATTTGTAAATTTGTATATAAAGCAAGGACACGATTAGGTACTTATTTTCTCTTTCATGGCAAATTGATTACTGATTTTTGATTCGGGTTCATTGTGATTACGTTCAAATGTTGACACATATAACATTGCTAATTCCTTCAAGTATAAAGATGTAAACCAAGCCTTAGTGCGCAGTGTTAATGAAAGATGAAAAGTTCGTCATCTTTTTAAACACAACGACGCCAAAAAAGTTATATTGGCCTCCCTTGGCATGTAATAACATGATGATGGTCCTGTGTACATTGAGTGTCATTTCTTATGTCAGGTCAAGCTAATAACCACATCAATTTAATAAATCAACAATTCGCATTATTTCAAAGTTTTGTTTCTGAGGTATACTTCAAATGACGAACGTCTGAAGTTGTTTTTTATTTCACATTGCGTTCCATTTTACCCACTTCACACTATGAAAGAGAATGGTATCAAATCACAGTCCAAGTTAAAAATAGTTGACTGTCACACATTAAGGTCAACGTGTTATAACACCTTCACAGTTTTTTTGTAACAGGAGACAAATTCATGATTTGTTACATATCATGAAAGATATAAGGCCATACGGATGTGAAACATATCATAGAATCCTTACCCATCCCTTGTGCAGTGACGGTGCAGTGGTTAGTACCTTTGAGTGCGGTCCCTGCGATCTGTTTTCGAGTCCAGTCATGTCGTCTCAATACTCCATTCCGATGCGCTTTAAAAGCAGCCCATTAGGAGCCATCAACTGACTGCATATTGGCCTTCGGTCAAGTTAGAGCAATGCTATACGTATCTTTGGCGGTAAAACACTTACTAGTTGCAAGTCGGAGGGCAGAATAACCAACCATTATGGATGGAAGCCTAAGGACTATATATAAACTCTGAGTTGCTTACTTCCTTACTTAAACACAAAGCCCTTGTTAACGCAAACTGATTAGACTATACTTTCAAACTGTTTATTTGACAGTCTCGATCGCCAATATCGTGGACTCCAAAAAACGACAGTTACCGAGATAATTTTCCCTAAACGTCGCATTCGATTAGGGTCTCAATACAATTGTTCCACACTGACGTCACGCATAATAAAACAAATACTCTCACAACTGAATCTACCATTTTGCGTGACAGAGGACAAACAGACAGAGAGTCGGCGATCAATATATAGACTCCTTACTAGTTACCTCAAAAGTTAAATGAATAGTTCTCAAATAACCCATTTAACTGCTTAATCAGCTGTTTTAAAGTAACCTTGTTCCCAGAGCTTTTCTTGCTTTTGAAAAGCGACACCCCATATTTTTCAAAAGTGAAAACACGTCCTGGGAACGAGGTTAGTTTAAGCGCAATTTTGATTACACATGGCTTTCTTTTTTTAAATTTTTTTTTTAAAAGTATGGGGATGTAAAAATGGGCAGACAGATGTTATTACAAAGTGTGGCAGGTATTAAAAAGTGTAGCAGATCTTTGCAGTTGTATAAATAGTAAAGAAATATTGCCATTGCTACTCAGGCTCAGCTCCAGTGCTCTAATATTTTTTGCTGACAAAGCTATATATCAGTATCCAACCCTGTTACTATGGCGTATTTCGCTTTAACTTACGTACAGTGGAAACTGTTCCATTTTCTAAAATTTCTTTTCCCTTACCTGAGCAGATCTCTATTCATAAGTTTGTCAGTAAAAAACAGAAGAGACCTGGAAACAAACCCAGCGTAACTATGGCAACAATTGTCTTAAGTAATTCAATACCTATAGGTGTTTACCACGACACATACAAAATTCTAGCAGTGTATCACTAATATTTCTTCAGTAATTTACATCCCAAAATCCCAAACCCAAAATATTTCGCGGATGATTGAGAAATTAAAAGTTACGCGGAAGACCCCCAAAACCGAGAAATTTAGTTCCTTTTATTACAAAGTGTGGCAGGTATTACAAAATTTTGTCTGTTTCAAAACTTTATTTTTAATTATTCTGTCATTCTTAATCAAACCATAATAAACATCAACTAGATATTATGTAGCTTTTCCGTATCAGTCAAGTCAAGAGACAAAGCAGTACCATCCTCTGTTCAAAACCCTTCTGAAGAACCAAGCTGACACTCTCATCATAAAGTTTCTCAAATAGATTTTTTTTTATCGCTTTCATTGCCAACTAGTTTATTGGTGTGTTTATATAATATAAAGAATCGAACATCAAGACTTTCCGAATGTCTGTAGCAATTCTAACCACTACACTATACTACACAGCTCAAATAAGGGCTATCATGGTCCTCCATAATACTGTCCCATGTTGATTTTTAAACCATGAAAAGATGACAAAGTCTCTATATTCGTCCACACTTTCCAGTCGACATCATCAGAGTGTTATACTCGTGTTATATAAGGTATTATACTTTTTTCGTCAACAGGGTGGCAGAAATTATAACGAGCAATTATCTTCCATAAAGCGATTAGTGAGTTTAATCACAAACACAGCAAACAATTAGTCGGTAACGAAGCACGTTAACAAACAATATAACCAGGAAGTGTAAAACAGGAATATATATCGTTCCGAACGTTGAAAATAAACAAAACCAAGTTCGTCTTATCGGCAGTTATCATGGATAAGGTTTTATGAGAATCGCAATTTCTTTTATATATTTATAAATAAAACATTCGTCGACATTTCATAATTCCAACCGGCAAAGTCTTATTGAGGCTCAAATTACGCATTTTGAGAAAAAAATTGACCTCAACCGAGAGTGATTTTTTGCTGCTGTTTTGATGTATTAAAGAAAAAACTTTCAACCAGAAAGGCAATCAGAATTATCACAGTAGTATTTTGCAATGATCAACAAGACTGAGTAACACAGTGGCATTTTGCAAAGCTCGGTAAACTGTTTGTCATATGCTTACAAAATCACCGAACCCGAATGTGTATATCTTTATGAACGTCTTTATCTTTATAAAAAGAACCCACAGTGGCATTTTGCAAAGCTCGGTAAACTGTTTGTCATATGCTTACAAAATCACCGAACCCGAATGTGTATATCTTTATGAACGTCTTTATCTTTATAAAAAGAACCACATTCATGAAATTCGTAAACTCGAGTTATCAGCACACAAAACGTTGTCTTTGTAAGTAATCATAGACGAGGGGTACAATGAATGTGGATTTTCCCGGGGCGTAGAAGCTGGTGAACCGTCACTCGATCGGGGTTGAAAATGCTCACAAATCGACAAACAAAAATAATGCAACATCGTTGGAATGTGAAGAGTAGAAACCACAACATTGCTGCTCGTAAAAACTGTTAACAATACGAAACATGCATGGAAAACAAAACATCACGTCTATTTTGACAAAAAAAAAAAAAAGTTGAAACGATATGATATCGAATGGGTTACTTGCTTTAATTAAGTGATGTCTAATTAACTGTTATTATTAGTAACCACATTGAAAAATCGAGAATCAAATATTGTTAGCGGAATAATAACAATGTATATAGAAACGATCGTTACTTTGTATGAAGTTTAAAATTCAAACAAAACAACAGCACAGAATCGGAATGTTCGGAAATTATTTTTGTAAATGGTAAGGAAAGTATAGCGTTGTTTTATAAACACCATTCATTTTCCTGCTCGCTGTAAGGTCATGCTCCAGCGAGTTCATAACGTATGAATTCTTTATGAACAGTATTGTTATAAGATGTGATTTAAAGAAGCTTGGTAAGAAAACAGGGTCCTTACACGAATTACGTAGGTTGTCACGTTCGGGTGGACTTTCGTGTGTCACAGTCTAGCTGTTTGGTTTTTGATTTTTTTTTTTTTAAAGAAATAGATAAGCAGGCAGATTAATGTCTGAAAAGCAAACAAAGACGAGTCTCGAAAATATATCATCACAACTTTTACAACACTAAGAAAAGTCATCATTAGATTTTTATTTATGTCACGAGTCATGTTTTATTTGTTTCAGAGAAAAAAAATGGAAACAACAAAGTATTCCAGAAATATCAACTTGAGCCAGTCATGCTGCATTATAAAAGGTTTGGATGTGATCGAAGAGGCTTTGACACAGAGCAACATTCAGCTTCATACACAGCACTGCTTCGCTGGAAATACCTCGTCAGAAAAACAACTTCAAACAGTTATACAGGTCGTCTTAAATAACACAGTCAAGAACACGACTACACACTGTCAACTGTTGGATGAATGCAGTAAACCTATCGACGACGAGAGCATGATTTATGTAGCCTTCTGGATAATATTGCTCTTGATAACAGTGACTTTCAATTCAATGGTCATCGTTGCAGTTCTTCGAGTTTCTTGTTTGAAACGAAACATTGCCAACTTATTCATCGCTTCACTAGCCACTAGCGACTTGCTGGTTGGCTTGTTTGTCCTTCCGCTCAAAATCTCCACAGCTTACCGCAACTCCAAGTTCTGTCACACCGACATGACGTGTCGTTTTCATATAACGACCGACAACATATTCTTTTCGGCGTCGGTCACCAATTTATTCGTCATAACGTTGGACAGATATTTCGCACTTAACAATCCCTACAAGCATCAACGATTACTAACTAAGAAACGCAGCAAAATCATCATATCACTGGTTTGGTTGTATGGCTGTGTGTGGGGTTTATTGACGAATATCAAATGGAGTAATCCCAGTCAGCCATCGATCTACGTGTCAGAGTACAGTTGTAAATCCAATAATGCTATCTACTCGTATTTCATCTTCATCTTGGTGTTTCATATTCCTGTACTTATAATGAGTGCCATGTATTTCAGAATATTCGCTATTGCTCGATACCACGCGAAAGTAATATCCGCTGCAACGTTTCAGTGTTCGAATAACAACGAGTCTGAATGCAATTCCGTTCAAACAGACTCGAGTCTTTCGATACAAAATGATACAATACCGCAGAAAATGCCAATCAAATCGAAACACGCACAGCAATACCGAAAACTTATCTTGAGGACAATAAAAACCATTGTTGTCGTTTTCGGTACTTTCGTAGTATGTTGGTTCCCGGTCAGTATTATATCACTTCTCACACCGTTGTGTACACACTGTTTCAAAGCGAACGAGGTTCACAAATGGACGTTCCGATTACTGGTGGAAGTATTACCTTGTATAAACTCAGCTGTCAATCCTTTTATTTACGCCCTACTTAATGAACAATATGGGGCGGCTTTCAAGGAAGTGATTGGGAGATCAAAATTCAGGACGAATAGGAAAGAAACGCAGAGGACAGTATGTGAGTCGACTGCTTTAAACTCTTTCCATCAAGAGGTGGTTTAAAACGATTTTCCCGGCCAAGTGTGCTGATCAAAGGTGTGACACCCGCAGGCGTGTTGTTCCAAGGGCGTAAAAAATAGTTGCTTCTTATTTTACCTATTTCTTTCCTTTGGTTTTCACGAGTAGTTGAAATTCATCGAATTCATTTCTGCATAGATCTCTCATAGATCTCCCCGGATTATTTTGGATTTAGAATTATCATTCACGTAACAAAAAGGAATATGATAAAAAAAAAATGAGAAATTCACGGAAACATGTAAATAAGTAAGAAAATATTATGAGAAACGTGTATATACTTTAATGATGTAGGGATTGCATGAGCTGTCAGTAAATACCTCAAACAACACTTGTACGAACCCAATGAAATGCGATATCGATATTGTTTTCCCGCAATACTCATTATAAATACATTAGATAACAGAATTTTCTCGACACACACATCGCATTCTAGTTCAACTAAATTAAATTACTATGATTATTTTTTCATTCGTCCTTACAGTTTCCGCTTTCCGTAAGGCGGGATAGTCTATATTAAACTTCCGTAAAAATGTAGTTTCAGAGAGCATGCGCAGTACAGGCATATGTGTAAAGGAGAAGAGATGTTAAAAACCTCATCTTTTTACACAGCAATTACTTCTATTATGCGAGACAACTAAACATTATCCACCGAAACCACTGAGAACCTTTTGAGCTCGTTTTATGTTTAGTTTGACATTCTGAGTGGAAAAATCTATGCATTTAACAGACAGCTGGCAAATGTCCAACGGAAATTTCGAAAAAAATTTAAAACTTTTTAAAAATCGATGACTAAAAACATGATAAAGGAATTTCGATTTTTTTCCGCTCGCAATTTAGTCTACACACACGTTCAATAGCAGTAATAGCAGAGAAGTCGTATTATTCGCCGACTTTTTTTTATCAAAACATTTGTAAGGAAATGACGTCTAAATTATCATTCATAACTTCCTATGTTCCTATGTTATGTTGTTTTTTCTTATCGTTCTACTTCTTGGTAAATAATGATTTACAATGTCTTGAGTAAACGTGTAACATTCTAACATAAATCCTAGGTCATTTGGGTATAACATTTCTGTGGGCAAGCAAAGGAGTAATAACACATAAAACTCGGAAATGTAACTGGAAGATAATGAACAACATCTCACTGAAGGTCGCGAAAAAATCGGCAGGGAATCTCCGATCATTCGGTTAGGCCGCTTGTTCACCATTTTGGTAGCAGGCAGCGGCTCGTTCCAGTCTCCTTTCGTATTGTTCTGATTGGTTCACCGTAAAAACTTTATTTATACGTTTCGTTATCTTTAACCAAAAGATTTTTATTAAGATTTTCATGGGGTATCAGTTTTTCATTGGAAAACTTATTACTTCAGCAAAGAAATATTAATACGGAAGTTCCCCTCGAAGTTTACCACACAAGTATGCAAGTATGCAAATTTATTTATTTATTTATTTACGAATGTTTACCCAGGATAGCCTCTTCAGTTCCTTAAGGTACTGTTATCAATGAGGGTCCTGCGAAGGAGGTCCTAGAGCATTTAAAGCCCCCATTTGGGCCACAGTAGCTGTAATGACAGGAACCGCTTAACTAGACAACCACCCTAGACATCATTCCTACTCTCTTGCTGAGTGCTAAGCAGAGAGGATTGATTCACACTGTTATAGTCGCTGGCATGACTCGGTCGGGGATTGAACCCGCGACCTCCCGAACAGGAAGCGAGCACTCTACCACAAGGCTACCAGTCGGTTTTATTGAAATCAAATTTATTGAAATCAAAATACCAAAAAAAGATCTACGTAATTTACTCACTCTTTGTACAAAAAATGTGCATTTTACATTCAATGACACTATATATCTGCATACAGATGGAGTAGCAATGGGCTCACCACTTGGTCCTGTTTTGGCAAACATTGTCATGGTTTACTTAGAAGAATGTGTTATACCCACAATGTCCGACAAGATCTCACTTTGGAAACGATATGTAGATGATACGTTTGCATTTGTAAAATCACATGAAGTACATAATGTTCTTTCTGAACTTAATAAATTTCATCAAAACATCAAGTTCACGATGGAGATGGAAACAGATTTTGCCATTCCGTTTCTGGATGTTAAAATAATTATTTATATCATAACGAAAGCTTCAACATTTTCCTGATGTCGCAAAATGATTATGACGTAAAGCAGAATTAATTCGACATTGTTGCTTAAAGTCGAGAGGAGTCTTGAAGAGAGTGAATTCTCCCAGCCAGCAGGTACAAGATACGCATGCGCAGTTACAATGCTCTTGAGCAAATTGCTTAAAAGAAAAATAAACAAAATATCGCAAAGCTTGTCAGTATGGTTGCTCATTTGTAGCAAAATTCAAGATAAATATTTACATTCACATTCAAGAAACTTTCATTAACATTCAAGAAATTTTTGTTCACATTCAACAAAATTATATTCATATTCAACAAAATTATAATTAACATTTAAGAAAACTTTTATTCATGTTCAAGAAAATTTTTATTCATATTCAAGAAAAAAAATTACATGCAAGGTGTAAAATTACTATTCAAGGAATTTCGGTAACTCAGATCTGGTCAGTAAATTATTGGTCACTAATGGAAACTGATTAGCGATACATGAGCAGGCGAAGAACAGATTTCTGAAAAATACCAGATGCGAGGGGAATAAACAAGGACGTAGAATCAAAATATCTTACTACGTCCCTGATAAATGAATGAATTATGGAAAATTTTGAGATGGGGTTTTATGACGGCAGTAAAAGCAAAACGAAATAAGTAAGGTTATATTCATTTTATTGATAACAGTTGTTCCAGTGTAAAAGGGAATGTAATAAAATAAGATCAAATCCGACCAGGTGAAAAAGGTGGGTTTGGGGAATCGAAAACTACAGTTGGTAAAACTTTTTCTTTTCTTTTATTAGTAATGGCAAAATTCTGCAAAACTGAAAATCCCTCGTTTCTTAAAATTCCCAGCAAAATGTCCAGAAAAAATTGAGACTAATTTTGATTCTTGTATTTTTGTAGCACTATTGGAAATCTGTAACTAAAATTCGTGAAGCGAAATAAGTTTCTTAACGAGGAAGAAAAGGAAATGTTTTCTCAAACGCTCTGAATTAAGCCTTTAGCTTCAATAAAGATATCAACGCCAAAGCTTTCTGAATCCCTCAAAAAATTAAGTTGCAATATGCGTTCCAAAACATCTTCTGGAAAAGGATTCGATACGTCTTCAACGTCTACTGATGAAAGACCATCATCAGAAGGAGAAGGAGCTCTTGGATCAAAGCCGAACCAAGAATAGTCATCTGATCCAGGAGTGGAAAAAACATCAGCAACTTGATGTTGTTCTCGATTTCGAACATCCATCATTCCATTCATCCACATCTTTTGTGGCGACCAAATTCTTTTCGGTTTTCTAATAGGATGCCTATTCCAACCTTCGGTAAAATAAGATACCGCTTGGTTGATTCTTGGGAGAAAGATCAAATGTAACATCATTATCCATATTCAAGTGTCCTAAACTGACCACTAACATTCAATAATTGGTATGCTGTGCCCATTACTCTCATGATCAGTTTGACAAAATACATTGCCGTTGCAATTTGTAGGAAGAAAATTGTGAAAAGAAAAGATGCCAGAAAACTGGTGGTTTTTATGAAATTTATTGTTAAAAAATTGTAATAATTTTCTTTAACTTCAGCTTCCATTGCTTGAAATTCGTAGTAAAAACTGATGAGCAACGTTTACCCACACATCTGTACCATTCCCAGGTATGTAATAAACAAAATGATGATCGTATACAGTTCATCCAGAAAATTTGAAAACTCTTTCATTATTTCAATCTTCTCAGTCACTGTTCTTTCATCTTGTTCAACATTTTCCACATACGCCATTTCATACGCCATGCGGTTATCTCAGTTTTTCTGCTAATTTTGCAGACCAGATTTAGGTTACGGAATATCCTTGAATATAATTTTGTCTTGCATAAAAAAAAAAACGCTGTTGAATATGAATGCATCAAGTATAAAAAAACTTCTTAAGTGTTAACGAATCTTTTGTTTGAATGTGAAAGAAAATTTACTTAAGAATGTAAAGTTTCTTGAACATGAATAAAAAATTTCTTGAAAGTAAATGACAGTTTCTTGAATGTGCATATAATTTTTTTGAATGTGAATAAGAATTTCTTGAATGTGAATGCAAATGCGTATGTTGAATTTTGCTACAAATAAGCAACCATAGTCAGTGGTTGTTTAAACTTGCATCGAGTTGAGACCATATTTCAAAACCTTTTCAACTGTGGAAAATTGAAACTACGTTGTTTCTGTATCCGTTTTTATGTAATCCATGGAATTTTTTTCTTCAAAATGTGCGTCTTACAGACCATATCAAAGTGGCGTCGAAAATCAATAAATGTACAGTACAACCCTGTTAATTCACACTCTCAAGGGTTTGAAAAAATCGGTCGGTGACTTAATTAATCTGACTTGCGAATATTCAATATACCTTAATCAGGTAAAAAATAAAGTCGGTAAAAAATTTAGTTGGGGGAAATTTTAGTCCGGGAAAACTTTAGCCACTTTTCCCCGACTAAATTTTAAAATTAGTCTATTCTATTCACCTCTGCTGAACTAAAAACTTACAAGAACTTCCAAGCCAAACAGATTGTTGTCATAAGCATCTTAAATCTTATTTCGAATCTTATTAATTTTTTTCCAACATAAAAAATGAAATTGAAAAAACGAGGCGTTATCTCAACTACAGTGTGTATCAAAATGTCTTATCCACCAACTTTCAAGGCGTATATTTCATTACATGTCTGATGAAATATTGTGAATTTTATATCACAAGAAAGAGCCTTTCATGCTCTTATCCGTTAATACAAAATGTTTGCCACAATATTTGTTCTTCGAAAAGATATTGAAGAAAAACTCAACGATTTGGCTCATTAAATTCTTAAAAGTCCATTAACTGACATGCTAATGACTTTTTAATGGTGTAATTTTCTTTTGTTGTACTGATGAAACCTTCAGAAAATTTTAAGAATAGCTTTGCGTATCAATTTCCCATAACAACTAATCTTAAAAATTTCAAATAAAAATTTTTTACTGTGTGATGATTTTTAAATTTTTTATTGTGTTTACAAATGACCTTCATTGTAAAATGAGTTAATTGACTTTTAAGAATTTAATGAACCAAATCGTTGAGTTTTTCTTCAATATCATTTCGAAGAACAAATATTTTGGCAAACATTTAATATTAATGGATAGAGCATGAAAAGCTCTTTCTTGTGATATAAAATTCAAAATATGTTAACAGACATGTAAAGAGACATACGCCTTGAAAGTTGGTGGATAAGACATTTTGATACACACTGTATTAGTAATGTGATATGCCATTAACTATGGCACGGTGCAAGAAATTCAGAAAAAAACAACGCAAACTTATTAAAGGCTTCGCTGCAATTTTGCGATGCTCATAGGATGCTATGGACTTTAAATTACACCAATATACTTAAAAAAAAAAGCCTCCTAAATGGCAAGGAGAGTTGTCGCTTGGGAACGAGCGCTCTTACGGTTATATCATCACATGAATTTTCAAAAATTTCTCTCAGAAGAAATCGTTTCATCAATAGCTGCGTATTCAACTTAATCTGACGTCAGTATAAAAACCACACCTTCATACAACAAACAACCCAGAGGGCAAAATTTTTAAAAAGTCACTGCGATGAAGAACATTTTTATTGAAAGAGTGTGTATATTTTTATCGAAACACACTCCTTCGTAGTTTTTACATAAATTTGCCCACTAGGATAAAAACAATAGAAAGATTCAAAAAATGAATTTCGCTTACATACCTGCGACATACAAGAATTTTAATTTTCGTTCAACTTCTCATGAAAATATTTTTTAAAAATCACTAAAATGAAGGATTTGATAGAAAAGAGATTAAAAAAAATCAACTGTTAATTATGAGTCTCCATCAAAGAAGCCAGCAAGGAGGAGGGATAATTAATGGGATGATTCCCTAGACCGTTTGGTGAATTTAAAGAAGGAGCTGTACGCACATGTTCCTTAAACAGTCAATGATCTTGGAAATTGGAATTCTTACAGGTCAGGTCAGTTACCTGTTCCAATTCCCAAGAGCACGTAAATGATTCATACTGAACATCTATTTTACAGAACGAAAAGATGTAAGCAGTTTACTTACAGATCGCATTTCAGTAAACCTGAACCATTAAAACTCAAGAAAAGTAAATATCCAACAGTCAAATACAGGGAGGTAAGAATGGAATCATAGAACAGTTATACTTATCATGTTTTCATAGAAAAACAACAAAGTTAGAGATCGAGAAAATAGAAGTATCTAATATCTGCTGGTCTGTACATCGTTTACACGGATAAAATATTCTAACATTTCCTGAAATGTCTTCTGTGAGTGATTGGGGACACACTTATTAACATGTCTATAAAATTTCGATCTCAACACAATAGGGTCGAAATTCCCCTTTATTCTTGCGGCTATATTCGTCCAATTGACGTCAACTTTATCCGTCACGCCCGACTCTAAAACAATTCTTAAAATTCGAATACATAACTGGTTCAGTTTTGCATGCTTCACTTTACCATAAAAAAACGTCTCTTGGCGGAAACCCTCTTCCATAACGCTATTTTCATATTTTGTATTCAGGTTAAGATGCCATCTTTGTCGTACTGACGTGGACGATCGTGTCCCGACGTGTTGAGCTACCAAAACCCAATTGATTTTGCTTTCCACAATTTCGCCATTTTCGTTTTGTGCTAACCTATTGACAATCTCCACGATTTTCTCGTCTTCCTGTTCGGTGAAATACCTATGTTCACCCTTATATTTGTCCACACTTACTCCATCGGTTTTGTGCTTTTGAACAATGCCTTTAAGTTGTCCGTATTTAACACGCACCGATGTTGGGTCTCGATTGAGTGCTGAACTAATCACGCGCCAGTTATTTCCGTGAATGTCATATAAACGAATCAGTTCTCGAATTTCTTCTTCAGTGTAAGCACCTTCCTTCACGTCCGCATCGAAGTTTAGAAACAACAAATCTAATTTGTTTTTTATCCGTTTTATGGGCCGATTAATATTCTCCCCAAGCGATATATACAACTCGTGCTTACGATGTAACATGTAATACTTGGGAAAATCAATAATATTTCGGGTTTTCTGATAATTGTCTATGTTATCACGAAGTATCTTTAATTCTTTTTCACTCCAAGCACCGAATGCGCAATTAACGCCGGCGCTTTTTAATTGCGCTTGTGTTGCGTGGTAATTCAGCAAGAGCGGATCCTTCATTAACGAGCCGTTCCAGTATGTAACGCCATCTACGTAACTGCTCTCGAAGCGAGAGGCTGTATTATTTTTACGAACAAGATTAGTTGAGATTTGCGGATGATCCGTGTTTTGCGACGATGGTTCATCACCTTCAGACAACGTCGACTAAATAACAAGAATAGAAAGAATCGTTGGCTAGAAGATGATAAACATATGATATGACGCATAACGAACCTTTTCACATACAAAATCCCAAACAAGCAAAGTTAATTGACACAAATAGGATTATTATACAAACACAAAAAATGGAGAATGTTGATTTAGTTGAAACATCAAGTAAATACAGGGTTACCAGCAGAAATTAAATATCTATTTAAAGGTCATTCAAGGTCTTTCAAGGCCATTTTTTAGTAATTTTCAAGGACATTTGCTGGGAAAAATGTAATGTTTCAAACAATTTCACTGACACAAAACTATCATTCTCAAGGCAGAATAGTTCAATAATCAACAGTAACTGTCTCTTCTATATAAACTGTGAAAACAATAAATATATACATCTGCACTATCAAGTGCCGACTAATGTATATATATTATAGTCTATATAAAACTTTATAAAAACATAGCAGTACTTTTCACATAAACGATGCAGTAGATACTAATACATATATCTTTCATCAATCTCTATCAACCCTGTCTTCAAAAGGATGTTTAATATCTTTCATCAATCTCTAACAACCCTGTCTTCAAAAGGATGTTTAATATCTTTCATCAATCTCTATCAACCCTGTCTTCAAAAGGATATTTAATATCTTTCATCAATCTCTATCAACCCTGTCTTCAAAAGGATGTTTAATATCTTTCATCAATCTCTAACAACCCTGTCTTCAAAAGGATGTTTAATATCTTTCATCAATCTCTATCAATCCTGTCTTCAAAAGGATGTTTAATATCTTTCATCAATCTCTATCAACCCTGTCTTCAAAAGGATGTTTAATATCTTTCATCAATCTCTAACAACCCTGTCTTCAAAAGGATGTTTAATATCTTTCATCAATCTCTATCAACCCTGTCTTCAAAAGGATGTTTAAGAATCACTGAAATTATTGTCAAAATTGTTTTCCTATGTCAGCTTCCTATCAGCATGCAACTTGAGGTAAAGCAATCTGTTAAACTTTGAATCTGAAAGGGATTCCTGCATCAAAAATGATATTTACAAATGTGATAGAGTTCAAAAATCTCTTTTCAGTATTTTCATAATTATTTATCATTTTTGAGATACTTCGTTTTTAAAATCTTATATTTAATTTAGGCAATGCATATTTATGATGTAATAAGACAGTAAGCAAATAGAATTTCCAAAAACTGTAGAGTAAACAATTTTGCGAGTTCTACCATCCCATGAAATATCATTCTTGATGCAGAAATCTCTTTAAATCTTGTTAGGACATTCAGTTTATTTTCTGTGAGAAAATCTAAAATGATAAAAATCTTCTCTTTCACAAACATAGAAGAGACTACATTGCCTTATAATCCTTTTCCATATTCAAAACTATGTCAGTTTTTCAAACTTTGCGGCTTATCTTTCAGTGTTTGACAGAAGAATCCAGCTTTAGCTTTTAATCTTTGGTTTTCATTTGCAGCAAGGGTCTAGCTTTAGAGTGAACTCTTTGAATCATATTATTTTTATTCAAAAAAACAACAGTGAAACAGAACACCCTCAGACACTACTGAAAAAAGTAGGTACCAGCAGAATTTTTGGAAATTGTTGAACTTATCAGGACAACGCAATGCTACATAGAAGAAACATTTGATTGTGAGTTTATTCATGCAGAAAGTATTACAGATATTGTTAAAAATGACAATAATTTGTATACTTACTGCAGTTAACAGGAGTTTATAACTGAAAATCTTTTACAGAAAAAAAAATCACAAAAATTTCCCAAATTTTCAAGATCATTGAATGAGGTTATTCAAGGTCCTCAAGGTCACTTTTTCAAATTCAAGGTCCGCTGGCAACCCTGTATAAAACCAATGCAAAGGTGGGTCAGGATCGGTAGATTTTACGTGGGAACCAAATCAATGAAGTGAAAACTAAATATTGAAAGTCATGAGACCTGACCCTTCCACTTAACATTGACCAGCACTTCGATCTGCTCTGTGATTGAAGAAATTGATGAAGGAAAAAAACATTACCAGGTCGTCAGAAGATATTGGCTCCGCTTTCACATCCGATCCAACGATACTTATTTCATCATTGGTCGTACCCTGAACATCACTACTCTGTCTTCTGCTTTTGGTGACTGGAGAGGAACCACCTGCAACTGGACTGTCACTAACTTTGTCGGGAGAGATAGACAAAACTTCACTGTGTAAGGCAACCTACAGAGATGTGTTTGAAAGGAGGAGAATCGCGCACAGGAATCAAATCTTCTGTACCATCGGTCCCAATATCTCAGGAACAAAATATGATTTTTTGAAAATTCAAAAATCAACTTTCATCATTTTTTTAAAATTCTTCCAATTAGTTAAAAAATCAAAATTTAGTTCCCCTTTAAACTGTCCTCTGATGACTCTGATGGAAAATCCAACAGAATATCCTGAGAGAAGCCATTTTGAAGCTGAAGCCCGAGTGGAAATATGGATTTCTTCAAGTCTGTACACCCGGTTTAACAACAAGAGAAAAGTTATTCAGTTTAATTTATTAACTACTTGCCACAACCAGTTTTAAAGTATTTGGCAGTTATTTATAGTTTTAACTAGCTGTGATGAACTAATGCAGTCATCCAATGAACATCAGTATGATTTTATTGATCAAAATCAAAAACACCAACGATAAATCTCAACATTTAAATCTCAACATTGAAATTTCATTGATTGATATCCTAACCACTACTGTATCCGATTAAGCGGCCTGCCATCTAGGATTTTTACCTTTGTGGTTAAAAGACAATTTAAGAGATTTTTGCTGTCAAAAGTTGTTTTTTGTAAGTCCTGGTTCAGAAAAATCACTTTTTAGGATCATCACACAGTGGCAACAAAGTATTCAGCAAGATGGAATAAAACTTTTAAACTTCTGAAATTACTACATGAGATGAGCAAAGATGTACTTGCTTTTTATATGTTCCATAAAACTAAATGGAATAGGTTACGATTAAACCACATGTTCATTGGCAAATACACAAGGTCAATAACTAGCAAAAATTACCTCTTTTATGAACTGTTTGTCAGGGGAACACTCTTCACTATCAAGTTCCTAGATATGTGAACAATACAATGCGAGAGATTAAAAACTCGCACTATGCAAAGAATTTATTCTTCCACGACAATATAAAAAGCAGTGGATAATTTACTTGAGAACTTCTCCTTTTCTTTTTCTTTTTCTTGGATGGGTAATAAGAAGCGATTAAATCAACTGATTTAACAGATGACTATAGCAAAAAAAACAAACTATGTTTCAAATTATCAACACACTGCCTTGAATCTTGCAAAAGGATTTGACCCAAACAAACACAAAATAAGAATGCAAATCTATAATTACCAATTCACTTTCTCCTTGATCCATGTTCACATCAGAAGAGATCGAATCATCAATATCTGAGGTTTTCTTTTTCTCCTTCTTCTTCTTCTTATTGGATGATGACTTATGTGAAGTGATTAAATCAACTGATTTAACAGATGACTATAGCAAAAAAACAAACTATGTTTCAAACTATCAACACACTGCTTTGAATTTTGCCAAAGGATTCGACCCAAAAAAACACAAAATAAGAACGCAAATCTATAATTACCAATTCAGTTTCTCCTAGATCCATGTTCACATCAGAAGAGATTGAATCATCAATATCTGAGGTTTTCTTTTTCTTCTTTTTCTTCCCAGATACCTTAAAAACATTACAAGTAAACTATGCAAGGAATAGTTCTTTGTATTTCAATAAGAATAACAACACTTTCTGAAAAAGTTTAAAAAGACTAAAAAAATCTACCTCAACATCAGATGCACTTTCTCTCTTAGTTCTTTGGTTTTCTTCTGTGATTGATTCCTGTTTTACAATGGCAATGTTCTTCTTATCGAGTGTTGTTTCCATTATTAGACCTTCTAATCGGTCCATTAATTTCTTTTTGATTGGACTGTGAAACTCATTAGTGCTATCTACATGATCAATTCTTTCAGATGACTGAAATCATAACAAAGTTTCATAGGCAAACTCCCACCAGAAAAAATCAGACTATGCTGGTGACAACAGTTTGGTTCACCATTAATCAGTAAATAATTCCATTATAAGCCTTGAAAAACCAATAAATTTTATTGGGATATAAAAAAGAAAGAAGAACACATGAAACAATCTGAGAAAAGAATCAATATTAACCTCCATAGAAGAATTTCTTCTTTTCTTCTTTTTCTTTTTCGAATGTTCTATATTGTTCTGAGATTCATCTTGTCTCTCATAGGCTTCATAAATCTTGTCACCAAACAACAAATCTTCTATACTGCTTTTCTGAAATAAAAACAAAACTTTTGAAAGAATTTAATATGGTGCGAAAATCTGGTTTGCAACGTTGTCTTAATGGGTAATTTGCAAAACCGAAAGGGCCATTCAATCATTCAAGCTACATAAAAGCTATTTATGTTTTTAAAGCAGAGCCAACAAGAGGACATTTTGTGAGAATGTAGTAATGCTTAAAGGAAAGAAATACCATCTTTTTTTTCTTCATTTTCTTTTGTTCATCTTTTGACATGATCTGAAGATGGAACAGGCTTAAAATTAAATTGAAAACGTATACAAAGCTTTCATTACAGAAACATTCTTACCATCTCAGAATTTTCTATGTTGCTTATTACTTGAGGCACTTCATCAAAAATACCCTGAAGAAAATGAACTTTTTTCACAGATTGCTACAAATTTAAACGAGGCAAATAATAACAGTTAAGCAGTTTAATACATCAGTTTTAACAACCTTTGTTGAAAACAGCTTTTTTCTTCTTTTAACATGTTCTGTCATTATGCATAAATTTATTTTGATGTAAACATGAATATCTATAGACAGTCTGATGCATAGATCTGCATAATATTATCTCCACAAGAAACTATTTTCAATACCTTCCACTTTACTTATGATTGTTCTACTTGCTAAAATTATTTTTTTTATATAAACCTGAAACATAAGAACTTTACAATGAATTAGATCATCAAGAGAATACAACAATTAAAATTACGTCCCTAAATTGATTTGGGTTATTATATTCACATTAATCTAACTTTTAAAGTCAGTTTGCACCAATGTCCCTGGCATTTGCTTTTATTGTAAGAAAGAGTGATATTTCTTCCAAAGGTTGTGACTTCAATTCATTGTCTAATCAATTGAATTCCTTCACCTAGCAAGTGAACCAACTGGAATTCCAATGAAGATAATTACAAAATGATTTATGATTAATCTAACTTATGTAGGAAACAGTGATTTGTCAGGATTTTCCTAAAGCAAAATAAATTTAGTGTAAAGTGACCAAACACCCCATAGGAAGGGAATTACCCTGATGACTGATGCTCTATATCATTGAGTATCACTAAGTACCACAATATTACTCCTATATTTAATTAACATTCAATGGTATCCCACTCATTGATATAAAAAACGGTTCTATAAAAAGATGAAATTTGATCAGTACTTCACCACCAAAACCTGTATTATCACCACCAAGCGCATAATAATCTTTTCTCATTCTGTTTTATCAGGTTAAATCTCAAAAAAAGAGATAAAAGTACATTAACATTAAAAAAAGTTATTATTTGTTTTAAATGTGCTGAGCCAACTTATTTCTGGTTATATCAACAATTTCCTCTTGCATGTCCGGCTTTAATAAATCCTTCACATTAAACTTCATGGAGGCATCATAAGCATATGTAACACTTGTATCATACAACTGGACACCATAACTAGCCAGCGCAACTATACAGTTTCTTAATCGTGCAATCACTTGACGGTCAGAAAATGAGACATTTGATCGGTTGGTATTACGAGCTGATAAATCACTTTCAGCTGACATCAATGGACCAATCCATATGTAACCATTATTGCCTAAGATCACTGTAGCACCAAATGAAAGATTATGCATATGAGTTTTACAGCGTCGCACAACAGATGGAGATACTTTTATCAATGTTCCTTGTGGAAGCTTTCCATACTTTAAGTTCCTTGAATGGAGGGACAGTGACCCATCACTAAATACCGATTGCACCTCAGCCACTATAAGATCACCTTCTATCAAATAGTCTCTCATCAGAAGTTCATCTTTCGTGGAGCGTCTACGTAATTCTCCCCCAGGTAGATTAACAGCAGAAAGTAAGAGAACAGAGTCCAATCTTGCATAAGTATCTACACGCCACCTTTTCTGACCTACTTCACAAATTCTTCCTACAATTACATCACCAACTTCACCATTATATCTTGTTTTGAATGGTTTTACAGATATAAGTTTGTTTACACGTTCCACAGTACCAGCAACAGAAGCTGTCAACCTAAATTTAAAAGAGTTTGCGATCAAACACTTATGATTCCATTTGACAAAGAGAAAAATCCCCTGTGTATCCAATGGTGTACAAATAAACAGAGATCCAGGGATCGAGAATAGAGATTCATGTTGATGATAATTAGACAGGACAAACCTCTCAGCTGAATCCGAGTAGGTTCCATGACCCTTCATGAAACCAGTATCTTCAGTTATGACTTCACCAGGAGAGACAAAATGTTTATCATCGCTTGAAACATAGCTTGGTAATTTTGTTTTTTCACGTGGTAATGCTATGTCAACCGACATCTTATTTATTCTAAAGGGAAGTAAAACATTGTCGGCTATAAACACGATAACTTAAAACCAACATTTAATAAAATCAGCTTACTTCCATTCAAAGTAACAAAATAAGAATAATATTTGTGAAAAAAGGGAAAGAAAGTACATTTGATTTACGGATATGTGCAAATTAACGGTAATTTTATCAGAATAAGATTTCTTTTAGCGATTACAGATAATTGAAGTAATATATCGGTAAATTCGCAGCTTTACTGGTTATTACTGGTAATGTAATGCAATGTAAAAATTACCTATAAAATATGATTTACCAGTTGTCTCAGATATTATGGTAAAAAGTAGCTAATCAATAGCAATAACATGTTTTCGAATATATTAATGTTTGTTTATACTAATTCCGCCTTTTTAAGACCCAGTCAAGTCATAAATTAACTAATCCTTGGTTGATCAATGTGTTTCTTTCTGAATATATGTTTTTTATTCTTCATAATGAAGTAATAACGTCTTTAAACTCTCAACCAAAACAAATCACCTGCTCATGAATTAAAAGGTTGAAGGATTTAAAAGAAAGGATGTGTTGAAAATCTTATATATAATAGCGAGTGTGCATACCACTTTTATTTTAGAGAGTGATATATTTAGTTTAGTTTTACGGTCAAGTTCTTCTTAGTTGCGCATAAAACCATGCAGAGGCGAGAGCGTTTTTTACGATTATTATATAGTAACACGTGGCGTGACATCAGTTTTTTTATGATCACGGGGGAATCATTGCATTGATTCCAAAAGGAACGCAACGTTTTTGGGGAAATATTTGAGAACCAATAGGGAAAACTGACATTTTTGGGGGTTGGTGATACAGGCGATGGGGTGACAAAAGTTTTGGGCCCAAATACTTTTGGGTGGTGAGACTATGACGTCATCAAATTCTTTTTTCGGCGATATCTCTCTAACAGTTTATCGTAGCGAAACGATCCCATACACTTTTTTGATCAGTTTTTCGAGCTCTATAACATGGTAACATTTTCCGTTTCCAATTCCCAAATTGAAATTTTCGTCACGGGGATCACTCAACGGGAAAGGCAAATTTGACACATCCTTTTCAAAGTTAATCTCGGTAAAAATTTTTACCCGGGTTACTAGTTTATTATATAATGATTTTCTTCTTCATATGTTTAAATCTTCCATTAATAAAGACCGTGTTATTCAATTATTATTGCAGACAGAGATTTTTCTAACAACCCTTTCGTAATCTAGACTCTTTCTATGTATACATTACAGTTAACAAAATTTGTGTATCAATATCAACTTGTTACTTGGTTCTTATTCAGCTGAAATTAAGATACAAAAGTTAGTTCGAAATTTAAAAAACGGCCAGCTCTAATTCCGTAAGTTATTTTGGTAAATCCCTTGGCAATAACTTTTATTTTTATTTTTCTCAGGGAAAGTCAATTGAAAATGGAAAATTTTGTAAATTTTCAAATGTCAAATCTGGTGAAAACATATTATTTTCATTCAACCTTATATCCCAAGCAAAGGCCTCCCTCTAGGGTCAGCCTATCCCTCCTCAAGCAATATTTTCAAAACTCTCGCACCCTTAATGTAGATGTAAACCATGATCAATATAATATGCATACAGGTATATAAAATCTCTTCTTTGTAGGCTCTTCATACATTTTCAAATAAAATCAAAAAAAGAATAAAAAGTTTCATTATTAATGAAACATGGAATCTACGATGTAAACAAATAATCTCATTACGGCGATAGCAACCATTTTTAGTTTTTATTTACATTTTTTTGTTACTCTTTTCCCATAAACTGTCACATAATGAAGTCTCACTTTCTGAATTGAAGAATGCTATGCTCTCTCCCTCTCTCAAAACCTTTCAAAAATATCAAGTTTCACTTTCTGAATGTGAAAAAATGTGAGTTAGATTTCAAATCAAGCAACTGCGCCATAAACAAACTTTGCAAATAATGAAGAAAATGTGAATAGTAAAAATGATCCCCCGAAGGAAACAAAAGCTTCCCCCATAAAATACCTTTCCCCCTCAAGAAATGCAAAATTTTTCATCATAAGGTTTACATGGAAGATTGACTGAAAGCCGTGTTTATACATGGCTCCAAAACTTCCGTACTCTTTTACCCCGCATATATAAGCGCACCTCAGTTATAGGCGCAATGCGCCTATATCCAGGTCATGGCGAATGCGCCTATATCCCGTCGAAATGACTCGAACACAGGTCCAAGCTTAGGGGACGAACCCAATAAAATATTCACATCTTAATGACGACTTATTTTGTTCTTCTCAGGTAATCTCTTACAAAAAGTTCCACTTTAGACACCATAAAGTGTGGCCCTTCCACCGTATACATAGTACTTCCAAGCCATTTCTTCTCTTGTTTTCCCTCTTTCCCGTACTTTTATACAGGATATCTTTGCCCCAGCAAGTAAGGCAGAAGTACAGTATTTCCAACAACTACATTGTTTTTGACAATTTTCACTGCGAACTTGTCGTGTTCATTTTCTGGCTCCATCTCTGCTGTCAGCATTTCATGATGACGATATGTTGTTGTAGACATAGGGTTTACATAGGGTTTCTAGACATGTTAATTCCCAAAATTTTTCCATCCACATGTCACGGAGATACTATTTTTAAACTCCCGTCCATTTTTAATACCAGGTAGGAAGGTATGCATATGGCAACAGTGAGAATCTACAGTGAAAAATTAAGGTCAGTCTACCTTAAGGGAAGAAATTGTTTGCGGAAGAAATTTGTACGGAACTTTTTATGTGGAACCTTTCCACAAAAATGAATAAATATTGGTCATCCGCAAAAATAAATTCCACAAAATTTTCCATTCGCAAAAATTTACTCCCAAAAATTTTCGAAATTTTTCACCTGTAAAGAACTGATTTTTCACTTTGCTTTGCATATAAATGAAAGTCTCGTCTTTACAAAACGTTTGGAAAAATGAAAAAGGTTCTTTTAAAAGGAAAGAAGTCGAGGTTATTGAACATCAAAGGACTTATTTATTACTCTTTGTCATTAACAATACAAGCAGCATCACCACTTGCAACAGGTTTTGCACTTCATACTGTTGCTTTTACTTTGAGAAACGATCTTACGCGCGACCATAGCGATTGATATGGAAACCGGCCTTTAGTTTCGTCTTCCTAGCTAAACAGCTGCCGAAGTAACTGCTCACCGACTATGAGTGAAAATGATTATTGTGTTCAGTATCTGGTCTTCCTTTAAGAATTTTGAGAATTAAATATCGTTTTTTAGGTTCTTTTTGAACTTTCTTAACTTTATGTTTACTGTGGAGCAACCTGAAAGTAAAAAATTCAAGTTTTAAAACAATAAAACGTTTTTAACAATAAAACATTTAAACGTTTTTAATATTACTGCATAAAACGTTTTAAGAAACGTTTAAACGTTTTCTCTTTCGAATTCTTGAAACGTTTTTAACATTTTTTTGAAAAACGTTTTATCATTTGTTATCAAAATCCCCTGGAACGTCACAAATCACGATTATTTTAGCGGCGAATTCTGGTCGAGTGGTCCTAACTGACATTACCGATATTTCATGATGGAGGTGGCCATTAGATATCATTTTTTAACCATAAAATATGACTATCATCATTGTACACAGAGCTCGCAAGAAAATATGCATGGCATTCAAGAGATAGCATTTCCAGACCAAAACATCAAATTTGTCAAAAAGCTATGAAACTATGCTGATTGGATAGATCTTTTCAAGAGAAAAAAAATGAGGGGTCATACACCTCTCAACGATAAGCCGTTCTGAAGTTATAGGAAATTTAGTATTGGAAATTTGGGGCAATTCTTGACATTCTGTTAGATATTTTCCCTATAGTATTCAACTGTAATAATGGCACCAAAACATTGGATTTTTTCTTGAAAATAAGGTTAAAGAATATTGTCATAACTTTTTAACACTTCATAATTTGGACTTAATATTTTCAGCGTATATTTGAATAACCATTTACTACAAAGAGCAATATTTGTTTTAAATTAATACTATCCATAGCAACAGGGATCTCCCCCATGGCAACAACACATAAAATAGGGCTAAAACAAGAATTTACAGGCAGAAGCTCCAAAAAACATATACTTTACTACTTCAAACTAAGGTGGAGCAAAGAAACATTAAGTTTGCGGAACCAAATTACACATTACTTCAAGGTTTACCCCAAATTTTCCCTAGCGACGGGGTAAAATCAAGACAAAATGCACATTTCAAGTAGTTACAATAATAGAAATGGGACAACTGACAACTTTTGACTCTGTGTAAACAGAAAATAAGTAAATATGGTGTGTGGTGCTTTTATATATATACTAGTAAATTTCAAGATTTACCCCAAATTTTCCCTAGCAACCGGGTAAAATGAAGACAATATGCCCATTTCAAGTAGTTATACAATACAAGAAATGGGGGCAACTGACAACTTTTGACTCTGTTTAAACAGAAAATAAGTATGGTGTGTGGTGCTTATATATACTAGTGAATTTCAAGATTTATCCCAAATTTTCCCTAGCAACAGGTTAAAATCAAGAGACGACAAACAAGACGTATCATGAAAACATATATATGTAATAATATCAAAATCCAATTCCATTGGTTTTGACTATTAGACAAATAATCATTGATAATAGATACATCTGGGTCTACAGATAATAAACAGTTAATTTTGGTAAGATATTAAATTAATTAAGAAACAACATTTTTTATTATAAATCATTAATAATAAAAATAACTTATCTTCCTATAACTGTTATATTTAAAAGGAAAGTAAAGGCTTTGCGAATGATAAAACATACCAATAATGGATCATTTAAAAACAAAGGTGATGAATATACAACTTATTTTACTCCTGTCAAATGTTTATTTATAACAAAATCTGCAATTTTGAAACTTCAATCGTTCATATTTTTTCGGAAAAGGAAAACATTGAAATCAGGGGTGAAATAGCCAACTTTGAGGTGCTTTTCCTCACTGGATTGAGTGATATTTACAGGAAAATAATTACACAGTTGGAAAGAGGAAGGATTGAAGTGATAGTTTTTGGACTGCAAGAGAAAAAATTGAAACTGATATAACAGAAAATTAATGAAATATCATAGAAGGGCTATCGGAAACAACTTTTGCAGGTGATTTTTGGATTTCCCAGCCCTTTTTTACATAATTTACAAAGTTTGACATCAATTCAACAAGCCAATCCACCGCGCTGAACATCACAGTGATTCCTGGTCGAATATTTTTGTGGCCATAGGCGGGAAAACCGGCAAATCAGATCATTTCTCAGCCGTAAATTAAGTATTTCACCGAATAGCATACTGGGAAAATTAGATATCGTATCGCCGGAAAGCCAAAAAATCAAGGAAAACAATAAAAAAAAACTGGAATCGACTAGCACGATCCTAAAGAAAGATAATATCTGTTGAAGTTGAGTTATTTTTCGACTTCTTTTATGACGTCAGGATTTTACACGGCAATCTTTGGAAATGCTACAAGAGAAGAGAGCTGGTCAATTTTTGAAGAAACTATTTTAAAAAAATCTTTAAAAATAAATTCTAAAGTGTATATTGCTTATTGGTAATTTTTTTACAGACACTTGGAATATGTCAATCAAAGCATAAAGAAATTTTCCAAAACACCAAATCACCAAATCAAAGCAGAGAGTAAACCAGCACAGTAAAAACATAATTAACTATCAAAATTCGCGATATCAAAATAGATTCCAATGAACAAAGTCTTGTTGAGACATTAATTTCTTTGTGAAAATAAGGAGGGAGGGAAAAGGAAATCCTTTCACTACCGTCTTCGTGTCTAATTACGGACAGCCTTTGTAATTACGGACATCAAAATGTAAATAAACATTCTTGTCACGAAAATAGACATGCGTTCTTGCCAAGTTCACCACGTATAACTGAATAAAATGTTTTACGAAACAGAGCAATCCAATAGAGAGCAATTAGCACTAACACTTGAAGAATAATAATAGACCGTGAAAATCATAATGGCCTATATTTCAATACTCAGTAAAAAGTGTCCTCCCCCACTGTGATTGACGTACAAAAACTTTATTTATTTGACGTGTTTTATGATAATTAGCTTTTTAAACGCATTTTTAAACATAAATTTTCGACCTGTCGATATTTCATGACGAAGGTGGACATTATTATTTTTTATCCGTAAATGTGGCTACCATAGTACACACAGAGCTCATAAAAATACGCATGATTCTCAAGAGGGTGCAGTCTATTTTAAATCTTTAAAGTTTAGAAAAATAAATTCTAAATGCCATATTGGTAATTTTCTCTAGCGTTCAAATAAATTTAATTATCTCTCTCTGTCTGAAGTTTGTTTTATTACAGTTTGGTTGATAGTACGTGATGTGCCGTGTTTTTAATTTACAGACGGTTGGAATTATGTTTTGATCATGTCCGTAATTACCAAAAGGCTGTCCGTAATTAGACACGAAGACGGTATATCTAATTCGCAAAATTGCTTTCGAAAATTTTCAAGTTTTTTAATTTTTATTTTTATAGTAGGTCCACATCAGCTTAATGCTGCCACATTATATATTTAAACTGTTTTACTAAATAAATTAATAATAATATTAACAATAATAATAATAATAATAATAGTAAAATAGCGCCAAGCTCAAGCTGAATGAACCAAGTGAAACAACAAACAAACAAACGTGCACCTGAAACACGAGAGAAGCTACCATTATTGATATGATACTGAAATAATTACGGAAGCCGATATACATATTCTGATTTTTCTGATAATTCAAAATGGTAGCGACCAATAAACAAAAGATCATCAGATTACATGGTTACAATACTCCATTTCGGAGTTAGCTCCGCCATTAACTAAATTTCCGTAAAGTGGTGCAAGTTGAACTTTGGACCCTCGTGTTATACCGCCATTTTACACTGCAATCTTGAAGAAAACACACACCATGAATTTCATTATCTTAAACTTTTGACTGGAAACGACATTGGACTACCTATTGGACACGATTACATTTGAATTTGATATTGGAAACGACATTGGACTACCTATTGGACACGATTACGCTTGAATTTGACTTTGGAAACGATATTATTGGACTACCTACTGGCAGACTGGAGAGGAAACGACATGGACTACCTATTGAACACGATTAAACTTGAATTTGACTTTGGAAACGGCATTGGACTACCTATTGGACACGATTACACTTGAATTTGACTTTGGAAACGGCATTGGACTTTGTACTAAAACTTTTTTGGACACGATTTTGGATTATTATTTTGATCTCTGACTACTACTATGGGAAAACATACAAGATGTGTTATTGGTGTTTGTGATAATAATATAACGTGGTTGCAAGTTTCGTAAGATCCAGCCATGCAAGAACACCAAGCTGTGATAATCTCGCTTCCTTTTTGATATTTTTTCTTCACTGCAATCCATAGTTTCTTCATATCCAACATTGTCTGCGAGGCATTAACATTGGAATACAGTATAACAATATCGCAACCCGAGCCGAGTTCATGTATATATAAGTACAGGTCCAACAAATTGACTGTCCCAGTAAGAATAAACTTTTTGGTCTATCAACCAATGTATTCTTTGTCACTCATTTTCTTTTGTAAAATGTATGATGCGAATAAATTACCCAGAGTAATCACTGGTCATTTTGTTATGTCATCTATAATGCTTTTGATTGTTATCGACTAACTTTGGATCAGGCAGACCATATTTTTTTAGCGTTGCATTATAATCCTTTATCGAGCTGTAATTGCTGTTCTTCTGTTGAAGATATGATCTTCATTTTTAATTCAAACGCAGCAAATGCACGAGCTACTAACTCTACTTTTTTACCGGTTGTATTCATTCCACGAACACTCAAATAGTTTGTCAATTCTTTCACTGACAACTCCAGAAAATCCTCGTACTTTTCTAAAGGCATTTTAATGGATATATTCGTAGAGGGTAGTCCAAATCCACAACGATATAATGAAGTGCGTGTCCGTATATAATAATAAATCGAGAAATCACGTTCGTAAATCAAATTGTTTAAGTCGAGAAAAATTGTTGTTGAGAGATGATGTTTTATGAATGAATGAGGCATCTTTTTAGATCTCATGTTTTTCTATTTTTTAAAGAAAAATACTTGTCACCTACAAGAATAAAGTTTTACAGCTCTTTACCTTACTTTTGCGAAACAATTATGGAAATTAATGCGTCGGCAATTCCTTAAAAAACTTAAAAGAAGTTTCTCATTAAATGTTTTCAGCACGTTCGCCATAGAAATCACGAGGGTCCAAAGTTCAACTTGCACCACTTACGGAAATTTAGTTAATGGCGGAGCTAACTGTAATAAAAAATTCTGTTACACAAAATAATTCTGTCACACCGTGGTTTCAGGGAATAGCTTTTAAAACAATTACGTAATGTGATATAATTTTTCAAATGATTACGTAAGAAAATAAATTTACGGCGCCGAAAAAGTAGGGTTTTAAAAACGTACGGGAAACAGTACCACAAGGGTCGACCCTGCTGGCAGCTGAAGAGTTTTTACTTTTCTTCTTCTTCTTCTTTTTCTTCTTACTTTTATTTTCCCTCCTTTTGTGTAAATGTACCTTAATTATGTTTTACTTTAGATTTAGCACTTTCCTACCCCCGCCCCTAATTTTACCTAACAATTATACTAAAAATGACCCAGCAAACAAAACGTAAATTTTTGTGGTCTGACATTCTCTGGCCTCCAAAATTGGCATAAAAACGGGATAAAATCTTATCTGTCATAATAAAAAAACATTAAATATTGCATTTTTAGCCATAAAATCACATTGGCAGCCTTTAAATATTATTCTGCACATATAGCTATCAAAGATCATCGCTTAAAAAACTTCCAAATTTGAAAACTTCAAACAGACTAACAACTGATCTACAAACACCCTTCCATACACAAACAACAAAGCACATGCACATGTATAACTCGGTTTTTCTGGCGTGACGGTTTCTTTTCAAGTGGCCTATAAAATAATGTCACACTGGTCTTTCTTGCCTCGTTGTTCCGGTTGTGTGGAAGGTACGCGTCCGCAATTGGTGTCCGCCCGACAGCGGCCATGGTACAAAGACATTCAGCACGGTTGGTCTCGCTTACTTCAGTTCCCTCGTCCCAAATTGCAAAGCGTGACGTTTTTTTTTTGGCGTGACGGTTTTTTTTCAAGTGGCCTATAAAATAATGTCACACAGGTCTTTCTTGCCTCGTTGTTCCGGTTGGGTGGAAGGTACGTGTCCGCAACTGGTGTCTGCCCGACAGCGGCCATGGTACAAAGACATTCAGCACGGTTGGTCTCGCTTAGGTTAGTTCCTTCGTCCCATATTGCCAGGCGTGACGTTTTTTTTTTGGCGTGACGTTTTTTTTTCAAGTGGCCTATAAAATAATGTCACACTGGTCTTTCTTGCCTCGTTGTTCCGGTTGTGTGGAAGGTACGCGTCCGCAATTGGTGTCCGCCCGACAGCGGCCATGGTACAAAGACATTCAGCACTGGTTGGTCTCGCTTACTTCAGTTCCCTCGTCCCAAATTGCCAAGCGTGACGTTTTTTTTTTGGCGTGACGGTTTTTTTTCAAGTGGCCTATAAAATAATGTCACACTGGTCTTTCTTGCCTCGTTGTTCCGGTTGTGTGGAAGGTACGCGTCCGCAATTGGTGTCCGCCCGACAGCGGCCATGGTACAAAGACATTCAGCACTGGTTGGTCTCGCTTACTTCAGTTCCCTCGTCCCAAATTGCCAAGCGTGACGTTTTTTTTTTGGCGTGACGGTTTTTTTTCAAGTGGCCTATAAAATAATGTCACACTGGTCTTTCTTGCCTTGTTGTTCCGGTTGTGTGGAAGGTACGCGTCCGCAATTGGTGTCCGCCCAACAGCGGCCATGGTACAAAGACATTCAGCACGGTTGGTCTCGCTTAGGTTAGTTCCTTCGTCCCATATTGCCAGGCGTGACGTTTTTTTTTTGGCGTGACGGTTTTTTTTCAAGTGGCCTATAAAATAATGTCACACTGGTCTTTCTTGCCTCGTTGTTCCGGTTGTGTGGAAGGTACGCGTCCGCAATTGGTGTCCGCCCGACAGCGGCCATGGTACAAAGACATTCAGCATGGTTGGTCTCGCTTACTTCAGTTCCCTCGTCCCAAATTGCCAAGCGTGACGGTTTTTTTTTGGCGTGACGGTTTTTTTTCAAGTGGCCTATAAAATAATGTCACACTGGTCTTTCTTGCCTCGTTGTTCCGGTTGTGTGGAAGGTACGCGTCCGCAATTGGTGTCCGCCCGACAGCGGCCATGGTACAAAGACATTCAGCACGGTTGGTCTCGCTTAGGTTCAGTTCCTTCGTCCCATATTGCCAGGCGTGACGTTTTTTTTTTGGCGTGACGGTTTTTTTTCAAGTGGCCTATAAAATAATGTCACACTGGTCTTTCTTGCCTCGTTGTTCCGGTTGTGTGGAAGGTACGCGTCCTGCAATTGGTGTCCGCCCGACAGCGGCCATGGTACAAAGACATTCAGCACGGTTGGTCTCGCTTACTTCAGTTCCCTCGACCCAAATTGCCAAGCGTGACGGGTTTTTTTTGGCGTGACGTTTTTTTTTCAAGTGGCCTATAAAATAATGTCACACTTGGTCTTTCTTGCCTCGTTGTTCCGGTTGTGTGGAAGGTACGCGTCCGCAATTGGTGTCCGCCCGACAGCGGCCATGGTACAAAGACATTCAGCACGGTTGGTCTCGCTTACTTCAGTTCCCTCGTCCCAAATTGCAAAGCGTGACGTTTTTTTTTTGGCGTGACGGTTTTTTTTCAAGTGGCCTATAAAATAATGTCACACTGGTCTTTCTTGCCTCGTTGTTCCGGTTGTGTGGAAGGTACGCGTCCGCAATTGGTGTCCGCCCGACAGCGGCTATGGTACAAAGACATTCAGCACGGTTGGTCTCGCTTAGGTTAGTTCCTTCGTCCCATATTGCCAGGCGTGACGTTTTTTTTTTGGCGTGACGGTTTTTTTTCAAGTGGCCTATAAAATAATGTCACACTGGTCTTTCTTGCCTCGTTGTTCCGGTTGTGTGGAAGGTACGCGTCCGCAATTGGTGTCCGCCCGACAGCGGCCATGGTACAAAGACATTCAGCACGGTTGGTCTCGCTTACTTCAGTTCCCTCGTCCCAAATTGCCAAGCGTGACGGTTTTTTTTTGGCGTGACGGTTTTTTTTCAAGTGGCCTATAAAATAATGTTCACACTGGTCTTTCTTGCCTCGTTGTTCCGGTTGTGTGGAAGGTACGCGTCCTGCAATTGGTGTCCGCCCGACAGCGGCCATGGTACAAAGACATTCAGCACGGTTGGTCTCGCTTACTTCAGTTCCCTCGTCCCATATTGCCAGGCGTGACGGTTTTTTTTTGGCGTGACGGTTTTTTTTCAAGTGGCCTATAAAATAATGTCACACTGGTCTTTCTTGCCTCGTTGTTCCGGTTGTGTGGAAGGTACGCGTCCGCAATTGGTGTCCGCCCGACAGCGGCCATGGTACAAAGACATTCAGCACTGGTTGGTCTCGCTTACTTCAGTTCCCTCGTCCCAAATTGCCAAGCGTGACGGTTTTTTTTTGGCGTGACGGTTTTTTTTCAAGTGGCCTATAAAATAATGTCACACTGGTCTTTCTTGCCTCGTTGTTCCGGTTGTGTGGAAGGTACGCGTCCTGCAATTGGTGTCCGCCCGACAGCGGCCATGGTACAAAGACATTCAGCACGGTTGGTCTCGCTTACTTCAGTTCCCTCGTCCCAAATTGCCAAGCGTGACGTTTTTTTTTTGGCGTGACGGTTTTTTTTCAAGTGGCCTATAAAATAATGTCACACAGGTCTTTCTTGCCTCGTTGTTCCGGTTGGGTGGAAGGTACGTGTCCGCAACTTGGTGTCCTGCCCGACAGCGGCCATGGTACAAAGACATTCAGCACGGTTGGTCTCGCTTACTTCAGTTCCTTCGTCCCAAATTGCCAAGCGTGACGTTTTTTTTTTGGCGTGACGGTTTTTTTTCAAGTGGCCTATAAAATAATGTCACACTGGTCTTTCTTGCCTCGTTGTTCCGGTTGTGTGGAAGGTACGCGTCCGCAATTGGTGTCCGCCCGACAGCGGCCATGGTACAAAGACATTCAGCACGGTTGGTCTCGCTTACTTCAGTTCCCTTCGTCCCAAATTGCCAAGCGTGACGGTTTTTTTTTGGCGTGACGGTTTTTTTTCAAGTGGCCTATAAAATAATGTCACACTGGTCTTTCTTGCCTCGTTGTTCCGGTTGTGTGGAAGGTACGCGTCCGCAATTGGTGTCCGCCCGACAGCGGCCATGGTACAAAGACATTCAGCACGGTTGGTCTCGCTTACTTCAGTTCCCTTCGTCCCAAATTGCCAAGCGTGACGTTTTTTTTTTGGCGTGACGGTTTTTTTTCAAGTGGCCTATAAAATAATGTCACACTGGTCTTTCTTGCCTCGTTGTTCCGGTTGTGTGGAAGGTACGCGTCCGCAATTGGTGTCCGCCCGACAGCGGCCATGGTACAAAGACATTCAGCACGGTTGGTCTCGCTTACTTCAGTTCCCTTCGTCCCAAATTGCCAAGCGTGACGGTTTTTTTTTGGCGTGACGGTTTTTTTTCAAGTGGCCTATAAAATAATGTCACACTGGTCTTTCTTGCCTCGTTGTTCCGGTTGTGTGGAAGGTACGCGTCCTGCAATTGGTGTCCGCCCGACAGCGGCCATGGTACAAAGACATTCAGCACGGTTGGTCTCGCTTACTTCAGTTCCCTCGTCCCATATTGCCAGGCGTGACGTTTTTTTTTTGGCGTGACGGTTTTTTTTCAAGTGGCCTATAAAATAATGTCACACTGGTCTTTCTTGCCTCGTTGTTCCGGTTGTGTGGAAGGTACGCGTCCGCAATTGGTGTCCGCCCGACAGCGGCCATGGTACAAAGACATTCAGCATGGTTGGTCTCGCTTACTTCAGTTCCCTCGTCCCAAATTGCCAAGCGTGACGGTTTTTTTTTGGCGTGACGGTTTTTTTTCAAGTGGCCTATAAAATAATGTCACACTGGTCTTTCTTGCCTCGTTGTTCCGGTTGTGTGGAAGGTACGCGTCTGCAATTGGTGTCCGCCCGACAGCGGCCATGGTACAAAGACATTCAGCACGGTTGGTCTCGCTTACTTCAGTTCCCTCGTCCCAAATTGCAAGCGTGACGTTTTTTTTTTGGCGTGACGGTTTTTTTTCAAGTGGCCTATAAAATAATGTCACACAGGTCTTTCTTGCCTCGTTGTTCCGGTTGGGTGGAAGGTACGTGTCCGCAACTGGTGTCTGCCCGACAGCGGCCATGGTACAAAGACATTCAGCACGGTTGGTCTCGCTTACTTCAGTTCCTTCGTCCCAAATTGCCAAGCGTGACGTTTTTTTTTTGGCGTGACGGTTTTTTTTCAAGTGGCCTATAAAATAATGTCACACTGGTCTTTCTTGCCTCGTTGTTCCGGTTGTGTGGAAGGTACGCGTCCGCAATTGGTGTCCGCCCGACAGCGGCCATGGTACAAAGACATTCAGCACGGTTGGTCTCGTTTACTTCAGTTCCCTCGTCCCATATTGCCAGGCGTGACGTTTTTTTTTTGGCGTGACGGTTTTTTTTCAAGTGGCCTATAAAATAATGTCACACTGGTCTTTCTTGCCTCGTTGTTCCGGTTGTGTGGAAGGTACGCGTCCGCAATTGGTGTCCGCCCGACAGCGGCCATGGTACAAAGACATTCAGCATGGTTGGTCTCGCTTACTTCAGTTCCCTCGTCCCAAATTGCCAAGCGTGACGGTTTTTTTTTGGCGTGACGGTTTTTTTTCAAGTGGCCTATAAAATAATGTCACACTGGTCTTTCTTGCCTCGTTGTTCCGGTTGTGTGGAAGGTACGCGTCTGCAATTGGTGTCCGCCCGACAGCGGCCATGGTACAAAGACATTCAGCACGGTTGGTCTCGCTTACTTCAGTTCCCTCGTCCCAAATTGCAAAGCGTGACGTTTTTTTTTTGGCGTGACGGTTTTTTTTCAAGTGGCCTATAAAATAATGTCACACAGGTCTTTCTTGCCTCGTTGTTCCGGTTGGGTGGAAGGTACGTGTCCGCAACTGGTGTCTGCCCGACAGCGGCCATGGTACAAAGACATTCAGCACGGTTGGTCTCGCTTACTTCAGTTCCTTCGTCCCAAATTGCCAAGCGTGACGTTTTTTTTTTTGGCGTGACGGTTTTTTTTCAAGTGGCCTATAAAATAATGTCACACTGGTCTTTCTTGCCTCGTTGTTCCGGTTGTGTGGAAGGTACGCGTCCGCAATTGGTGTCCGCCCGACAGCGGCCATGGTACAAAGACATTCAGCACGGTTGGTCTCGTTTACTTCAGTTCCCTCGTCCCAAATTGCCAAGCGTGACGGTTTTTTTTTGGCGTGACGTTTTTTTTTCAAGTGGCCTATAAAATAATGTCACACTGGTCTTTCTTGCCTCGTTGTTCCGGTTGTGTGGAAGGTACGCGTCCGCAATTGGTGTCCGCCCGACAGTGGCCATGGTACAAAGACATTCAGCACGGTTGGTCTCGCTTACTTCAGTTCCCTCGTCCCAAATTGCAAAGCGTGACGTTTTTTTTTTGGCGTGACGGTTTTTTTTCAAGTGGCCTATAAAATAATGTCACACAGGTCTTTCTTGCCTCGTTGTTCCGGTTGTGTGGCAGGTACGCGTCCGCAATTGGTGTCCACCCGACAGCGGCCATGGTACAAAGACATTCAGCACGGTTGGTCTCGCTTACTTCAGTTCCCTCGTCCCAAATTGCCAAGCGTGACGGTTTTTTTTTGGCGTGACGGTTTTTTTTCAAGTGGCCTATAAAATAATGTCACACTGGTCTTTCTTGCCTCGTTGTTCCGGTTGTGTGGAAGGTACGCGTCCGCAATTGGTGTCCGCCCAACAGCGGCCATGGTACAAAGACATTCAGCACGGTTGGTCTCGCTTAGGTTAGTTCCTTCGTCCCATATTGCCAGGCGTGACGTTTTTTTTTTGGCGTGACGGTTTTTTTTCAAGTGGCCTATAAAATAATGTCACACTGGTCTTTCTTGCCTTGTTGTTCCGGTTGTGTGGAAGGTACGCGTCCGCAATTGGTGTCCGCCCGACAGCGGCCATGGTACAAAGACATTCAGCACGGTTGGTCTCGCTTAGTTTAGTTCCTTCGTCCCATATTGCCAGGCGTGACGTTTTTTTTTTGGCGTGACGGTTTTTTTTCAAGTGTCCTATAAAATAATGTCACACTGGTCTTTCTTGCCTCGTTGTTTCCGGTTGTGTGGAAAGTACGCGTCCGCAATTGGTGTCCCCTCGATAGCGGCTATGGTACAAACACATTCAGCACGGTTGGTCTCGCTTACTTCAGTTCCTTCGTCTCAAATTGCCAAGCGTGACGTTTTTTTTTTGGCGTGACGGTTTTTTTTCAAGTGGCCTATAAAATAATGTCACACTGGTCTTTCTTGCCTCGTTGTTCCGGTTGTGTGGAAGGTACGCGTCCGCAATTGGTGTCCGCCCGACAGCGGCCATGGTACAAAGTTATTCAAATTACTATTTCAGGGAAAGTGATGTAACTTTTGTGCAAATTTCTCTTGAAGTCTTATTTTTGCCCAAGTTTATTGTGCTTTAGTATAGACTGAACGTACAACTGGAGAATGATATATTTATTTTAACTTCTATCTTTTAGATCCAACATTAAAGTTAGTAATTATAATATATATTTATATGTACTGAATTAAATGTTTGCTGGCCTATCTATGTGGGATCTTCATTAATTGTTGTGTTATTAGTGTTCTACAATCAAGTGGGTGAACATGCCTGGTGTTGGTCGCCCATTCCGTCATGTGGTTATTTGACCCGTGATCTTGATGCTGCAATTGTTGCTGCTCTCCTCACCACTCATGTCTCTGTCTATACTGCTACACCTGCCCCAATATCCAGTGTAGCTTAAGTGGAAAAAAGACCAACAATCCTATCCGCAGGGAGAATCGAAGGATGACAATACTTGACAACTGAGTGGGCAGAATATGTTGCTGCCGCAAAAATACCTGGTAAAGAAAAGGTCTTGCAGCTACTTGAATGAAAAAGAATTACTTAAAGACCTAACCAGGTCTGAAGTAGGAACACTATCTGATAAGTCAGAAACTAACGTATTGACTGTCATCAAGTCTCTTGCAGTCAGGGTTGAAAACACAATGATAGACAGAGTCACACTAAACAACTCCCAGCGAGACCGTGGTGAGGCCATTTGTTCATTTTATGCCCATCTACAGGGATAAACCAATGTGTGCAAGTACTTTATCGATTGTCTCAACTGCACCCACCCTGTTGACTCTACAGAATCCATCCTTCGGGACGTTATTTGTAGAGGTATTGAGGACTCAAACATCCAACTTGACCTCCTTGGACAGACGAACCAGGACATGACACTTAGTAAGGTATTCCACTTTGTCGAGGCCAGAGAAACTAGTAAGAAGTCAGCTACAGAGCTTCTCCAACAGCACGAAAATAATGCAATTTGCAGCTCATATGGAAAGGGCAAATTGGATTATCAACCCACTTAACCTGACCTACATGCTGTTTAGTCATGGAGAAAAAGCCCTATCACAACTGAGGAAGAGGTATACATACAACCATATCTGTTCCCAATGTAACCACCTCCATTGTTTTGAAAGTATTTGCGGAAGCAAAGATAAGCAGAGGAAGGCAAAAGATAAGGCATCAGACATCAACGACCAGGGTGCTGTTTTCAAGCAACAAGACACCTTCCTTCAACAGGAAGCCGTCTAAAATGAGCTGTGTTCAATTCAACCTTCCATGAAGCCCACTAGCCATCACGACAAATCCTCTAAGAACTGAAGAAAACAATAGATTTATCTGTGACACTATTGATGATGAAGGATACAAAAATCTTGGACGTCCACCTATTTTTTGTGGTTTGTCAGAAAAATCTAATTTTATAAATATGCTCAAAATGTATGCCAATTTCTTAATGTTTCTTTATCTATTTTATTCATTTGATAGGAGTGAAGACTTGGTACAAGTTGTATATCAGAAAGAAGAAGAAATGCTGTGCATATTGGCAAGTCCCGTAAGTGAGATCTGTGAAAATATTAAAAATGTTAAAAAGTGATTAAAATATGTACAATTGAAGAGACATGATATCTTCCCATATGTGCGATAAAACCTTTATTTCATCTTTCTTCTTCAAAATATTGTCATGGTTACTTTTCTTAAGGATAGTCCATACCCTCCTAAGCATGATTTCAGTTTTTCCCTGATAATTTGAAATGTGTTGATTTTTTCTTATCAAAAGTATATATTTTCTGAATCCTTATTTAATTATCTGTCTAATGATCCATATTTTGTTTATTAAAAATGAAAAGGACAGGAATTAGAAGAAAAAAAGTAAAATTTAGAACGCATTCAATCAAAAAGTTCCAACTCCCCTCCATTACACTTTTTTTTCAAACAAATTGCACTTTTGAAATCCATGATCATTTGTCGAAAAAAGTTTGCCACAGTTTTTTTTAAAACTCATTACTTCCAAAAATATAAAGCTTTTTGTTCATGACCCTATAAAAACGTTGATTCTTTAACTTCAACTCTCCCTCACGGGGCGAATTCTGATTCTTTTCAAAATATGTGGCAAACTTTTTTGCGCAAAGGCCAACTGAACAAAATGAAAAAACCCGCATGGTTATATCTCGCTCACAAGGGGAGTTGGAACTCTTTAAATGTTGGTCATCAAGCTAAAATTACTTTCAGAGAAAATCACATTTAAAGATTTTTTCTTCTTCCATCGCTTGCGTAAACAAAATTGAATAGCGATCAAATTCTATTGTGAATGTGAGATGTTGGAATGTATGAAAAGTTAGAAAACTATCTCATTGAATAATGATAGTGTGTATAATTATAAAGAAAACCACCTGGTTTTATTTTTAACGATAATAAAGCGAGATTAATTACTTGTGTAAACAAAGATTTTTTTGCCTTTTGGTTTTTGCTAATAACTCCATAATTATTTGGAATTTTTAATTCTGATTGCAGAATCTGTTTTTAAATAAAAAATTGAAAGGAAATATTGAAAAAAAATTTTTTTCAAAAAAATTCACCTCGGAGGGTATGGACTATCCTTAATCGCCATTGCTTCTTTAAACTTTCTCTTCTGATAATTGTTTTCTTTGTGTAATATTTTTACTTTGTTCCAATCTACTGTCCTTAATGTGATTGGATAATCCAGAGAGGTTTTCTTTTTCTTTATTAGCATCTTGCTTATGTTCACTTAGTCGCTTTTTTAATTGTCTTCCCGTTTCTCCAATATATATCTTATCACAGTTTTTACAATGAACTTGGTATACAACCCCTTGATCCATTTGGTCTTCCCTCTCTGAAACTTCTCTTTGTTTCAATACAATTTTCAACGATTTACCTCTCGTATGTCTTACTGTCACATTGTACTTTTTTCCCATTCTTGAAATCGCTTCAGTAATTCCTTTTTCGTATGGGAGGTATAATTGAAGCATTTCCTTCATTTTCATTTCTTATTTTTTCGTTCTTTGGTTTTCATGTTCCTTTTATCGTATTCAACACTAAAGATTTTGGAAACTTGTTTAATTCCATTGTTTTTTATATAAACTTTACTTCTTTATGGAAGTCTGATTTTTCCGTACAAATGTCTTTTGCTCCTTTTCTTAATGTTTTAATGGTTGACAACTTCACTGATTTCGGCTGATTGGAGAAATAATTTATTTATTGTCCCGTATTTATTGTTACCTTTTTGTTTTCAGTCCGTGTTACTAAACAATCTGAAAATGCAATTTCACTATTATTTTCTTCTTCGACTGTGAATACGATGCTCTCATGTATCGAATTTAATTCCTTTAATGTGTCTTCAGTGCTATGGTGAGTTGTCATAAACATCTACTTTATGTAACCATAAACGTGGTGGGTGTACCATAGTTTATACACTGACTTCTTTTCCAATCTTTGTACATATATTTCTGCATAGCAAGGTGATGTTTCATTCATTTTAAAACCCATAAATTTAATTGACAGTCTTGCTAATTTAATTAATGCTGTTTTACTCATGTTTACTGGTATATTAATTCTTCTTTCAACTTCTTGAATTACTTCATTTTTAGGAAGTAACGGATACATATCTGATATGTCAAAACTAACAATACGTTCATTATCACAGAGTGTTTCATCTTTTATTTTATGTTGTCAATGGTTTTAGTTCTTGGCTTACTAATTTTGTGATTTTATAAAATGCTGCATCCTGAGTATTAATGATAAGTCTTACTTTTAATGGGTTTTTGTGGGCTTTCAATGTTGGTCTTGTTGTGGGAGTTCTTGGTGTGATTTGCTTCAATTTCTTGTATAACTCTAAGGTGATCAAGTTATCTTTTCTAAGTGATGCCAATTCCTCATTGACATTTGATTTTACTTTCTCAATAGGGTCATTTGTCAAGGGTACATATCTTTATTCCTTGTTGAGTTCATTCATAATTAACTCATCTTTCTTTTCTTTATTAATTATGCACGTAGCTCTGCCTTTAAATAGTTAGATATTCAGAGGTCTCTGCAAAAACTTTTAAAGAAGCGAAAAATCTGAATTTCTATAAAAAAGCAAAAAATAGCAAAAAATGTACTAATAAGTTGTTAGTGAAAAAAAGTAAAAACAAACATAAAGGCATTCTCAAAACAGGTCAGGTTTCAGATTTTAAATTCTGAACCGTTTAATATTTTTTAGCCTATTTTTTGCTTTATCCAAAATCCATCGCACTTTGTAACCCACCCTTGTTCAATGATATATAAGCGAAGCACTAGATGTCTAATTCCCGTAAAACCACGCTTACAGAAGTGAGGCATTGGTAGCCATTTTGAATAGTGGCAAAAAGTCCTTCGGTGTAGGGGAAATTACACACGAACTCAAGAAAAATTTGTTGTTTATTAGGTTTAGAATTGTTTCTAAATTTCCTAAATAAGAAAAGGAAAAATACTTTCATTTTATTACTGTAGGGATAGCTTATTGGTTGCAAGTGTGCCAAAACAACATAAAATAAGATCAATAAGATGGGGGTGTATAGCTCACTTGGTAAGATGGTTGGCTTGTAATACAAGGGTGATAGTTGGTAGTGGTTCAAATCCTGGCACTGTAGAATGCTAATGTGATATGAAAAAATAACATATGCAACGAAAGGTATAATGAGATGTGCATGATGTGATGTAATGAACAAGTGCCTCAAGAACATAAATAAAACCACAATCACCTATCAGTCTAGTATGTGCAAGTTCTCTGCCTTAAAATCTAAGGTATACATTCCTGGTGGAGGCCCACATCAGTGAATAACACTGCCAGTTCCCCCCGGCCTCGTTAAAAAAAAAAAAAAAAGATCTGTTTTTAACACTTAAACAAGCAAACAGAACACTAAAAGGCTGAAAACTCTTCTCTCCTATATTGATTACTCATATATGCAATCCTGGGAACAAGTTTTCATCTTTTTCTGGCCATTATTGATTGATTTGATACACTAGATTGTTTTTGTTGATTTTAGAAATTATAATGGGAAACAGCCATATGTAACTGTGACGACGTTATTTCCTTCTTCATTACCAATTTTGTGGATAGAAAGGGATGGCTTAAAAAATCCTTTTGATTGGTAAATGAAAGATATGGAATGGTTAGACAGTGATTGTTGATTAAAACTAGGTGGTGCATTGAGGCATTCTCTATACCTTTCAATTGAAATCTTATGAATGATTTAACCAGCAATGTATAATCCCAAGATCGATGCCTTATACATTGGGAGTTGT
Source organism: Turritopsis dohrnii (assembly GCA_027922465.2). Classification (NCBI taxonomy): domain Eukaryota; kingdom Metazoa; phylum Cnidaria; class Hydrozoa; order Anthoathecata; family Oceaniidae; genus Turritopsis; species Turritopsis dohrnii. The sequence goes on along the minus strand of BQMF02000676.1, from coordinate 6,643 downwards.
GTGGAACTTTGATGTGATATCAAGAATTCAAAGATTTTTCATTCATTATGGAGCATTTTGTCATTTCCATTTGTTGAGGGAAAACACAGATCCACAAGAATGAGGTTCGAATGTTAAACAATTGGCTCCCTCTGATCCGGTTATTGTGTTAATTATCAAATTTGTTTAAGACTTAATTTTAATTATTTGATACCTGGATTATTGTTAAAGCTTTTTCTAACCTTACGAGTGCACTTTTACACATTAAAACATCAACAGACAAGATTTCTAATGGACTTTATAGTGCTGCAAACATCTGCAAAATCTGGATGACCTGAATTCATCAAAAATTATATTGCATCCAGCTACAAAACTGCTCAATTTTAATATTTTACTTTTTCTTCTTAATTTATATTTTAATTCTACACGACTGTTGGAAATGTTATTCCAAAATTTTGATGCTTTTTTATTTTGAAGATCATTTAATAATTGAATATGTTTCCATTTTATTTTTAATACCCCAGAGTCCAACAATTTCTTTTAGATATATCTGCAAGTGCATTTCTTGCAAGCTTTAACTTGTGGCACACATCAGGTATGAAAACAACATTATTCGTAAATTTACTACCTACCTTGGGCTAAAGGTACATTCGAGGCAGAATCTTATCAATATAGCATTTTCATATCAGTACTGTAGGGTGGCTACTCAATTCAGAAAGTATTTTCAGTTAATTGGGGCTGAGTATTCTGAAAATAACTTTTTGTCTTTAAAATTTTTCAGTCTTTACTCCTAAGCTTCTGGTGTAACTACCTTTTTGTTGAGGTTTTGGCAAAGTTTTTTCTTAACTGGGGTTTGCTGTGATGATGATGATGCTGGATGAAACTTTTTTTAAAGAGTTTTTCACGAAAATGAAAATTGAAGGGGTTACACTTCATTTTTCATAGAAAGCAACCATCTGGCATACAATTCTCGATTATATAAGGCACATTTATGGAGTTGGATGTTCTTATTTTTATCAAAACAGTTTATACATCCATCCGCAACTTTCGTTTTCAATGTTTTGCCACCATTAAAGATGGCTACCAATGCCTCAGTTCAAAATGCCGAGTCAGACATCTAGTGCTTCGCTTATATATCATTGCCCTTGTTGCACTTTGTAATCCATCAACCCGCTGCACTTTGTCATCCCTTTTACACATATTATTTTATAAGAAACCAGTAAAAGGCCCTTGTACTGAAAATTTCTTAAAATTTTTTGTGGCTTGATTACTGAAAGTTTCTTGTGTGGTTTCTAAAATTTTCATTTCGAATTATAACCCTAGAAGCTCTGCTGACACCTTTTACTAAACATTTACTTCGTACACCTACACAGGTGTCCATTTGGTGTTTAATCTCTATTTCTTTACAAAATCACGAAAATTATTTTGACTTATTTTGAGATTTGAAATTGACAATCGAATTTTATGATTATATCGGTATATCTATATATCTATTATCTTATGATCTTATGAGAAGGTGTTTAAGGTGTTTAATTTAAAACAGGTTTCTTAACTTTGCAGTTTCTTAGCTTTTTTTCATTTCATACTCTAGTTTCTTACAAACGGGTTTCTTATGAAATTAAATATGTGTATTACACTTTGTAATACCCCATACCAAATTTTTTAATTTCAATTTCCAAAGCCTTGATTTTTCTAATTAAGCAAAAGCTTGTTATGAAAATGTTTCTACTGAATGCATTGATCAGTAGTGTATGAAAATTCTTGTGTGTAGCTATTTTTTGCTTTTTGTTTGAAAGTTTTTTGCTCATGTGAAATCAATTGCACGAACGTAAAATAATAATCATGGCATCAGTGGAAGACTGCTTAATCATTACAAAGGTTTTTACCTCAAATTCGAAATGTCTAAGTACCTAACATATGAAATTTATCCCTTGTTCCCAGCTGATTCCTTCCTCCTCTAATCCCTATTCAGTCAACCCCAGAGATGCTGGAAGGAAGGAAAATTTGCCAAGAATTGTTTTGACTGTTATTCCCTGTCAGTGCAAGCAACTGACCTAATGACAAAACCAAAATGAAGAAGATAACTTGTTGGTAGTGCTAAAAATACCACACCACCATTAAAGCAATGAATGCTCACAAACTGTGATGGAACACCGAATGATGTTGAGTGATGATGCAGAAGATGAGAGCAGTGACGAATAATTTTTTGTTATGATCATAGAGAAAATTTTTTTGTTTGTATTCGTATTTATTTATTTTGTATTATTTTATCTATTTGTAGTTTTAATTATATGCCTTACCCCTTTTCTATGGGAGATTACAAAGTGCGACAGGGATTACAAAGTGTGACAGGGTGGACAGGGTGCGACATCACATAAGTTTCATATTTTATGAACAATTATATAACTTTCATTTTTCAATTTTTTCAATTATTTAACTTTCATCTGATTCAAGGCTACAATGATAAAGCCATGGGTATTCAGGAATAATAACATTGTAAAACTTTTTTCTGATACTGTGTATTTAGCAAAAAATAAGGAAATTTTGGTGGATAAAGCAAAAAATACAGCATTTGGTGGCATAATATAGTAAAAAATACTGTGAAAAATGGCAAAAAAAGATGCAAAGTTTACTAAAATAAGAGTGTGACCCCTGGATATTGCATCATCCAAAAAATTTAGATAATCAAAAGGTTTTATATCCATGTTGTTATATTATTTTAAGATAATAGAAGCTATAATCTTATATATAATAGCGAGTGTGCATCCCACTTTTTTTTTAGAGAGTGATATATTTAGTTTAAATTTATAGTCAAAATCTTGGTTGCATGTAAAACCACACAGAGCAATGTGGATTCGCCACATAATTTCACATAAAATATATATAAAAAATGCATGGCGTGACATCATTAAAATCTTTAATCAACGATATGATACATTCCAATGACATTGAAAATTAAAAATTTTTGCGCGAATACACTATCATTGAAAATTACAAACATGGACTCCAGCCCTTTTAATTCAGGTCGGCATTCGGTTCAGCCGATGTAAAAACCGAACTAAGTCTTCACTACGTCGTAATTTGCATGCCGACGTTGCGTACGTGTTATGATCGGCATGCCATAAAATATTTGAAATAGCGTCGGCAATGACGACCTTAATGACCTTAGTAATTTCCATTTTTCATTTTATTTATTTTTCTCCTTTCTTTCATAAAAAGCATCAAAAGTTAGCGACACATGTCTTCTCTCATCACGATTTCTTAATGACGTAGAAGAATTATTGTATTGCATTGAATTCGATTCGAATATTTGTTCGAAGAACAATAATACCACTGGGATTTGTGTTTCTTCATTATTCTTCAACGTGGAATATTGCATTTTTTCAACGAAGTTATCAAAAAAGATATATATAGTTAAGCAGTCGTTATAAGTGGACATGCCTCTTTCAAAAAAAATAGTCGAAAACTGGAAGTTTGCTTGTCTTGGTTTTGAAACAAATTCCAACGATGAAGTAACGTTAATATTTTGAAAGATTTGTCGAGAATTCTCCAAACTTGAAGATGTGACAAACAGGAAGAAAGGTTTCGCGAAAATCGGCTCGGAGACGTTTGTAAAAGGAACGTCAGTGGTGAAGAAGAACAACTTCAGAGATCATATTCTGAAATCACGTACACACGCATCTGCTGTTCTTCGTATCTCCGAAAAAGAAAAACAGAGTCAAGAACAATCTGCTTCCCACTCCAGTGACGCTACTCCCACTGGAGCACCAAAACAAACAACGTTAATGCCTTTCGTACAAAGGTTAAATGCACAGCAACGTGATCAGCTGATAAAGAAAATGCAGATAGCACATTTCACCATCGCAGAAGCTAAATCTTCTGAATTATCAATTGCCATGCCTGCCTCCAATGCAGAAACCGAGCGCGTGTTCTCCTATCTATGGCGAATTTTTTCCAAAGATAGACAATCTTTTAAAAACCAAAACCTAGAAAACATTTTAAGGTTAAGATGTGATCGAGATTTCTCCGTTGGCCGATATGAAGATGCGGTCGACATGTTTCTAACAGAGCATCCCAATGGTGAAATAAGAAAGCAGCCTCGACGAGTTGACGGGCATAACTACCCAAAACAACGGAAACGAAGAAGAGTTGTGGAGGCATCTCCATCCATTGCAACCTCTTTGGATCTTCTGATTCCATCAGATGATGAGGAAGGAGCCGAGGTCACAAATATTGAAGACATCGATGCTGATGACTTATCGAGTGACGAGTGGACAGCCTCCGATACGGATACGGACTGAAATTAGTTATGACACACTCATGAACATTTTTGTGACTCTTCTGTTAAGATTATGATGTATTTATATTTTCTGAAAAAAAACGTATTAAAAGTTAGGTAGAAAACGCTATTCCAGTTTAGAATAACATCATTTTTGCATTCACTTCGAAACCCGTTGAAACAGCCGGTTTAGAAGTATTTCTATTTTCATCTATTGAAACTGGTACCTCTATGCACAAGCAATTACAGGTCGCGGTATAACGAAGAAAAACGAGAAAAAAAACATTCCAAACGGTAATGACATCAACTAGTACATGTCGCGAAAGACACTATTTTTTTCTCTTTTCTCTTTAACTTGGGCGTACAAGATAGACTTATTAGGATTGGTGCTCAAAGAATTATATATTTGCCGACGTACAGATGCGCCCAAATCGGCAATGCCGACCTAAAAATTATCGTTGGGTCGGCAAATTTTCGCCGACCTGCGGTCGGCTTATATCGGCATTTCCATGCCGAAGTCTTTCATGTTGGATTAAAAGGGCTGGGACTCTGAGGAAGAAACAGCAGCTGCTGTCGTTGTTTACATTTTATCAAAAAAGAGAGAGTTGAACGCAGAAAACCAAAAAAAGAAGTGCATGGGTAAAGGCATGGCTAAATAGACGAAATGAACTTGGCATCCATAATACCCTCATGCATGAATTACGTGTGGGGGAAATCGCAGAATATACGAGATTTTTAAGAATGCCACCGAATATTTCCGATGAACTGCTTCATCTCATAGACGGTGATATTACAAAAAAAATACGAGACCCAATCCCTGTTCAAGTTAAAGCACATTGTCCCAGTTTATCCTTGAATTTTGCGAAGCTATTTACATGCGATTAAAACTTGGTTAACTCCTCCAAATTTCAATAAATGTTTCAGTTGCTTTTTGTGTCCTCATTTTCGCGTGTAAAGTCTTCAATATATTATTTTTGTTTATGTAAGTGTCTAAAATTACATCGCGTGCAACGAACACGTGCGCAAAAACAATAGATTCGATTCGAAACAATAGAAAAAAAATGACATTGAAAAATTAAAAAACATGTTCAACATTGAAAAATGATAGTGTATTTCAGCCTTTAGTATAATGTTCTGTGTAAATCTGAGTCAATCAGATAATGTTAATTCTTATGTATCTTTTCAAATATCTCTGCATTTCCTATATCACTTCCACAAGGATCAGTTCAGCTTGATTAGGGCATCAGTTTTGAAATATATTTTTGAACAACATCAACAACATAGTGAGGCACTTTTTGACCTGAAACATAATTTCAATCTACAGTAGTTGTGTTGTGCTGTGGTGTGGGATTCACCTTATATGATAATCCATTATTGTCATTATTTTGTAGAAAATTTGCATTCCAAACACCTCATGTATACTCGATTTGAATAATATTCAGTGGTGGCAAGTGTTTTATGAGCTGAAGAATCTGCCTATAGTAAGTTATGTGTTACTATATTGCTAATCTATATACTAATACGCGCTGTGCATCCAGTTTTTTATACTTTATCTTCTTCATCATATAGCGGCAGTTAGACCGCGCAAGACACATTCACAATTAGTATAAGCAGAAACCCTTGCAGCACATTTCATTGTTCGCAAGATCAAGAATCGATAGCGTTGACGTTCGTTTGCCAGCAAGTTTTCATTGGCTATTTTGAAAAACAGGTAATGAAATGTACGAGAGTAAGAAATTTCAAGACAACGAAGTCAGTAATGAAAGTATTGCACGAAGATTTTTTAATGTTTTTAGAGTAAGTATATACGCTCTGGAACTTTTTTTGTTTGTTTTGTTTTTCTTATAATATAAATAAGGTTTCTACATCATTACTTCTCCTTTAGGGAAAACGAATAGAAACAATGAAATTTGAAGAAATGAATTTTAAACCATGATGTTCTGGATTGGTGAAGAACAATATTCTATATGGATATCTTAGCTTCGTAAAAAGAAAATCACTTGAAGGTATTAATTTGTTTTGACACGTTTACGATTTACGGGTTTGGGTTTTCAAAATAGCAAATAGGAAAATAGCTTCTGTTTACCTTTGATTATGAGTTCCATGAAAAATTTATTTCTATATCGCATCGTGAAAGGATTAAATATGAGTATTTTTTATGTGTTTCAGATCTTCCGAGTAAAAATATGTTTATGATTTGAAGTGTTGATAATGAGCAGGTAAAATGCTTTATCTGAAATACCTACAGAGTTTTTAATTAAAAGGGTGAGGAGTACTTTTTCCATTTTGACGTTACATTATTTAATCACAGGGAACCATTGCATTGTATCTCGAATCGTACAAGGCACTTTTTGGAAGGTATCTTGAGAACTACATTTTTGATGG
>BQMF02000675.1:0-173324 GCA_027922465.2 Turritopsis dohrnii | reverse complement strand
GAGCTGAAATTCGGGAAATATTTATTGGTATCTGACATACATATTGTGTATGTGATTATTTTATAGTTTGGCGTTAATGTTGGAGTTTGGATTCTATTAATTTACCTTGTAGAGAAGTACATGATGAAGATCCCATTACAGCCCACTCGAGAGTTAAAAGAGAAATTTTCAAATGTCAACTTGGAGTAAGTGTTTTGTTTTCGGCTCAGTTTTGACCTCCTGTGACTGTGAAGTGTACCCTGATACAATACGTGAACTTTGTTCTATTCTTAAAAATGCGAAATATTTTTGGTGGCAACTTAAACAATAATCCGATTTTTTTCGGTTTCATTGTAGGTTTGAGACGTCCGACAATGACGTTAAGTGTATCGTTAAACGACAAGGGTACGCCGACGTGTCGGGAAGAGGTAAAAATCATAAGATCGCCAAAGCTGCTGCTGCCAAAATAGCCTTAGACGCGTCATAAAATTACGGATAGGAGCATTGAAATACGAAATATTTTTATATTTTTATGATAGGAGATGTTAATAAACTTGCAGCTAATGCCTGGTTTTCACTGTTAATAATTACGAGCATAAACGATTCGGTTATTTTAAGGCTGTGTTTACATATAAGTAGATCAGATACTCATCAAATATCGATGTCCATCTGCTCAACACTTTTTTGGTCCAAAGTGATCCTAAGCCTATTATGAAATAGAAGAAAACTTCTCAAATTTTTCTCGTTCTTCATTGAATCGTGACCTGATCAATAGTTGCCAACCAATGGATTTTGACGAAAGCATATGTTTTGGTTCCAGATAAAAATGTTTTAGCGGTTTCTTCAGCATCCGTGTTTCCCTATGATATGATTTCACCTACAGATTGATTTGCATCGATCCAACGAAATGCAAAACAGCCTTTAGATAAAGAATGTTCATTGGGTATGTTTAACACCATAAAAACCGATTATAGTGAAAATGAGGCTTTATGAAACTTTTATGAAAATGTTAGAATTTTAAAATTTTAAATTTTATCTATTTTTTTTTTTTTTTTTTTTTTTGTGTGTACAGTTGAATTTTATTATTATTAATGCTGTCGACAAATGGCTTCCGTTAACCATTCTTGATTGTTTTTTTAACTAGTTTTGATTGGTTTAGCATGCCCTTCTTGATGATGTTGGGTTGCAGCAAACCCAAAATTTCACGAATTCTTTCAATCGCCATGATATATACCAATTCACGATAACTTGTGCTTCTGTACAATGAAAGCTTTATTCTGTACTGAGCATAAGTACGATTTCTTATGATGTAATATTTCATTTGTAGAATCAAATTCCTGGAAAATTTTAATTAATCATTTCGGAACTTAGCCTGTTTTCATTGTGTAGAAAATATCAGACCATGCACCAAGTTTTCTGTTGCCCCGAACACAGACTATTTAACTGATTAGTTACCAGGTTTCCCTGATAGTGCAACCTGCAGTGAATCCGTAAAATTATCTGTTGTATTAAGATAGCATCTCATCGGTTAAATACTCTTTTGCGCCCTTATTGCGCCGTTAATGGCGTTGATTTTCATCAGCTTAAAAAATACTGCTAACAAGTGTCTTACCACTGTCGTAATGTTTTCATTTTCTTCAAGAGGATTTTTGCGTTGGATTTGATTATAGTAATACTAGTAATATTATGGAAACGTAGCCTGTTCAGATTATCAATACCATTGTAAACTCTGATTAGGACCGCAAATTTTAATTTTGCAAAAAAAGAAAGAAATTCGGGTATGACTGGATATAATGATTGCAAATGGAATGAGGCGTCAAAATTTGTAACTGGGCGTTATAGGGTGACGAAATCCTTTCCAACACTGTCCAAGTTTCTTTGAATTAGCACGTTGTCTTTGTGAACACTGACACGACCCTCGACAAAGAAGTTCGAATTAAATTTGTTGTAATTATTAATTTGCTTTCATCTGAAAATTTTAAAATTGTTATGGTAAAAACGAGGTTTGCATAAAAAAAAACAAGACTAAATAAGTGTGGTGGAAATATCTATGGATACGCACTTTTGATGTGATGGCGTAGTTGGTTACGCCCTTATAAACATTGCGACGGGAGTTTCACTCTTATTATACGAAGCTTTTAAAAATTACTTACAATACAATAACAGAGGTAAAACTGTCACTTTGGGCAATGGATTCAAAGAACATTTCTGGTAGCCCGAACAATATCTCATAGCATACTGAGATGTTTATTTGATTGTTTACTAGGGGATGTTTTATGTGATGTCTGTACCACTCCCGCGCTTTATAAAGGTCTTTCATTTACTTTGACCTTCCGATTTTCTCGTCGAAAGTACATTAGCCCATGGACTTACAAGCGGGAACTTTTATAAAGTTTGCCAAGGTAAAAATAGATAACAAGCCCATGTGTTTTTGTACGGAATAAAAACAACCTCGTACCCAGGGTTTTCTTGCCTTTTCGGTATAGGGATGGCGGCGAAGAAGACTTTTCTTACAACGTTGGGGTACGAAGGGAATAACATTCGTTAATAAAATGATATTTTCTTTCGAGGACGAAAAATGTCGATGATGCTTTGAGAAATGCCAAACCTTTTTCATCAGGTCGCCTTGCAATCAAACCTATTTTATCTCTGCGACACGGAAAGTTGAGAAAAAAAATATTTTAACAACTATAAAAAAAAATGTATATTTTTTTATCAAGCTTTTTCTTTGATTTTTCGTTAATTCAGATATCAAACAAAATCTGTTACATTGTTTTGGTTTGTTTATTCATACATACAAGCAAAGTCGATCTTAATCTGTTTTACAAAGTAGCAATTTACCTGACCGTAACGAATCTTGTTTTCACATTGTAAACCTATTAGCTCATGTTAAGACCTCTCTAATTGTCTCTTTTAACTCCGCTTTTTAAACAAATCGAGACAAAACAGACAGAAAAAAGTGAAAACGATAACAAAGAGGAAAAAACACATTAGCTGTTTGATAAACTTTGATAAAATTTGTAATCAAAATGCAGCTAAAGTTAGTTTGTTAATCTTTATTGCGTAAAAACGTATGCCACCTGTATTACAACTAACCGCAAGTGAACTTTTGAAAAATTCAACCAATTATTTGCTTTGAATTTCAAAGATAAAACTGGGATAAGCATTTTGCTAATCTGAGTTGGCAAATTACGAAAGAAAAAAAAAATGAACAAAAAAACAAATTAAAAACAAAATCAAATTCTAGTCTTTATACGAAAATTTTCAATAGAAATTATTTCCTCGGAGTGTTTAAAAATTAATTTTTAATCTTTCCAATTTTATTTAAGTCAGAAAAGAAAAAGTCATTTTCATCCCGCAAATATGGATTAGGTATAATAAAACGAAACAAAAATTATTTCTGTTAGAAGCAATTCTGTTAGAACGAAAGATAAAATAAACTTTGCCTCGACCAACAAACCACTTAATCGAGTTCCCATGTCTCTTTAGATGGAGTACATTTTTTCATAGACTGTTAATAGCAGCTTAAAATAGGTAACTTCATAGCAGTAGTTGCAAAGTTTGCAAAATATGCTTGTAGTTACGATTGATTGACTGCATAAACTGACGAATTTTTAATTTCGAGTGTCTGTACGAAATATGATGAAGTATTTCATCTCTGCTGAAATTACGCTGTAGTGTTTCGGAAGCAAGAATATGTTCTTCCTGAACACGAAAAAATATTGACCCCGAAAAAAAATTTAAAACAACAAGACGATGAAAGTAATGCTTTTTCTGTGTTTGAATTCTTTTCAGGAATCAATATCTCTGACTGTAGATTGTTTTGTAGTGGTTAATAGTTTAAGGTGCAAACTTGACACTGGCCTCGATTTCAAGAGTGTTGTCAACATCATTCATAGTAAAAAAACCCAAACAAACAAACGAAAGTAAAGATGTCTAATAAACCACACCATCCGAAAACGGTCTATCCTCGAAAAAAGAGCAATTTAGCACAGGGCTTAGCAGAGTCCGTGGAAATGCAAATACTTTCAACAATAAACATTCATGTCGTTGTTGATTTCAGAGTTGTTGATTTCATGCTAAGTCGTAGCGAAATAATTACATTCAAAGAGGTACAAAAGAAGGGTAATACATTCCTATCCTGTGTTAGTATACATTTCATTTAAAGGAGAGGAAAAAGCAAAAACAAAAATACAAATAAAAGAATGGCTCGTAGGAAGAATGTGAAGAGTGATAAATGCTGTTGTAGTGTTGCTATACGTTCGTATACAGTGTGATAAACATTCTTGCCAAGCGACATGTCTATTTCCTTTCTCCTTTACATAGTTGACAATTATCTAGAAAGCATGTAAAAGAGAAAGAGTTAAAGACGAATACTGGCTTAGTTTATGCTTATTAAGAGCCAAAAATCATCTTTTAGAATCACAGGTGAAAAATTATGACGCGATCTGTATTGAAATTCACTGATTTGAATAAAAATGCCACTGGTTCAAAGAAAACTGTTGATTTAATACCGAATGTGTTTTTTTTTTATCAATTTTTCTTTCTGTTTTTGAAAAGAAAAAACTCAAACCGATGAGTAATGATGATGTGAACTTCACACCTTCCACTGTGAACTGAAGCGATTAACTTCCCTTAATTCGTATTTTGTCCATGACAACTAACACGAAGAAGCAAAAAGAAAACGAAAATTGCTTTCGGCATTACAATTCTTCAATACAACTTCCTCGTTAAAAGTCTCAATCTGATAAGGAAGTCTTAAGATGAAAAGACAGTTTTGTTCATTTATGCATTGTATTGGATACGTAAACAAAATCTACTTCCTGTATTGAAAAAATAGCAACGATTAATAACGTGAAACATACACAAAAAAAATGATGGTATACAAAGCTGCAGTAAATCAGTTGTCAAGGTGACTTTCTTTAAATTCCTTTTTGGTTTAGGTTTTTTGTTGTATGCAATCTAGTTATAAGATGTTTTAAGGAACTTAAGTAAATTAAGGGAATTCATCTAGTTTCAAACCTATACTGAAAAACCGAGGATTTTTTTTTAGATAGCTATTAACTAGTTGTTAAAAAATGCGAAGATTATGTTTTGGACCATTTAAAAAAAATACCAAAACCTTTTCATAAACTAAATCGTTACGAAAACTTCTTTTTTCAAGAGAAAGCATGTTATTCAAAGATTTAGGATCTATCTGGGAAAACAATAGTTGGATCTCGGTCATGAAATAACGTAAACTTTCTGCTTTTTTTTTGTAAGTAAGAAAGTAAATAACAAACATGATGGAAAGACAAACAAATAATTTGAGGAACTTAACAAGTAATCCTTCTTTGGATTAATAAAAATGGTATCCAACTGTCATTTTTTTTTTGTTTGTTGCTAGGAAAAAAAATTTTCCTCTTTGATAAATGTTTTGTTGTTTTTTTATTGTTTTTTTTTCAATTTTTTTTTTCATTTTTAGTGGAGGAATTTTTTCTCTGACATTACGTATCTTATTAATGCGATTAAAAAAAAAAAAAAGAAGCTGCAACGCAAAATTTTAAATGACATTATAAAACAAACACGTGATCTCATTTTTTTTTTTTTTGTTTTAGTTCACTTTCATTAAAAGTAAGAATCGAGACGAACGAACACAGTCGCTTCGGAGCCATTGTTAATTACTTGAAGATCTGTCTTGGAGCGCTGAACGTTAGGTTTAAACAAACAAAATAAAAAGAGAAATCTATATATGACGTACATGATATTTAGAAAGATTACAAAATCGAAATCTCGAATACAGTGAAGGTCAGTTCGTGATAACACATCAGAACACACGCACTAGAAAAGAAATAAGGAAGAAGAAGCAAAACATGCCGCGTCCACGTAAGAGCACGTATGGAGATGACAAGCCACCGTACAGTTATGTGGCGCTTTGTGCAATGGCAATTCATAGTTCCCCAACGCGAATGATGACGCTGAGCCAAATTTACAAGTTCATTATGGACAATTTTCCCTTTTATCGGGAAAACAGTACTAGATGGCAAAATTCGCTGCGGCATAATTTATCATTTAACGATTGCTTCGTCAAGGTGTCGAAAACATCAGAACATGGCGGTAAAGGGAACTATTGGACCCTGCACCCAGATTGCAATCAAATGTTTCAAGACGGAAGTTTCCTGAGGAGAAAACGAAGATTTCTGTCGAACGAAGAAGAAGCGTCATTTACTAACGATTCATTTAAAACAAGCGACCAGTGGCCCAACAAGAAAACGACAATGACGGAGTTTTTAAATTCGCCGCCGCCACCTTTTTAACACTTCCATTGAAGAGGAAGTATACAGACTTTTCAGGAGAGTCCAAATGTGCAGAATGTATACCAAAGAAAATATTCAACAACATACCGTTAGATTTGCCCAAAAAGAAACAGACGTCATTCAGTATCGCCGACATTTTAAACGACAGTAAAAAGGACAAGCACAATATAGGTTTCCAACCGTATCGTGGGAAATCGGAATCCAGCAAACAAATCTCGCGTTTCGATCAAATAAATAACGAACGTACATCTTCGATGTTGCGACAATCATATGGCAATGACGACTATAAAACGTCACAGTTCACTGAGCACGCTGGACGTAACGTTCGTAATTATCGACAAATTTGTTATGATCGACGGGATGATCACTTTGAGTTAGAAAAATTGTCTCGGAAATGTTATTGCTGTTCCTATGGACCCCACTTATCACCTGTCGATTACTCCTGTAAGACTTCGTCAAGAAAACCAGCATTTCCTTTCCCCGCAATGGCCAGATACAGTCTGGGAAGATATTGCTATGTGAACCCTGTCAAGCAATATGGCTGTTATTCCTGTTAAATAAAGTACAATATAACGCTAAACTAATCACTTTTACGATATAATGGGACCCTGGAAAATTGAAATCTTTCTTGAAGAACTAAATTTTGCCAAAACTTGTCAAAACTGTTTTTGAGCAAGACTAATTTTAGCTCGTGTTTTTAATATATTACAAAACATCAAACCGTACTATATTAGTGATGAATGTTGCACTTGTAATATAGAATTGACAATGCTTACGTAACTGAAAAACGTTTGCGAGTAAGTTTTTTTTTGTTTTTGTTTTGGTTTTCACTTTGTGAACATTCTCTAGTGTGAGGGAAGTAACAGATGAAGAAACTGAACAAAATCCATTCCTACTTAGTCAAGTTAATTTTTAATTAAATTTATTATTGTATATAATTCCAAAGAAGTAAATATTTATAACATTATGTTGAAAATTGAAATAAATAGCTGTCAGAAGAAGTATTCTTGATACTTTTCAATTTCTTTGGTGATAAATACTAGATACTAACATCACAAGGACGTAGAATTAGGGGGGCTGGGGGGCTTGAGCCCAATCTAGAGGTAGTATTTTTCAAAAATATGATGGTAAATTTGTATTAGTTGTATTATGTTAGGGCCAAACTTTGGCCCTTTGAAAGGAATTTAAGAGAGAGTTTGATCGTGGAGTAATGACAGTAACACAATTTTAACGGAGAAACACACTGATATTACCGCATCAATAACTGTATCTGTTGTAGAAAGCTCACGAAAATACATATTCTATTTGTTAAAAGAAAATCCTCCGATGCGGACACTTTTAAAAGAAAAGTTAGAGGAATATTAATGTTTATGACATATAACTTAAACTTTAAGATTGAATTCTTTGACTTTGTCCTAAGACAAAAGGAAGTGTGCAGAAATCTATCTGAACTTTAAGAGGAAATATACATTGACCATAGTGATGGCAAGAAAGGATTAACATTCTTTCAAACATCAACGCTCATCATTTTCATGTTAAACAAATTATTCATAAGGTTGTGTAAACAGGGTTTTAGATAATTTGTTTTTCGTGTTTATTCTGTAAAATATAATTTACCCCCAACAATTCCCGGTGTTTTTGTTGACATAAATGTTCATTAAAAGATTACGAAAAACTGATATTTTTGTAATCCGGTTTAAAACAACACCGCCGTATAATTTTGAAAAGGATTTTAAACACCGATAAAGACAAAAATTATGCAAATCCTTCCCTTATCCTGCAAATCAAACGGTCACTTTCGATCTTGGAATTCAGAATCTCCATCCCACGCCTAGCTTGCTTATTATACTGAAAGAGAAGTTTATGTTTTCACATGTGTGTTGCTTACTTTTGATTAGCTATTACTGACTTTCGCACCATTCCTTATTCAAATATTTTGTATAGGTTTCGCATTCTGTCCTTGAGTCAGTGCCTTTCATGAAAACTGATGTGGCGTATGTATGGAATACTACATTATCAATTCTCTAAATTTAGCACTGTAAATCAATTGGCGATTTTTTTTTTTTTTTTTTTTTAATGTCCTGAGGAAGTCATTAAAGCAATGTTGGTAAATATATGCAGTGCATATTGATTCAGTTTGACATTAAATGTTTTGCTATCAAATAGGCTGTTTAAAAATGTCCACCAATATATACATATCCATATCTATATTTGTAATCCACGTTATGGTGGACTCATACATTTCATACATCATCGTCTCATACCACTTCCTTCCTGGTGTGTGAACCTTTCATAAGGGTGACAAAACAAAGTCAATAGATTTACTTGTGGTGTGAATGCAATCCCCAAAGATAATACGTCAATAAACATCAAACAACAAATTAATTTCCTATCGTCTGTTGATTTGTTTAAAGCTACTGCACATCCGTTAAGTGAGACCTAAAACTATAGATTTTAGTGGGACCAAATCTACTTTGGATTCACTTCCCATATAATTCACTTTGACAATACCTTAAGTGGGATTGACTTCAACAATCCTTTAGATGAGTTAGATTTGCCAAATGCCAGGTGTCTAATGTGGACCCTTAAAAGACGACCGTTGTCCCTATTACACTCGTTTTAAACTCCGAAATATTAGCCACTACACATTGCGTCCTATGAGCGGCAAAAGTTTCAGAGGTTATCTACTGTTGACGCAGAGTAATTTGAGTAAATGAGACATGAATCCCATTCAATCTTTCTTAAAGGCAGTGCGAAAGTTGATATGGTAATTGGAATTCCCGAAGAAAAAACGTATTAAAATGCTTTATACCTGCATACATCAAAGCAACACCTCATAATGATGTTACTGATTGGTGAAATCTCTCTGTTCTCTTTGTTGATTTACTCGTGTTAAATGTATGCTCAAGTTTATTGAATTTTTCATGATATAGGAGTAATTATAATAATTAATAATTCCTTTTGGTTTTTCTGAGAACTTTGTCCACATCCCATACATATTGGAAAAGCATCAAGTTTAGGCTATGTGTAGTAATTCCATATTGATTGTAAGATCGAACATGTGCAACACAAAGTCAATACAAAGTCTAACAGCAAAAAATATTTCAAAATGAAATTGCATTGCAATAAGCCCTTTGGTCTAACAAACAAAATTTTAGGTCTTTGCCATTGGATTATGATTAGCCTCCAGTTACTAAAAAAATAAACATGAAATTATGCATAAGACATGATTGAGGCTGACAAGAGTTTACATGATTCTTATCAAAAATATCTAAAATAAAATGATGTATTCCTGATTTTTGATCAAACAAACCTATTAATTGACTTCATTGTAAGTTCCCTAAATTTCAAAATCAACCAAAATCTCCCCATTACTCCCATATCACCGCCCTCTTACAAAGGTTCCATTCACCCGGTAATATGATACGATTGTCATCACAAACTTACAGATAATTACAACGAAAACAAACGAAAACTTCAAATAATATTTTTCTTGAGGATTTCTATAAATACATTGTTTAGATTGTAAGGTAAACAAGTGCATCGCATATTCTAAACAAAAGAATTACATAAATCGTCCAAATCTTTAGTAGGCGTGTGGAAGGGAAAACTGTTCTTTATTTTTGTGCAAGAAAAGTGTCAATGACAGCTCTGCCTTAAAAAAAGTAATGCTAAACTTTAGTTATTTTTTTGAAGGATGTTCGAAGCAAAACGGGATCAAACCTGTCGAAGTAGAAAATTGAAAAAAGTCACTGAATATGACATCTGAACAATCATTTAATTCTGTTTCTCCTTCGGTCGCACAGTGCCTAATATGACACATAGATGTCGAAACACCAGGGGGAATCTATTTCGTAACTGTGAGTGGCGCCTGAAGTCAAAATATTCAAACTGTACGTCTAAAACTTATCCGATGGTTGGAAGCAGTTGGATTAGCTATCACGACGATAATGATGTTTTGGTGACTAGAAATCATAGTTAGAAAAGACAATAATGAACAATTTTAATTTTAATCTGCTTTAAGTGGAAAACTGGTTTAGTGACCAATCACAATTAAAAAATGTTTTGAAAGACTTGTCGGACTAATTTATAAAAAAGTTGGGTGTAATGCAAATTATCGAAATAGAAATAAATGATTGAAAATCTGGAAAACTAAATTATGTATAAGGATATAAGATATGTTTGCCATTAATTTGTTTATGGCTCTGTTTTACTCTTATTTGGTCAGGTACTCACCTTATTTAGTCAGGCACTCACCTTATTAGGTCAGGCACTCACCTTATTTGGCGAGATACATTCCGTTACCAAGAATTTTGAGATCTGCAGTCATTTCGTTGTTCAAAGAACGAAAACAAATCATTATAGAAAGTTAAATTCGAAATATTTACAAACAATGAAGGTTTACTTTTTTGATAATTTTAGCGCACTATTGTGACATCGCTAGTTTAAAGAAATATAACAGAAGTTAGCTGCTTAGCTGAAATAAATGTTTTTAAAAGATTTCGTTTGGTGATCGGCTAACCCGGTTGTTTTGTCGTTGTTTTCAAATGATAGAAATCTCCAGTTCATCTTCTTGACAATCCTAAACATGTCGGAATTCAAATAAATACAATTATAATACTTTTTTTCTTATTCACGTTTTTTGAATTCGGTTCATTTTTATCAGTTGAATGATTTCAGTTGTTAGCCGAACATTCAGGGACTTTTCAGTATAATGCTCATATTATAAACTTCGAACATCTGTTATATGCTTTTCCACTATGTATGAGATGAGGACAAAGTTCTCAGAATAACCAAAAGGAATCTGGAAAAGAGGTTGCCCTTCTTACAACACCTCTAATTACACCAAATCCTGCAACACCTTCGTACGCAATCATCTCGCATCACTGGTTCCTTAATTTGACTTCAATTTTCATATCTTATCACATGAAAGAGTGAGTTTCTATCAGAAATGATAAGCAGTATCAACACTCGCTACTCGCGAGTGAAATTTGAGTGAAATTTGAGCGGAATCCTATTACGTGATTCGCAGATTGGCTCCAAACAATGAACGTATCTATCAGTAGCACAGACGAAGGTTGAACAAATCTTGCAAGACAAGTTGGTAAACTATAATGACTGATCCTTATGAATAATTAGTGTATGCATTTGATTAGGGTTTACATAGATACTGGGTGTACTGAGTGCTTATTGTGTTGTGTGTCATGTAAGGCGGGTGCGAGGTGCTTTAACGAACTACCCACTAATATAAAGAAAATCTACTCGATAAAAAGTTTTGGCATTAAATGCCGATATTATTATTTTGATAAAGCTACTGCTAGAGTGCTTAGCTTATCGTGAAGCATAATAATTAGAAAGAGGATTTTATCACACAGCACATACACTACTTTAAAACTTCTTGTAAAAGAACCAATAATATTTTTGGAGACAAGAATGTATCGATGAAAAAAAAAAGAGAAAAGAAAAGGCTGCGCCCTGTCAAAAGGGTGATGAAAATAACTTTAGTTTCAAAATTATCAAAGTGACGAATAAAGGTTACTTATATCTGCAGTTTTTGATACGTACATGAACGCGATCCAGAATTCTTCACAGATTAAAATCATTCCCAAAATTTTGTAAAAAAACCCAAACGATTCTCTCACGTTTTTCTGAATTGTTTTACTGTGTTATCATTACGAAAGGCACTAACTCGTTCGATTTCTGTGCAATCTTTACACAATTTATTTAGGATCCAATCTCCAGGAAAGAATCTTCGACAGCCATTGCATTTATGGTTTCCATCGGGAAACGGAACGCATCTATTGCCCTTGATATCTGGAATGATCAAACTTAGGAGAAGACAATTTTCTGTGTATCTATTAATTGCTTCTTCGTGATCTCGTCTTACTGCTGCATATCGCTCTGATGCAATTTTCAAACGTTCCTCCTGAACTCCAACTAAGGGTGTATATTTGCACAAGACGTCAAATATCATCCATATCATTTGAATATCTAAAGCTGCATATGTGATCAGCCCTTTGCTCAATGGTCTGCAGCCCCAAACCCCTTCTGCTTTTTTCATCAAATTTCCACCGTGTTCTTTGATTTCAGTGAAATTACTCAGTCCTACATAGAGTTCCATTGTTTTGTTCATACCTCTGACAACTGGCTTTTTGTACTGGGAGTGTCTGGTAGCAGCCTTACTCTCTTTTCCTGCCTTGACTCTGTTGATGTACTCAAACAATTGCATATCCCGAACGTTGGTTATCTTCACTTTATACTCATGCCAAAGCGAGTCGGAATCATGTCTACAATCAAACATCACCTTTTTAATTTGATCACTTTCTAATATATCCTTCATACCACGTCTGAACACCAAGTTACCGAGTTTCAAAACATCAAAAATGAAAATAGTGTTGTCTTTAGCTCCCACTTGTAACAGACTTAGTTTGCCTGTTCTTCCCAAATCTACACCTTCGCAATCAACGGCCAATTCTGTGAAGCCTTTCAAGCATTTCAAAGCATAGTCCAACATGAAGGGATCATTTATAAATCTGGTGTTGGCACTGTGACGTTCAGAAGCTTGATCTAATGCTGCTGTGGACACGGTCAATCTTTCCATCTTTAAAATCTTATCGTCGTAGTTGTTCTATAATAGAAGGGACTATTACTTCTAGTGTGGCGAGTGTGTGCTGTGTATATTAGGGTGTAGTGTGAAACTAAAAAAAATTTTTTTTTCAGTACTTTTCAAACCACCATTAAGTTAAAATTTTGATTTGATGACGGTAAACGGCAAGTAAGCAGTTCGGAGATACGTATAGCATGGCTTAGTAGGCCGGAGATATGACATGTAACGGTTCCCAATAGACAAATTTATCACTGCTTAAAAGTGTATTTCTAAAGAAATACATATTCTTTTGTATAGGTAAAAAGTTTATAAGAAGCACTTGCAAATGTTCGCAGAAAGTGAAGCTGTAGTACTAGAACCTGAGATAAATTAACAACATGAAATTTTCGTATGATTCAGCACTAGCATAGCTACAACATATTGCGGTATTAGGTTGTTGAGTTCCATGTGATGATTTGAATGTCATCTTCAGACGTAGATACCTTAATAAAAACACCTAAAACGTACTCAAAATTTTTCAAGACGGGACACATGTATTTTCGATTAATGCTTAGCAACAAATTAAACAACATTACTACTGAAAATGGTCAGTTTTTAATACTACTAACGTCTGGCCTTGGTTACTTATATGAAAAACGTGTATGCACACACTTTTACTGGAAATATTCTTCGTCGCAGTGATCTTCAGACAGAATCATGTACATGAGAACGAAGGCTTCCCAAATGTTATTTAAACAGAGAAAAACAATACTCTACCACTTTTAAAGCCGGGTAAAACAAACAACACCTGTCAAAAGATGCATTTTCCCATTCTCCTATGAAAACGTATGGAAATTGTTTCAGGTTGATATTTGGTCATTCATGTATATTTTCTGGTGTATGTACTGTAAAATTTAAGCGAACCTTCGTGTTAGTTCTGTTACGAAAGTATTAGCATGTTTGGTCCTTCTGACACGATAACTGTTTGTTTCAATATTTTTGTGACTATCATCCTTGTGGAAATCATGTTTTGGAATTTTGTAAAGTCTATTCTAATACTTTCGAAAAACGTTTGCTTGATATTGTATCATAAACGTGCCGTCTTTTATATAGCCCTGAAGTATTGATTCCTCCGTCCGATATAAAAAGTGCTTTTGTAACAGACCCCCATATATTTTTAATTTAAGTGACCCTTCGTATTTTGGAACAACGCTTAAAAGCTTTTCGCGAATTTCTGTTACAATTAATTTTAGTAAAAGAGGGAATTTTTTAAGTACAGAAATGAGACATGCATTTACAAGTTCTTGAAACATTTTTGACAAAAATGTTGAAATGCATCATAAAAGTTGCAAATAAATAAAGTTTTAGCTGCTACTTTCATAAGCAAGACTTAACTTCTACTGTTTGATAACCAAAGTAAATATAACCATAGTGAGCACAGTAGATATATCTACACATCCACATTGTCATCCAATTCAATTTCAAACCGCTTTTTGTTTTGTATAGGTATATTTATATACCTTTCGTTGCTTTTAACCTGTTTATATTGGGAGAAATATGGCTATATTTAGGATTGATAACCTCATAACTCGACTAACTACATACTGTCATTATAAAACTACATGCCCTATTTATTCATAAATTCGACGGTTATAATTTCACGGCACGCCACTGATATTGTGACATATTTCCAAGACATCAAAAGACTTCAAGAGCATCAAGACCTTGTTCTTTATCAAGGTAATTACATATCCTTGAATAAGTGGATATACATAATTCTTGTGGTGTCGTGGTATTTTCTTTTTCGTTTTGTGCTGTGGTTTATTTTGAAGATCAAATCCAGATACCAGTATAATATAATATATTATAATATCATATCATATAACATTAATATTTCTATGATATAATATAATACAGTAGAATCCCGATAACTCGAACCCCCGATAACTCGAACTTTCAATAACTCGTACCAATTTCGAATTCCCCTTTGAGCCTTCACCAATACTTTCTGATAAAATACCCCCGATAACTCAAACATTCGATAAGTGGAACCAAAATTCGTGTCCCTTGGAGCAAGATTCCCCCGATAACACGAACTTGGGAGTATAATGGAAATCGATTTTTTTTTCAATTACTACTGTACTTTTACTGTACTACAATTACTACTTTACTGTACTTCAGTTCCTTGTCCATTGTTATTGATTAAGACATTTCAGCTAAGCTGGCTCAGACCGACATTTGAAACTTTTTTCAATGATGTATGTTAAAAAAAAGAAACAATCTCTTAATAACTATTTTCTTTTTTCTGCAAAAGTTCGAGTTATCGAATGCCCCGATAATTCGAACATTCGATAACTCGAACTATTTTCTCGGTCCGGTGGGGGTTTGAGTTATCGGGATTCTACTGTATAATATAACAAACCACAAAACGTTATGTGAATAACGTTATAACGTTAAAAAGAACAATAGAAATAACAATAAAAGTTGTTGATGTAACATTGCTTTTTAAAAAAAGAAGTAACGTTATATAGCCATAACGTTTTATGGTTTGTTATCAAAATCCCCTGGAGCGCAGTGGCGTAGTTAAATTTAGGACAGGTATGTTTTTCACATATTTGGACCTAGAACATAATAGGCCATAATACCAAAGCTATCATCATACCATAGCAATAAATGCAAACAAATCTATTTTATCTCTATTTTATGACAAGGGATTAATGATTTCTATAAATTTAGTATAAAAAGAATATCGCATGAAAAATTGCTGGGTGATAAAAAAAGGACAAGCTAAAAGCCAGAGGGCGCGGTGCGATCAACCCCAACGCACCCAAGCAGTTACGCCAAACATTTGTTTGTCTATAACTCGACAGGAGACCACACTAATAGAATTAATCTAAACCGAGGAGGTGGCCCCCTACAAAATAATACAATATGAAATATTTTTATGAAACTAATTATATAATGGTTATAATTAAAAAAAAATCAACAAAAAAATCAACAAAAAGCAAAGCTAAAATAAACGAAAAATTGATTGTAAATCATCATTTTATGCATAAAACGATAAAATTTGACAAAGTATCTGAGACGGCCTAATGTTAACTCTGATATGTCATCAATGGCAAGATATTTTTGAATGAGATTCCAAGCTAGAATCGATTGGTAACGAATTGAGTTATTACCAAAGGATACAGTTGACACCTTTGGTAGATTTATAAGTCCAGATTTAGCGCGTTTGAGATGACCTCGATTATGTTGGTTTGTAGATGAAAACTATATTCAAAGGTTTAACAAAGTCAAAAAACGGCAGAATTTTAAAACGAAGAAACAAGGGGGAAGAAGAATCACGAAAATCAGAGAAAGTCATAATTCGAAGGGCTTGTTTTTGAAGAGTTAATATACGGCGAATGTGGAGAGTCTCATGTTGAGAGTGCAGCATGAGAAAGATGAGAATGGCATAAGGAATTGTAGAGGGATAAAAGAGTTTTCTCCGAAGTGAAATGACGTAACTTACTCAGTGCACCATTAGCCCGCTTAAGTTTACTGCAGACAAAACTAGTTTGATGTTTCCAGTTTAATACATCATCAATGAAGACACCAAGTCATTTTACAACCTTACTTTGAAATAATCTGTGACCGTTAATTTTAATTTTAATATCATAGTTTATGATCTTGCGTTTTGGTTTAATCATCATAAGTTCGGTTTTGCCTCGATTAAGTGAGATTTTTTTTGGCGTTAAGCCAGTGTGTTAGAAGTTCCAGATCGATGTTTGCTTTCTTGGTCAAAGATTTTATAGAGAAATCGTTATTAAATAACATGGTTTCACCAGCAAAAAGATTTACATCGGCACAAGGAATGGCAAAGGAGAGGTCGTTAATATACAGCAGAAACAAAAGTAGAGAGCCTTGAGGAACAAGGTGGAGGATATACGTTTCAGTTTAGATTAAAAGCCAGATATTGAAACAGATTGCATGCGGTTAGAAAGAAAAGAACGAAACCAGTCAAGAGATATACCCCGGATACCATAGAAGTCAAGTTTAGAGAGTAAGATCCGCTGTATCAAAGGCGTTTTGAAGATCGATAAAAAACTGCACAACCAAATTTCCCACTGTCAATTGCCTTAGAGATTTTTTTAACACACGAGAAAGGGCTAATTCAGTCGAGTGTTAAGAACGAAACCCAAATTGAGAAGGATGGAGTATATTTGAAGATTCAAGAAATTTAGTCAGGCGTTAATGCATAAGTTTTTGAAAGATTTTGTCGATGTTAGACAAAAGAAAAATAGGACGATAGTTTTCAACTTCAAGGGGAGAACCTTTGTTTTTAAAAACGGGGATGACGTTCGCCTCTTTAAGTTTAGAAGGAAAGACTCCAGTAGAAAAAGAAAGATTTATGATGTCAGAAAGGACATTCGAAAGACTATCTACCACAGGTGAAATCATAGAAGACGCCCAAATTGAATTATAAATTGTTCACGATTGAACTTTGACCAATCTAGACGGAAACCCAATGGTTTCGATTTTAAAGTTTTGGGTTTGGTATCACAGAAAAGAAATTGAGGCAGATGATCAGAAATAGCAACAGTGAGATTACCAGACACGAGAGTAGAGTCAGTTGGGGGAATGAAAATATTATCAATGAGAGTGCTGGAGGTATCAGTAATTCTAGTTGGAAGTGTTATTGATGGTAGCATTTGATAGCCACCAAGAAGGTCAAGAAAGTTAGCATGAGAGATTTCAGATTCACAAGTCAGAAGATCGATATTGAAATCACCTGATAGTGTCTTGCCTTGTCTACAAATGTTAAAAGAGGAGAAAGAAAGTGGTTACTGAAAAGATCAACATTCATTTTTAGATGTTTATAGATACCTCCGACAATGATATTCTTCCGGTTTTTAAAGATGATTTCAGCAAAAACAGATTCAAGATTACCATCACCGGAGCAGACCAATTTAGAGAGATCCTTATGAGGATTAGAAGTTAAAGCTTTGGATATGTAGAGAGCAGTTCCACCTATAGAAGAGACAGCAGGAGTTTGGAAAACTTATGGTCTTCGAGAGAGTTATTGAAAGAAGGAGTTTCAGATAGAATTCTGGTCTCACTTATACCAATCATGTCAGAGACGTGAAAACAGAGAGGTAAGTTCACCAAAATGTAGTTCTAGATAAGCAATGTTGAGATGAAAAGAAAGACAAAGATTCAGATTTACCAGGGATGGAAACAAAATCTTCAGGGCTGTAATACTAATTGATTTTGCCATGAATCGTGAAGCAATGAAGCGTCACATACAGAGAGAGGAAGAAAGTAAGAAAAAAAATACAAAAAACTGTGGCACATACAAAATATCGTGTGTGTGTGTGTGTGTCACAGTAAAGAAGATGCTCATTTATAATATTTGGAATAAAAAACTTATTAAAAACTTATTAAAGATCTGTGAAATGATTCAACATCATTCAAATCAAAATTTGTTAAATGGTGAAGCCTCGCTCGCATAAAAACTGGTCTGTAGATACACGTTCTTGCAAGTGTCTAATACTGTGGCAGATTTAGACATTCTATCGTGAGTTTTGAAACAAGATGTCCTGCCGGATATCTCAGACGCCC
This sequence comes from Turritopsis dohrnii, assembly GCA_027922465.2. NCBI lineage: Eukaryota > Metazoa > Cnidaria > Hydrozoa > Anthoathecata > Oceaniidae > Turritopsis > Turritopsis dohrnii. The sequence continues at coordinate 154,862 of BQMF02000675.1, read as the reverse complement.
GGCCAGATGTTTAAACGTGGAGAGTCTCACGTTGACCTCTGACATGAGCAGCATAAGAAAGATGAGAAGGAATTGTAGAGGGATAAAAAGTTTTCTCCGAAGAGAAATGACGTAACTTACTCAGTGCACAATTAGCCCGCTTAAGTTTACTGCAGACAAAACTGGTGTGATGTTTCCATTTTTATTCATCAGAGGGCGTTTGTATAAATCTGGTCCTGAAAATTACCAGCTAACATTGTCCGGCCGGACCTTTGAAACACCCGGCCGTACATCAAGATCTCCGGCCGGGTATTTGGATGTCCGGCCGGGTATTTCAAACATCCGGCCGTATATGAAGTAACTGAGGCGTGGATTTCATCTGGTCCTCAAAATCAAATACTTTTGCAGGAAGCTGGAGAGTAATAAAGTAATCTTTCCACCACTTCAGCTTCCTGGTTATGATGTGTACTTTACTAATCCAAAAGTATCTAATGCAGTGCTTCGCGGTAAAATGATTTCCATTATTAGCTTTGATCTTTGGTGCCAGCATATACAAGTACAATGCATGGTCTTCTTCAAACGTTGAACAAGTTAGACATCCTGATATCCGGCCGGAAAAACAAAACATCCGCCCTGGCATCTTGATATCCGGCCGGCCGGGCGTCTTTGAATACATCCTAAACAGACTTGACAGTATTAAGCGTGTATACAAAGGACCAGAACATCAAAAGTAGATGAGGTCAAAAAGCATCTTTTCGTAAATATCCGGCCGGATATATTAAATCCCCGGCCGTGCGTTTGAACTTTTAAGCAATTTTCAGGATCAGATTTTTACAAAGCCCGGCCGGACGTTTTGAGTGAAGATGTCCGGCCGGATGTTTCAAGACTAGTTTCAAAACTCCCGGCCGGGCGTTTAAACATCCGACCGGAAGTCTGAGATATCCGGCCGGACATCTTGTTTCCAAACTCACGATAGGATGTCTAAATCTGTCACGATAGTCTAAGTATTCCATTTAACAAAAAGTATGTTGTATACATCGAAAAGTAACTCACAAAGTGTGAACAAAGTGAGTGTTTATAGTGTACCTTCAATAGCTGCCAAATTTAAAAAGAGTTTATAACGAACGGACATCGATACTCATTGGCTAGGGCGGGGGGATGACAGCTAACAAAAAAGCAATTGCTACAGTTCTGCAGCTTGACTCAGAAGTCTCATTTTCCATTTTTGATTTTTTATGCATACCCTTTCTTCATCTTTTTAAGCTGGTGTTTGGGGTATAACTTTTAATTCTTTTTCCTTGGCTTTTGGAATTTCGAACTGCAATCGAATAATTCCAAAGCTCGAAAAATGCGTTCGAATTTGAAATAATGTGAATGTTGAACGGAAAATTGTCTCACACAAATCAAACATGATAAGACTGTACTTTTAGAAGGAGAAATGTTGGAGAAATGATGGCGACGAGATTTTCCAAACGAACCATGTTGGTAAACCTCGTCAAATGCGTCTGGTTTCGTGAGGGTAAGGTTCAAGCTTTGCTTCATTTGTTTAAATGCTTTTATAAGTGTTTTCACGGTATGAATGTTGGTAACGATTTGTCAGGTGAACATAATACTTAAGCCATACCACTACATAAATTTCTATCACTTCTTCGGATTTTCAGAAATCACACTAAATGTCTATACAACAAACTAAAAACCCAAAAATATCTTCTTGTGACTATGGTTTTCCATATCAATGTTGTTAAAGGAATCTCGAATACTTTTGAAACAGAAACAAAACACAAAACAAAACAATTCACAAAACAATACGCGATTTGCTTTTATTTAAAACCTTACCTTTCCCTGGCAGCAAACAACAAAATTCAGTTATCTTCGTGTTATGTTTTAGAATATTAATCCAACAGACGGCAATAAGAAAATTGTTTTTCGTTTATCTCACACAAGTATATAATAGATTTTCTCAGAAAAGAATGAAAACGACATGTGGACAATTAATAACAAATAAAAAAAAAAAAATGTAATTCTTATTGTCTCTAAATATTACCAATTCAGTGAAATGAGTTTTCTCGGAAAACAATTGTTATCATAAGAAAAAAACATAATCGTTTCATATTGGTTTCGGCGTCGTTCTGTCTATCTTCTCTATCTAATCTATCCTGTGTACGGCAAAATTTTTTTAGGACCGCATGTACTAACTTAAACTTCTTTTATATAGTTGGTAATTTGTAGCAAAATTCAAGATACACATTTGCATTCACATTCAAGAAATTTTTATTCACATTCAAAAAAATTATATGCACATTCAAGAAACTGTTATTCACGTTCAAGGAACTTTTTATTCATATTCAAGAAAATTTAAATTCTTAAAGAAAATTTACTTTCACATTCAAAGAAACGATTCATTAACACTTCAGAAGTTTATATTCACTTGATGCATTCATATTCAACAGCGTTTTTTTTATGCAAGACAAAATTATATTCAAGGATATTCCGTAACCTAAATCTGGTCTGCAAAATTAGCAGAAAAATTGAGATAAGCATGGAGTATGAAAATGGCAGGAACAACATGTGGAAAATGTTGAACAAGTTGAAAGAACAGAGACTGAGAAGAGAGTGTGAGGGAAATAATGAAAGAGTTTTAAGTTTTCTGAAAGAGTTGTTGAACGATCATCATTTTGTTTATTATATACCAGGGAAGGAAAGAGTATAGTGTGCTGAAGGCACAGGCAGAGAGAAGGCTTAATTCCAACTTTATTCCGACTTTATTGCAGCGAAATCTCTCCTGCATCAGATGACCTTTCTTGGTTCGGCTTTGATCCTTCTCCTTCTGATGATGGTCTTTCATCTGTAGACGTTGCAGACGTATCGAATCCTTTTCCAGAAGATGTTTTGGAACGCATATTGCAGCTTGAGTTTTTAAGGGATTCAGAAAGCTTTAGTATTGATGTTTTTATTGAAGCTAAAGGCTTAATACAGAGTGTTTGAGAAAACTTAATGAATTTCTGAACTCTCCGTTAACACACTTATTTCACTTCACGAATTTTAGTTATAGATTTCTATTAGTCCTCAAAAATACAAGAATCAAAATCAATCCCAATTTTTTAATATCTTTTTCCGGACATTTTGTTGGGTATTTTTAGAAACGAGGGATTCTAAGTTTTACAGAATTTGGTCATTACTAATAAAAGAAAAGAAAAAAGTTTACCAACGTAGTTTTCGATTGACTAGTTCCCAAACCCACCTCTCCCACCTGGTCGGATATGATCTTATTTTATTACATTTCCTATTACACTGGAACAACTGTTGTTGTTGTTTTCTTACTCTTTTAAGGTGTCATATATATAATTAGGTGGATTTAAAGTAGAGTTTGCATACAGGAAATCTTTAGATGGAAATAAAGAAAATGATGCTGATCGAAGAATGTATCATACGTAAAAATTATTGTTTCCAGCCTTTCCCTTGACGCTGAGGTACTTTCATTTCAATAAAAATTCTTGATGAAAACTTTTATAAGAACAAGACGTAACCTCACTCAAACAGGATATTTGACATGGTTAATTTCCAAGTGGGCTGTTTTCATTATTCAAAAATAGACCTGAAAAACGCAGATCAATAAAATGAACATAACCTTATGTTGTTGACGAACTTTTTCTGGAATTTCGATACTCATTTCGTTTCGTTTTTACTGCCGTCATATATGAATGTTACGCCACATCTCCAAATTTTCCATAAATTCACTCATTTATTCCCTTTACATCAGGTATTTGTCAAAAAAACTGTTCTTCGCCTGTTCATTCATCGCTAATCAGTTTTCATTAGTGACCGATAATTTACTGACCAGATCTGAGTTACCGAATTTCTTGAATAGTAATTTTACACCTTGCATATAAAAAAGTTTCTTGAATATGAATAAAAGTTTTTTGAATGTGAATATAATTTTGTTGATATGAATATAATATCGTTGAATGTGAATAAGAATTTCTTGAATGTGCATATAATTTTGTTGAATTTGAATAAAATGTTTCTTGAATGTGAATGTAAATATCTATCTTGAATTTTGCTACAAATGAGCAACCATACTTTTATTTCTATTTCTTTTCTTCTTTGCTGTCATGGCCATGGTGAGCGAATGTTTTTTAGATGATTTTTAAATGATTTGATTTTTTACGTGTGATCTGGATTTTATGTATAAAGATAAGAGTCGAGTGTATAATGAACTAAAAATATTAATACAAAAAAAAAAAACGGTAGAGACATTTCTAAGGAATTCCTTCAGTTGTCTACTAAGAATTTTTTCGTCTTTCTGATGGTATATCTGAATAACTCTATTAACCTCGAACCCAGGGTCTCTGGCCTTTTTTATATACGGATAGCAATATCCGTAAATCGAAAAGGCGAGAGACCCTGGGTTCGAGATTGCAACTTTATTGTTGGCGGGTGCATTACAAGTACAACTTCAATATAACTGCAAGATATACCAAGTATAACTTTAATGCCACCAACTTATTTACCCTTGTTGTCAAAAGCATACAAAAGTTTTGTTTACTATCAACTCTTCAGTGTAGTTTATACGGTCGAACTTTTGCCTTGCCTAACGTAAATCTAACGACCTTTACTTACGGAAACTCTTGCATTCTTAAGTAAAAGTATTGACAATATCTAATCGCAGATCAATTGATTTACATTAGACAAGGCGAAGGGTTCGACCGTATAAACAACTTCAACACTCAACAACTCAACACTCAACACTCTCAATGCCTTTTTGTTTTTCCCTTTTCGATAAACATGTTGAACGAAGTAATAACTCATTGTTGCCTCATTCTAAAAAGACTGCGTAGTTTTGAACTAGCAAAAGGCTATTTTGATGTGTTACAAAAGTGTTGGGCCAATGTAATTTATTGTAACAGGAAATATCTGTTTAATCAATTTATGGAACACCAGATGTCAAATCATTATACACCTACATACCACAAGACAAAGGAATCCACGCAGCAATGTATTACCTCAAGAAACACAAGAACATCTTACCACCATACGCGCCGAACCCACTCCCACAACATAATAATCATAGAATTCCTTTTTAAACACAGCACCTTTCAATTCATGGAACATCAATCCCACCAAATCAACGGAAATCAATGGGAACACGCATGACACCACCTTACACCAACTTATTCATGGGTAGTGTTGTTTGAAAATTTGTCAGGAAAATCAGGAAAAATTGATTATTTTAGTCAAAAGTCAGGAAAATGTCAGGATTTTGTATACATGATTCAAAAATGATTTTTTATTGGTCAGCGCGGGAGCAGCTGATCTTTCATTAGCATTCGTGTTCGTCCGTCCGTAAGTCCACAAACTTTTGTCCCCAGTTGTAGGCTGATACCACTAAAAACACAAGCCTTAGTTTTAAGGCTGGAATAGAGGCTATTTGTCGATTGTGGCTTAATTAAGAAGTGTTTATTAATTCTTAACTACAACTATTTTATTAAGGTGAGTGCGGCCTCCAGAAAATTCACGTGAAATTGCTTAGTTAGTGGAGCTTGTGTTTTCAATAATATCTGAAGCAAACGAATTCCTTATTATGAATGATTTTAATATTATAAATGATCCTGTGACTATATCTTCTGATTTTTTCTGGGTAGCTATCGCTAATTTGGTGTTTTGTGTTATTATACTGGTCACAGACCTTTATCAAGATATGAGAGCTCTGCAAGAAGAGTCTATGTATTTATGTTATACATTGCATACCCTATTATATATTCATTTTGTATCTGTTTATGCAACAGTGACATCCATCAATTTAGACGAGCTTCAAGTTTTACCTTTTATACCCTGTTTAAACTAAAAGCTAAGTTAGATGCACACCAAAATAAAATGAAAACCTCTAGTCACCCTAATACACACAGACAACATTTTGGAAGTAAAACATTTAATTACCTGTGAAGGTGCATTGTATCTTACTCAAAATTGGCTTAATGATATTCTGTGTTTATTGTAATGCATTTATCAATCAAAGCACACACCCACATGTTTACATGTTTGTCTTTCCATTTGAACAAATTCCCTATGGAATCATTATCCTCTTCTTCACTTAAATAGTCTTATTATTTATCATTATTTTTCTAATTTCGTTGTTTAGTTTTTGTGTCGTCTCTTAGTTTTTACTGTGTCTCTGCACGGATGGATGATAGCAATTTTATGTTCTTAATCTTATAAATAATCGGCAGTTGTTTTCCTTTTGTTTTTATTTTCAATGAAGAAAGACGAAAATGTATTTGTGTTTGTATTGTCTAAGCTTTATTAAAGGAATCAGATGCAAAGCATAATTTTACGAAAAACAGAACAACAATGATGTTGACAACAATGACGACACCAGAGAAACATTTGGTTTCAAAACATGTGTTACACCACCACAACATGAACTACTTGTGGGTTTTGAGAACAATTTGTACGAAATGGTTAGAGACATAAAGTTCCATGAACACCCCAACAGATTCTTACTGAATTTGAATGTCGATGTAAACAGCATTAAATCATCAAAGAATATGTTGGTATTTGCTGATAAATCCAACAACATCTACGAAATGAAAAGTGATGATTACAAAAAATTATTACATGACAACATCACAAAATCATACCAAAAAGCCGACGTGTCAGTAAAAAAAGAAATCGACATTGAAACAAAAGCATTTGCAAAAAGATTGAACCTCTTTAAACATATGTATTTGTATTGTCAGTATTTTTTATTATTGTCACTTATTTTTAATAACAGTCATTCCTGTTTGGAATTCATCTGTGCAGAGAGAAGTTTGTTTTTGAACTCTTTTTGATTAAGAGAATCAAGGTCTGCATGAAATTTTGTGAAGTATACTGTAAGCTTTTTTAAACTTGTTAATTCGAAATCAGATTTCCATTCCATTCAATTCTCAGACAATCATATTTTGTATAACTGGAAAAGATTAGATAGAGTGAATAAAACTGTACATGAAAGTCTTTTTTATGTATAAAATTAATGTCATGCCTACCCAGGTGCAAATAAGGCATTAAAAATATTTGAATGATTCCATGATATATGTATAAAGATTTTGTTGGATTAAGTTTTGTTTCAATGATACTGGTATATGCACTTAATTTTGGGGGTACTGTCTGCTTTGTTTTTTAACTCAATATCTCCATTAATCGCTGTCACTTTAGTTATCACTCAGAAATTGCTATTTTGACCTTCCTAGACCAAAACGTTTTAGATTTTGTTTTGCACCCCAACATTTTTCAACTTTGCTGAAGGCGCTGACCTTCAGGCCTCATGGCCTCTTGTTCTTTATTGTTAATCTTTGTCCTGGGCACAACGTAATGTTCTAGTTGATGAGATTAGTGTTGAAATACTTGCATAATACATATTAATGTTTTTACTATTCTCAGATTTCTATACTTTTGCCAATAATTGTAATTTTTGATAGTACAAGTTTGTCTGTACTACTGTTCATAGGTAAGGAAAGCCTGAATAGGGTAAAAAAACTCAGATAGGGTCTTTTGATCTGATCGCTCTCTTTAGCTGCACAAAGTGTGGATAAGTGTCTGAATAATATTTTGTACAAATTCCAATTATATGAAAAAAGTTTCCAGATTTCTGCACTTGAATTTCAAAAGGAAAAGTCCAAAGTACATTTTTGTGTGGGCTATGTGGTGGTTACATATGGTATGTTGAAGTGTAATTCATTCAAGTTCCGTCATTTTTCGTCATACTTTTCAGAAGTACAACTCTTCATGTTCGAAAAGAACATTTTCATACAGATTCTAACAAAGTTTTATTGTGTCATTTGTCTCTTCGGGCACATTGGTGTTATTTATAGACTCCATAGAAGTGGTAATATGCAGACAGTGGTGGATCGAGAGTGTAGTTGCAACATATGCAGAAGCGCATAACATATAAGTTGTGAATTCAGTTCATGTTATCAATGGGATTATTTGAACCTTTTTCTTTTATGTTTGAATTGCTAACACTCTCCTACACAAGTAGCGGGCTACCTCTGGATCCGCCACTGGCAGGCTTAGTAGAAATAGATTTTCGTATTGTATGTTATGTTGATTTAAGTTATGTATACTTTTTATCTTCTTGTAATTCCTGTTAAATGTCATGGATTAAAATCTTTGAAATGCCCAAGTTTCTCCTGCTCCTATTAATGCAAGTTATGAACAATTTCATGTAATGTTTACTTAAATATATTACCAAATTCACATTTCTGGCAAAATTTGGAAGGTGTGCACAAAGAACAATTAGAAGGTCCTGATATTAAAAGTGGCAGTTACTTGCAGATTCTTCCCTGATTTTCAAATGATTTTCAAATGATTTTGGTTCACTTCTATCGAATATCATTTTATTCTTCATGTGTGAACCATAAGTCATATTTTGGGAATTGTGATAGACCTGTTCTCACGTAAGCAACAAGAACAGAATGGATAGTCTTTCAGATATCTTGAAAATTAGCCTAAAGCTATTTCCTCTAGGCCTGATGCGGAAATTGTTCAAGCCATGAGGCTTCTAGTTTATTATGAGAAAATATACCGTATAAAACATAATTTTCAAAAGATTTTGGCAAAAGACTGCGAACGGAGTTGGAATCTTGTACTTGGTTAGAAACTTGGAGAAATTGAAAATTTGAAACTGACTAAAGTAAAAGTTGATTGGAACTAAATGAAAATGGCGAAAATTCCTATTTTATGAGAATTCAAAAAAAAAAACCCCGAAAATCCGAGGTTGTTTAATTAGAACCACAAAATTGATTGCAAAAATCTGCGATAAAATAAAAGAAGTACGGTACACGTTATGATAAAAAGCCTCCGTAAAACCAGAAACAGCTTTGAATCGTCATTCACACACTACCGCATCTTCTTATTTAGTTGGCTTCCGCGTTATATCACATCCACTCAAGGAACATCGCCCATCTGGACATCAAACCAGAGAACGTGATAATCAATAACCCAGCAGGCACCAAACGTTATACTAACGTTAGTGTTACGTTATTTTTTACGTTGTGGTAACGTTAGTGGTTGGTTGGAATGGAAGTCTTTTTTTAATTAGTATAACGTTAAATACTTACGTTAGTACAACGTTAAATACTTACGTTAGTCTAACGTTAGAAAGTTACATCAGGACAACGTTAAATTTCGTTAATCTACGTTGTATTAACAACATCAAAATGTTATAACATTGTAATGACTTTTGAAGTCATTATAAACAAATCCCGGTGTCCATCCCAACAAAGTAAGAAAAATGACGAATAGTCATAGAAGTTGATATTTACCTTTAATTGACAAGAAAAGCATATTTTTATGTCAATATTTACGCATGCCTAATAGAAGAAAAAGAAACAAATATAAGTGAAGGTGTTAAACGAATGCTTGTGGTTGCGGCAAATTGCAATAAATGAAAATCAACGGAAATTCATGCTATCCATTCTAACCAACCACTAACGTTACCACAACGTAAAAAATAACGTAACACTAACGTTAGTATAACGAAAATTAACGAAATTTAACGTTGTCCTGATGTAACTTTCTAACGTTGTACTAACGTAAGTAGTTAACATTGGAGTAACGTTGGTTTTACGTTGGTAACGTTAAACCTAGAACCAACGTTAGACTAACGTTGAATAAACGTTGGGTGCCTGCTGGGAAAGATTGGATTGTCAGTAGATATCAGCACGGAAGAAGATTTCTTTACTGGGGGGGGGGGGGGGGGGGGGGGGGGAGGGGGGGGAGGTTACAATGTTGACGTCAACCTTCGCAATTTTCAAAACCTTGATTTTTCAAATTATGCAAAAGTTTGTGTGATCCCTAACGTGCAAAAGTCCTTTTGTGTTACTATTGTTGGCTTTTTCCTTCGAATGTTTTTTGGCTCACGTGACGACAATACCTTGCACGAACCTAAAACAATAATCGCAGGTGGATATTGATCACAGAAAAAGTTCATTCAGTTTTTCATTGCAAATATTTTTACGTGTAATCAAAAATGTCAAAGTACCTAAGATACGAAAAAATTTATCAAATGGCTTTAAAAACCTATCGACAAGACAAAAAGGAGAACGTCCAAAAACGAGCAGTAAATCTTTGGAATTCAGTGAAGGAAGACGAGAAAAAGAATCCCAATTCAAAACTTTATGATGAGATTTTAAGTGATCTCAGGTATGATATTCTATTTTTAGTTGTCGCAAAATTACATTTTCAGTGTCGCGTAAAACACTAATATATCTTGTTTTTTTCCTCGTTTCTACCAACATACATAATACGTCATTGAATTTTATTTTTTGACTTAGGAATAAAGAATTGAAAAATAAATCTACTTTAACAGCTTTATGGGCCAAGAACTCAAAGACAACAAACCCAAGTCAATCACAAGAGAAAAATTCAACAATAACAACAACAAAAACAACAACAGCAACAATTATAGCTGTGACGTCAATAACAAATTCAAGTGAGCCAGAGAATGCCATTGACATCGATTTCAATACTCAAACCCCTTCTGTTAAGAAATCCGAAATCCGAAAATCCGAAAATCCTGCTGAAACTCCAGCGCAAAATAAGATTCGTGAAGAGTTAAATGAGGTGAATGCCGAATTGGCAAGCTACCATACAATAAAAAACAAAACTGGGTTGAGTCAACAGTATGAAGAGAGGTGTGCAAAACTGGAGAAAGAGAAACAAGGTCTTGAAAAAAAACTAAAACGGAAACTTATTGAACAGCAGGCTTCCCAAAGACTTCGTGCAAAAAAGAAAACAATATTTGAAAAACTAGAAAGAGATCATCCCGAGGTTAGTGAAATGTTGAAATAAAATCAGCCTATCCATTTCTAAGATTTAAAATTGTTGATTAAAAATTTGTTGATATTAGGCTGCTGCACAGATATCTGTCTTAAAGGGAAGAAGTTCTAAACCTGGTAGAATCCCTATTGAAGAAGAAATGCCTGGATTACACCACGAAATATTATCAATAGTTTTACCCGAATCTGCTGCTGAAGAAAAAAGACGCAGCGAAGTGTACAACTCTGTGCGATCACTGGATGATTTGCAAGATGAACTTAATAAACGTGGATACAACCTGAAACGTACAACTCTTTATTATAGGTACTTCAGTTTTTCGCCAAGTTGACTTTTTAAATATGTCCTTGTAATTTTCCTGTCGTTGATGTATTACTCGTAAATTTAATTTTTCTAGATTGCTTCCTATGAACGCAAGACACAAAGATGGTAAACGCCATGTCAAAGTGGTACCTGTAAAGTTAGCCAGACCGCAAAGTGACCTCAGAAAACATCACATCGATGCTCACTTTGCAATGGCTTCAGTTAAACATGCACGTGAACTAGCTTCCTTATTCTCTGAGGAGAACGTCTTCTTTCTTTCGGCTGATGACAAAGCGAGAGTTCCACTTGGATTGCCAGTATCAAAGAAGCAAACTGCCTTACTGATGCATTTGGAGTACAAAGTTTCCTTACCTGATCATGACTTTCCGGTTGGTGAAAAGCACAAATTAATTCCATCAGTTTACGCTGCATGCATGAAAAACAATGGTAAGATTTCTCTTATTAATCTGTAAGTTATATCAAAGTAAAATTCTCGTAGCATATTTGCATTTGATTTTTTATTTCAATTATGAAGGGCAGATTTTATGATTATATCTTAGATGGCTCTGTTGGGTATAATGGTCCAACTTACATCGCAATCCGTAGTGGAAAACATGATAAAAGCTCTGCTGCTTCTCATATTGAAGATTTCCGTACACTAGTTGCAATGGACGAGTCCAAGTCAGCTGCACTGAAAGATGATAAGGTCAAGCCGTTAGTCTTTATGTCAGTAGATGGAGGTCCTGATGAGGCCCCAAAGAATACCTTAACTTTGGAGGCCTGGATTACGGTCTTCAAGGAGTGTGATCTTGATGTACTCATTATATTCACCCATGCACCTGGTAAATCTTAATTACTTTCTCTCCTTCTCCTTATCTATCTTGATTTCTCTTCAGTTCCAGTATTTGATCTTGCTGAATAAAATGTGATAACATTTGAACTAAACCGAATGATATAATTCTAGGTAGCAGTGCCTACAATCCTGTTGAGAGGAGGATGGCACCACTAAGCAAAGATACTAGTGGTATCATACTACCATTCGACACCTATGGCTCTCATTTGGATCGTAGCAACAAAACGATAGATGAAGACCTGGAAATCAAAAATTTCAAAGCTGCCGGTGAGGTTCTTGCTAAGATCTGGAGCGAGTCAGTAATCGACGGGTATCCTGTGGTGGCTAACTACATAGACCCTCGCGATAGGGCCATTCACATCAACGAGGATGAAGAAGAGAGAGAAATATGGAAGAAACATCATGTAATGCAATCGCAGTACATGATACAGATTATGAAGTGCAAAAACCCTAACCATTGCCAATGGCGAACCAACTTAAAAATCTTGAAAAAATGGTTGACGTCATTTGTGAACAATCCCATATTAATTACAACACGCACGGACACTGTTAAACATCTCAAATAAAAAAAAACAACAATAAAAGGTATTAAATGTATTTAATTTAGATTTCATGGAAAGTTCACGGACATATAGTCGATGACTGTGCTTTTTTTCGAGGTATATTTCAAACAATTGCCATTCAAAATCCATCATGATACGAAATTAATGCCATCAGGAAAACCATTGGCCAGAACTTGTTGTAAAGGTAATGTTTCAATACCTGTCAGTCTTAATGATAAACAAAACCAAAATATACCAATCAATGTGTTTATTCTGCTTCACTTAAAATTTTCGTTCATTTAGAAATCCGAAATCTCTTTTAGACTGAATGATGAGTCAAGATGTAAGAAAGTGCGACAGGGCAAATGATGTAGTCCATGATGGTGGTTTAAAGGCCAATATGACTTTGACAAAACAAAATACAACATCTTTGAAAAGGTGATAATGTATATGTAAACGAACTCTTTATGACCAGGCTACAATTCATGTTCGCAAATTTTTCCTTGTACATTGAACCTTTAACTTAGGTCACAATACACAAGTATAATTGTAGAACGTTCTAATGCATGCATTTTACTACATTAGTCTGCTGAGGAAAACGTTGCCAAAAGCCTTACTTCTAAAGTATCCATTTCATCGCAGAATTCCATCTCAGAGAGTGTCTTTTGTTTAGACCCACTGCTTAAGGAGGTGATGATGACTTTTTTGTTCACTTGCTAATGACATTTATTTGTCGTAACATATACTTTCAACCATTTAACCTTTTTTTCTCCTTCCACAACTATAATATTCCCTTTTCTTTAGACCGGTACCACTTGCTCGTCTCTTAATTCCAACGGTACAAAGAATATTATTAACAAGGTATCCACCTCAACGGAAACATCATCCTCAAAGAGTTGTCCATCTATTGATTCTAACGATACTATGTACTAACGTCATTTGCAAAGAACAAATGTCAGATGACACAATGCCACCAGAATGGGAAATGAATGGAGACGAACAGGATTTGAATTAACATCATGTTCCAATTCCACTCGCTAATAATGCTTCAACATATATGAAGCAAATCAAGAAATCAGTGTCAAAAGCAAAGCGAATACTTCCCTTCAAGAACAAAATATACGTGAAATCATAAATCATATAACCACAGCAGAAAACGTTAAATCAACAAGCTGGCCATCAAAGCTCAGACGTTTTCTCTTTAAGTCACTGGTAGGTCTGTCACATCTACCACGGTGGTATTAAAGTCTGAAATCACTGTCAACCAGTTATCCAACATCAAAAGCTGGTAAAATATTTTCAAGCTATCATCTATGGACATGAAAACGGCGACATAAGATCGGTTAGAAAGACCTTGTTTATTTTATGTAGACAATGAAGTTTTTTTGCCTTTGGACAGGGTCGTTAGTAAGTGATTAAGTCAAGTGATACATTTTATCTTTTACAAATCTGATTAAAAATTACAAGATAAAGAGTACCTGAAGACCATCCCACATTGAACTAACTAAGGAGATGGTCACCATAATGAAGAAAATAACAAAATGCTACTTAGCAGCAAGGATTTATGGATATAAGCTGGCAACGATATCTACATACAGTATCACTATCTCGAACTCTCATTGGACTGGTGTCACCGTTATTAAGTACTCCCCGAAAGAAAATACTTCTAAAGCACCTTTCAATTCATGGAACATCATTACCACTAAATCAACGGAACAGCAATGGGAACACGCATGGCACCACCTTACGCCAACTTATTCATGGGTCAACGTAAAAAAAAAAAAAAAAATTGGACAACGACGCTTTCAAATCATGCATTCAATTTTGGAAACGTCTTCTTCTTTGTATTCGACGGAACTCTTACCCAATTGCAGGACCTCTTTAAGCACATGAACAACCTACATTCTACAATCAAATACACGTTCGAATATTCACAGACATCAATAAACTTCCTCGACCTCCACGTATACATAGATGAAAACAGAACACTAAAAACAAAACTCCACAAGAAACCCACCTACTGTTTCTGCTTTCTTTACTACAACTCACATAACCCTGAGCATATTAAAAGAAGTATCATTTACTCACAAGCCCTACGATACAACATGGTCACAGCTAACGACAAACACTTGGAAGAAGATTTACATAAATTCACATGCACTCTGATCGAACGAAACTACCCATTACATCTGATAAACGAACAAATAACCCGAGCACTCACATTCACACAGGCAGAACTTATTCACCAATAACGCAAAAAGGAAGATACACACATCCTACCATTCATTACCACTTCCAACGAAGCAGACAAAACATTATCACACCACATCCAAAATCATTGGGCATCCCACGACGCTACAATATCACAAATCTGGACACGACCACCCAGATATATTAACACACTCTGCTCAACATCAATGAACTTCACTAACAGTACATTTCATTTCATTTAACAAATCTTGTAATATTTATTCAAACTTATCTCCAAACGTTGGCTCAATGGTTATTATTTGTAACAACTCTCACATTGTTATTATAAAACATCTCTTAATCACCACGATTTTCTTTATTTGCCAGTTCTTCTGACATTCCCACTCCACACACATGAAACACGCTAACCAGCCAGCCAGACTCATTCAGACTCACTTGCACACAAAAGTGAAGTAACAAAACATTCCCAACTCACACTAACCAACAAAACAGCCTAAAAACACACACGTCATACACACAAGAAAGCAATTTCACATACCAGAAACACCGACTAATATTAGCAACAACTACAGTTGACTCTCGAACTAGTGTCAAAAACTAGTGTCAGCTGTGTAATTACAATGGAACCAGTTTAAAGCAGGTGGGGGGAGAGGGGGTGGGTAAAGTAATATGCAATGCGCCATTTTTGCTTTTTATATAAGGGTGTTAACACTAATCAACCCAACTTTCCAGGCGCTTTGCAACGCCTCGCTATCTCAATTTTCAATCTTTCACTTAAAAGTGAAAAAACAAGATTAAGATATCGAATGAGCTCAATTTTCAACTCAAGTTGAATAATGGATCAATTTTCAATATTAAAATAAATATTGAATTGAATTAAAAATTGGGGCAAAATTCAATTTTAACGTGAAAATTTACTTGAGAAATTGAATGAACGTTCGATACACGGATGCTCATCCACTGCTCTTACAACTTCGTCTTGAAGTGTCGATGAATGATGGATGATAAGCCATTATCTGAACAAAACCTTTTAACGGATCGTAAGGAGAAACCACGTTCATTAGGATACTGCTCTTTCAAATAGTCACTTATTTCTTGATAAGTTTTTCCATCATCAAGCAAAATTTTCACATTCTTTCGATTATTTAACCCTATACCTTATCGTGCTGACTACTTTGGCCACAAATTGCACATAGATCCAAATGAGAAGATTGGCATGTGCCCATGTTATCGCTATTGACGACCACTCCCGATACATCGTTGCATATTCAATAATGCCTGTAAAGAACAATCTGATAATTTACGATGAAATTTACAGGTAAATAGGATTTACTTCGTGGGCGTAGGAAATTTCGGTCTTTGTATCATCTATCGGTTTGGCATGGTTTAATGGGAGTAAAGATTATGATGGGGAACAAACCCCGGCGTATGGTCGGATAATACTGTTTTATTTTTGTAGTAAATCATGCCTTATCTTCTAGTAGTTAAATCAGAATTTTTTTTTAACTTTTTTGCCCATAGTACCACAACTTTGGAAAGTTTCGAACCATTTCAAAGCAATTTAGAGGCTAGACATTGAGTAATTTTGATTGAGCTTTTAAAAGTCTTGTAATTTGAACTGGCTAACCTGTAAAGGCGGAAATAATTGAGAGCATTTTTAATAGAAACTGTAACAATTCTCGAGTATTACATTTTCTCCATGGTGACAATGGATGATAAGTCATTATCTGAACAAAACCTTTTCAAAGATCGTAAGGAGAAGCCACGTTCATTACGAAAATGTTCTTTCAAGTAGTCACTTAATTCTTGATAAGTTTTCCATCATCAAGCAGACTTTTCACATTCTCTATATTTCTATTGTTCATCGGTATTTAATTCACGACAACTTCACTCTGTTTGCATGTGTGTAGGGACATGCTGTCTTGTTACTTACATATTGAAGAGAAACAAAAGAAAGACAAGGCTATTTTTATTGTCTGGGTTTTTGTAGGTAATTTTAATGCATAAATTCAATATTTGAATATTCGATGTTTCGAATTTTTGAAATTTAATTTAATTTAATTACGAATCTCCATTGACAAAATTCAAATATTTTTTGGAATATTAATTTTTCCAACTTTGAAATTCAAAAATTTTTAGCTGATTTTGATTTTCAAATTTCTAAAAAAACGTTTGGCACTTTCGATACTTCGATTCTTTTGGTACACGGATTGTGTATCTACAGTCAATTTCAAATTCTGAAAATCGTTTTTATTCTCATATTTTGATTTTCAATTTTATCTTCAATTTTCAATTTAATTCAAGTTAATCCAGGAAAGGAGAAACAAAAGAGTCATGTGCTATTATGTTTGAACAATAATGGAAATATTCTCATAAACTCTCAACTCTCAACAAGCATGGATAACACAGATGTGAATGAGTTAGTTGGGATGTTTAAAAGAGGTTTAACTAACCAGCAGATCAGTGACTAGTTAAAAATGCAATTCCATATAGCACAAGAGCCTTCTCTGTACCATCAATAAAGTTCATCTGACGATTATCTATCTTCTTGGTTAAGGAAGCAGTTCACGATGATTTTTCTTTTCCTTCTTTAACTCCTATTTTATTCATGCTTTTAGCCTCATTATTTATTCTGAAGGTAATTTCCATGACATTTAATATGTGAGGTGTTGTTTATCTACGGGAAGAACAAAATGTCAAAATAAAATGAAATTTGAAATTAAATTCATTCAAAATTCATAAAACTAAATTTCGATCAACACTTTCCATTTTTCAAAAAATAATATTTTGAATTATACTTTTGGTACACGGATTATTAAGAATTGAACGAACTCAATTTCCAACTCAAGTTGAATAATGACTTTCCATTGATGTAAAAATCATTTTGAAATTCGGTATATTCATTTAAAAAAAAAAAACAGATTTCCGTTTCATAGATTCTGAAATACACTGTGCACGCTTTTTAATATTTAAAAGCATAGTGAAATTTCGTTGAGGGTGAAGTATTCTTATGGTTTACCAAAAAATAAAAGTGAGATATTCTTAATGTATTCTTATATTTAATAATAAGATTCCATCACAATGTCACATATACACGATATACAACAAATATGTTGCGAACTTATGAAGACAGCTTTATGTTTGGTATTTATATTGGTTTTTGCACATTTACTGTATCTGTTTTTCACCCTGCAGTGGCGCATCTAGAGGTATGTCGAAATTTGTGTAGGAGAGCATTAACATTGCGAATTCAATTTATATTACCAATGGGATTATTTGAACGCTTTTCTTTTATGGTTAGATTGCTAACACTCTCCTACACAAATTTCGACATACCTCTAGATCCGCCACTGCTCTGCTCTAGTATTCTTTTGAAAGTCACCCTGGGAATATTCTTGAGAAGTCAGTAAAAAAACAGAAGTAACAGTTGCCAAGTTATTTGTTATTGTGTAAATTAATTTAGAAAGAATTTTCATAGTCATGCTTAAATGATGTTGTTTTGTTGAATTGTGTCAACTGACCAAATCAAATAATCCCATTGGTCAGCTTAACGCTCTGTTGAACGGAAGGAATTTGCATTTTCCAGCCCGCAGAAATGTTTGCGATTCTTATATCATTGAAAAGCTGGAAAAATTTCCTATCCAACGGTGTACAAATTCTTATCATTCTACGGTTATTTCAGCTTTGAATTTAATTTGTATTATGCGTAACAGTTTTTAAGACTCTGAAGTGTGTTTCAGTCTTATTCTTTGGTTTTTCTCGTGATGTAATTTTTGTAGGAAATGGAAAAGCAGAAAAAGAAAAAATCGAAAAATATGTTTGGAAAAACTCTTAACGATCAACGATCAAGACAAAAGTTATTGACCGTATCTTTATTAGTTGGATATTTTCTTCAAAACTGCGATGATAATTTTTGAAGCCAAAGTTCTGAAACACATTGTGCTGTAGAAGCTATTCTTAAGGCTGAAAAACATTATACAGTGTGATTCGTAATGTTGGAAATGGAAATTTTAAAGCTGTTTTTTTTAAATGAATATACCGAATTTCAAAATAATTTTTACACCGTTGGAAAGCCATTTTCAAGTTCTTTCGGAAAAATGAAAAAGCGGTTTTTGAAAAGATAAGGAAAATATCTTGGAAAAATTAAATTAAATTTTTAAGCATCAATCAAGAGCTGAACTTTTTAAATTGAGTTGAATTCGCCGTTCCTAAAATGTCCATACTGAAAAACTAACACACCGTAATTCTATACATACTTCTTTTGGGAATAACATTAAGCTATGAAATCCCATATTCCTTGAAGCAATGTTCCCTTGACGTTTTGCTTTGAATATCTTGTAAACGTCATTAATATTGAATTGAGTTATATTATCACTTTATTGTTAAGAAATTAAAAACTTTTATCATAAACGTTTTTCAGTGTGTTAAAAGTCGCGTGAATTCAAAAGACGAAGATCAAGATTTTTTTTTATCGAACAAATGACGAAGATGTTCTTCCGGTATGCAGATTTTACGACAAATGAATCTAACAATAAAAAAAATGTTGAGTGGTAAAAATTAATTATTTACAGTGTTTACGTTGAAATCATCAATGTGACAAGTTGATGCATACATTAAAATCAAACAATAGACGGCAATGCCTTTCAAATACATTGTGATTCATCTTCTATTTTCATTATGTTTTTGTCAAAAGATTCAGTTAAACACAAGGTCCAACTACACGAAGTTGGTAGACGTCACAGAATTTACTCAAAAATTCAACTTCAACAGATACAGCTGTGGTTATGACATCCCATGGTGGGAAGGTTCTAGATGCTGCAGTTGTGATGATAATTGTCTTCAGAATACCAATTGCTGTTTAGATTATGGTTGGAAAAAAACCCAGAGCATTAAACAACAAATTGACAAGTTAATTTCTGGTACTAAATCATACAGAGAGAAAAGTCAATGTTTCAGTATTCTATCGCATACACAGCATCGGACACAGAGCTTGTACATGATAAAATCATGCCCACTGGAAATGAGAAATGATTCGCTTCATAAGCAATGTACGCTGAAAACCAAATCAAAGTCGAATCTAACTTCAATTTTACCAGTATTGGGTAATGATGATGCTCTGTATCGAAATTTGTATTGCGCATTGTGTAATAACGTCACAACTTACGAATTCTTGAGATATCATGCTCAGTGTGAAAACGCTTCTAGTATTTTGAATTTAACGAATATTACTCTGCAGACATTAAATCAGCTTGAGGGTTGTACATTGACTTACCTTAAAGAAGGAAACTTCAGAGAATCAAAGACCATAACAGAATGCATAACTCCTAGTTGTAAGAAAGGACACAGATACTACGACTTGTGTTATAGTTACTCATCTCCAATGTATGCGGGAAAGGTGATGTTTCGAAATCACCATTGCTACAAGTGTTATACAGAGCAGTCAACACAGTTCAAACTCAAGATATCTGACACTTGTGTTGGTAATCAGACAGCCAAAGACAAAGAACGTTACAAATTACGTTATGAATGTCGATTGGATTTCAAAGAAAATCAATTAAAAGTAACGAATACAAAAGTAAAATTTCCTATTTTACAATTCTTTGGAGTTGCAAATATCCATACACCATACATTATAAATAATTACTTTTGCAGTACTAGCAAATTCACACCAAGATGTTGCACTTGTCATGAAAATTGTATTAAGAATCAGAATTGCTGCATAGATGCATACTGGAATCAATCAAATCCGGCGACTCTATCATCATATTTATCCGATTTTCAACAAAAAGTAAAACCTTTGAAATGTCTGAAAGCCTTTCCTATAAAAGATGGGTTTCAGTATGAAAGTGAGAACTGGTTGATGGTCCAATCTTGTCTTCCTGATTCAAATAACCTGCTAAAATCGAGATGCTTTTCCCCTCTTCAATCAATTATGCGTGTTTTAGGCTCTGATGGCTATGTTTACGCCAATGCAGACTGTGCCAGATGCAATTTTGTTCAAAACTTTGAAATCCTAGACCTCAACATAAAGTGTGATACTAAAAAGGAATTTGACAGAACGAATACTACAGTAAAAAAATCATACTTTAGCGATTGTAAGATCACATTTGCAGAAACAATTTTTACTCATAGCAGGCTATGTGAATCAAGTAGCCCTCAGTTAAATTCGACCTGTCCAGAAACCAATTCTTATCACCACCTATGTAAATCATACAAAGGTCAATTCAGAAGTTACCGAAATTATCATTGTTGGGCATGCAATACAGAAAAAGTGGAAATGTTTCCAGAAAACGACTTTTTTTGTCAAGAAATTGATTCAATATTACCTCCTGCAGGTCGTTCCTTTCCTTGGTCCTTTATCATCAATTTTTCGGGAAGCTCTGGATCAGGGATTAAAACTTCTTGTAAAAATGGAACTATATTTGATATTCTATCCAAAACCTGCATCGAGTTTCAATGTCCTCCACAGTACGAAATGCTTGGTGCAAGGTGTATACGTAGACATCAGCACAACCGTCAACTAATATCTGTTGCTGATCCACGGTATGACAGTTGTCTACTAGCGAACCAACCAAAAATCTTTCTGGTGCCCAGAACTATGCATAACATTATTTCATCTACGGTACAATTGAATTTTTTACCCAATACCACACATCATTTTGCAAGTGTTTCTACTGGTGGACCAAACAAGGTATTTCAGATGTCCGGAAATACCACAGAACAACAACTACAAAAGTTGATTTCCTTATCTGAAACAGCTTTATTATGGAAAAACTGGAGTCAGATTGTTATAACCTCGAGCAATTATGTTTCTTTAACAGCTCGATATAAGTTAGACTTAACTCGTCACTTCAGCAATGGAAAGTTATGTGCAAGTCCAACTGCTTTCACGGGCAATAACGTCAGCTTTAGTAACTCTTGTCAACTCATACATTTTGTAAATGAAAATAAAAAAATGGGATCAGATTCATTGCAAATCTTAACAATTTCACACAAGAATATCACTCGAAAAATCATTACCTGCTCTTTATATCATCTAACAAAGAACTGTCGATTGCAGACTTTAAAGTCAAATACCTCTGTTGATAGCAACCAAACATTGACTTATGTGAAAGGAAAAGCCATACGTATTTATCAAGCAGAACAATATATACCACTACAGAATGGGTACGGAATTTGCATACCAACATACGATTCTGACAAACCACACTGGCTGCGAGAACTGCAACGCATCGAGCATAATTTTTCAGTTATAGGAACATCACTGAGTGTGTTTTGCTATGTCCTCATTATAGTGGCATTCCTCTATTTAAAAGAACTTCGGACCGTTCCATCGTTAAGTGTAGTTTTTCTGTGCTTCTTTCTTTTGATTGCAGATATCTTCTTTCTCCTTTCAACACAAAACAACATAAATCAAACAACATGTAAATCAATAGCTATTATTATGCATTGGGCATTGTTGACATCTTTCATGTGGTCGTTGATAATTGCCATAGACATTGCAGTCAAGTTCAAGAAATTTACTGTTTCAACAAAAGAAAAGTCTTTGTGGGGTTTGGTCCCGCGTTTACTTATTTCCATCTCCATACCATCTGTGATCGTATCCATTACAGCCGCTTTCGATGAAGGGTCGTCTTTAAAAGTCGGTTATGGTGAGAATGGAGTTTGTTGGATTACTAGCTTAAATGCTCGAGTTGGATCATACATTGTACCAGTTGGTGTGATCTTCTTAATCACCCTCTCATTATTGCTGTTCACTTTGAGTGTTATCTACAAGGAAAATAGACATATCAAGACCACTTTAAGTAACAACAAACATCAAATTAATTTTGTCAAAATCACCATAAAGTTAATCGTCGTCCTTGGTCTAAGTGAAGGTGTTGGATTCATTCAAATAACAAATCCTGATGACGCTGAACTAAAATGGAATGCAGCATTTGGATTCATGTATTCCACTCTAAGAAGTTTTCGTGGTGTTATGTTGATGTTCGTTTATATTTTTGGTGGAGTAATAGGCAGACGGTTTAGGGCATGGTTTAAGCTTTCCGACCAAGGGAGAAAAGATGAAAGGTCCAATATGTTAACAAGTCACGTTGCAACAGACGCAGAGCAAGACACACGCTTATAATGTTTTGTTGATGACGATCAATGTATTTTTTAAGTATTTGGCATAACCTTTCTTTAAATATTTAAATAATTGGTTGTTTAGTGATTATTTTGTTGTTGATCTCTCGCTTTTTTTCTGGGTAGTCATACCTCACTGCCTTCATAACTTTTCAAAACCTTTGAATGGTTTTCCTGATAAGCAGCTTCGCTCTTTTCATCTTCTCACAGCTGTTTATGTGTTGTTATTATTATGCATTCTATTTTCATTTGTATTATGTTTTAGTTTTCAAACTTCTATCAGCAGAGTCATTACCAACGACCTAGGGCTAAAAGACGTTCAGTTTTAGGTATGCTTTTGGTAGTCGTATTTTCAAATGGTTGAGGAAAAAATAAATAAATAAATAAACAAATAAATAAATAATAATTTAATTTTGTATAAAACTATATAAAACTATAAAATCTGTACAAGCTTATATTAACTGTATAAAATTAGGATTGTATGAAACGGTGTATAAAAAAATAAAAAAAAAAATGTTTCGGATCTGAAAAAACTGTAAAAACTGTATACAAAACATATTTTGATAGGTGAAGTATATCTAGCACGGTTCAAATGGAAAGTACCTTCCGCGTGGGCAGTACTATTCAGGACAATCTTTTGTAATTCAGACAGAGGTATATTTCCTGGTATGTTTTCAAGGTGTTTCTGAGTTCCTTTCTTTATGATACCAAGGGCACCGATGATAACCGGTATCGTGGTGGTTTTCACATTCCACATCTTAGAGATTTCAATCTATAGGTCTTTACATTTACTCAGTTTTTCAAATTCCTTTGCTGAGACATTGTTATCACTAGGAACACTCATATCTAACAATTCACATGTTCTTTTGACGTTATCCTTAAAAACTATATCAGGCCTATTCGCTTGGATAGTTCTATCTGTGTGGATTGAGAAATCCCATAAAATAGTGACGTTTTTGTTTTCAGTAACAGTCTCTGGTTTGTGTTCGTACTATTTTTCAGTTGTGTCGATCTCAAAGTGTTTGCAGACTTTCCAATGAATGCATTAGCCGACGCGGTCTGTTGTCTATTAATGTATTCGTTCGGGGCTCAAACAGAGCACCCTAACACTAGATGGTCAATGGTTTCAGTTGATTTATCATATAATTGACATTTTGGGTCTGCTCCGTTGTGCAGAATATTGGCTTGCAAATTCCTTGTCCAGGGTTCAAGTTGAGTCATGCTTCGTCCTCCTTTGCAGGTAGAGACGTTTTACGTCCACTTTTGGGTGGTGCATGTTGTACATCATTAATAACTTTTTGATCTTAGTGTCTATCTTCTTTATTTCACTCAGGTTATAGTCTATTATATTAAAGCTGTATGTCATGACGGGAACAGCTACAGTGTTAATAGCAGTGATTCTATTTTTAGAGTTCAATTCTGTTTTCAGGATAGATCGAATTTTGCGGATGAGTTCCTTCTTAATTCTATCTTTCATTGAAGCATGGTGAATGCCATCATCCTCATTGATATTTATAAATTTCATCCTGTTCAAGATCTTTGTTACATCATCTAAGATGATGTTCTCTTTCTTCGTTAGTCTGCCTCTTCTGAATGCGGCTTTTGCACACTTATCCAACCCAAACTCCATCCCTACATCAGCACTAAATCCTTTTTCACGATCTTTAACAGTTCTTCGATTTCATTATCATCCTTTCCGTAGAGTTTTAGATCATCCATGTAGAAGAGGTGAGAAAACTTATCTTCCATATCCAGAGTTGTTCAATTCAAGGCTGAGAGGGATAAGGAAAATACAAAAGAACAATGGAGAAAGGGAATCCCCCTGAAAAATTCCACGTCTTATTTTCAAATTTTCACAGGTGATCTCAACGTTCTGGAGCTTAAGTAAGAGTCCCGTTGCCATTGCGTCATCCTTTCTTTCAAGAAATTGATTAAGGTTGGGGAGACTTGACAGGGATCTAGAGAGCGGAGTATCCAATCGTGGGGGACACTATCAAACGCTTTTTTGTAATCAATCCATGCACAACTCATATTTCTCATCTTTGTTTTACAGTTCTCAAGGATCATTTTATTGATTAGGAGTTGGTCTTTACAACCATAAGAACCTTGTCGACAGCGTTTTTGCTCAATGGGAAGAAGGTTATTTTCGGCAAGATGTTTGTGAGTTCTTTCAGTCAAGATGGAATTCAAAGTATGTTGTAGATAAACATGTAATTTGCCTGTAGTTTTTAGATTCTTCAGTTTTGTCATTTTTGGCAAGGAGATGAGTAGTGTCTTGTAATAGCCAGGGAGGGGATTGTTCTGGACTTTCTACAACATCGTTCAGTAGCTTTGTCAGAGTCACGTGCGGCAAGGACAAGCTATTCAACCAAAAACTTGTGACTTCATCAACTCCGCTTCACTTCTGAGACTTTGTTAATGTTTTTTCAGTTCATCTACTGTAAACCAATCCCAATCTTGCTGTTGCATACCGTCGTTCTTTTCCCTTGTTCTGCTAATCCAATCAGCGCTGTCATTAAAGCGTTTCTCTTCACTTTATATCTCTCTCCAGAAATTTTCAAAGTCACTTTTGCTTGGTACTCTTTTTACATTAACTTGTTTTTCCTATTTCTCTGTAGAATCTTTTCGCATCAGTTTAAAATATTTTGTTTTGACTAAAGAACTTGCTTTTCTTCTCCAACCGTCTCAATTTTTGTGCCTTTGCCTGCATTTCTTGTTTTTGGATGATTAAACTTACATTTTCTCTTGAGTTTTCTTGATTTTCTAGTTTTAGGGTTATTTCCGTTTTCGGCTTCAGTCAAAATAGATATTTCACTTCTCATGCTTTCTATTTCTTTTTCAATCTTTGTTTGTCAGTGGGGCTTTTCATGTTTATTATGTTTCCTTTTCTTCTTCTGTTTTATCCCTAGTCTTCTTTCAATTGTCTTAGCAGTGGCATACAAAACCTATGTGTGTTCAAATCTATGAGTTCAAATTCGTTGTAGAACTCAGTTATAATATAGTTTGTCATCTGCAGAACCTTGTCGTTCCTCTTTCTAATACTGAATTTTCTTGAATATCATTTAGTACCTCTTCTACAGAATCACCACAAGAATGGACAGTTGAGTCGTCAGCAAACTGATCTACGTCACACTTTAGGTTCTCAGGCATATCGTTAAAATTCATCAAAAGCTAAGAGGGCCAATTAGTGATCCTTGCATGACGCCATAGCAAACGTTTGAACAGTGTATTGTTTTCTATTAGAAAGGTAGCTTTGAACCCAGATGCACCAAGCTTCCTTAGTAGTGTTTGGTGACAAACACGACGATTTGTCAGATTAGAGTATGTTTATGTGACAGGATTCAAACATGACATTAAGACGGTGAAAACGCTTACAAAAGTATTTGAACAAATGAGGCTAAGCCCGAACATTACCCTCACTAACCCAGAAACATTTCACAAAGTTTACACCGTAAAGTCTGATTTTTGAATGGGACATGAACTGTACGATAAACAGCTTCAGTGTTTATGTGAGTGTGCTCTGCGTCGCACGGGAAAATATATTTCGCATGGATATATGGCTGGTGGAAATGTAAAAACAAGCCGCATACGCAGATGACATTAAGTGGTGCAGGAATTTTACAATCCCTTAAACCTTGGTTGGATAGTATAGTTCTGCATAGTGGCAAACGCACGTGTTTTTCTCTCGTCTTAAAAAATTATTAAAAATATACAAAATAAAACAAGAAGCCTCATGGCTTGAACAATTTCCGCATCAGGCCTAGAGGAAATTGCTTTAGCCTAATTTTCAAGATATCTGAATGACTATCCATTTTTTTCTTGCTGCTTATGTGAGAACAGGTCTATCACAATTCCCAAAATATAACTTGTGGTTCACAGGGAAAATAAAATGATATTTGATAGAAGTATACCAAAATCATTTGAAAAAAGAAGCTGTATGGATTGAAGACTTGTTCAATGACTAATAATTTGATACAGTCTGGAATTCATCAATCTACTCCCTTCTTTAATTTGTTTAACTTAATTGTATGATGTTTCGGAGCCAGAAAAACAGTTCACCAATATCTTGAGCATGATGTTTATACTTTCGGTTTGTATCAGTATGTAGATGGGATTGAAGTATATAATTTGTGCTTTATCACAATTTCATTTGTTTACTTTTTTCAATATCTTCAACTTTCAGTGTAATCTTTATTAAATAAAATGAACATGTTTCATGCATTTATTGATAAGACATACTCATGTTGATACTACATACATTTCTGCTGTGATATTAAAAGTTTTTTCACAACACAGTTTTGTTTATTATCAAATCTTCTTTATAAGAATTTTTTCCACAGTCAGATAAACGTCAATATCTCCTCTATTAAGGAATGTTCTCATGATAATATTTCGTTTGCAATAATAGATAAAGACATGAAAGAAGTCTTAAAATTCTTTTTCAAAGCTTCTACGAAGCCACTTCAACAACTTCTCAAAACAAAACGGAATCGGTTGGAAAGTGTTTCACGTGCTCTGTATTTTACGGACTTGATAATAAAAATTTTAAAGATTGAATTAGAAAGTTTTCAACGGTTAAAATAACCTCTAAAAGTATTTCAAAGGTATACAAGAAGCCGCTTGGCTTGAAGACCTCAGGACATAATACAAAGATATTCTCTCTACAAAGTATTCTCTCTAACTAGCACCCCTCTACAGTAAGCGCCCCTCTCTAATAAGCGCCCCCTCCCAGTCAAAAATATTTTTATAAGCGCCCCTCTCGAATAAGCGCCCGGGCGCTTATAGAATGACTAGACATTACTCAGAAATTTATAAGCGCCCGCGCGGTAATTAGAACTTTGAACGAAACACGAATATTCTGTAATAGAAACGGGAAGGCTATTTCGTTGCCATGAAAAATACAGTTGTTTTTACTCTTTTATGATAAAAAGCAATGCCTCGTTCACAGCTAGCATGACCATTTCAAAATGTTTTTATAAGCGCCCCTCTCTAATAAGCGCCCCCCTAATTTCCAAAAATCTTTTATAAGCGCCCGGGCGCTTATTAGAGAGAATACGGTATCTAGTCTCAAAAATACTGCATTGTCAAATTAAGGTCAAATCTAACAAAATGACTGGCAAATTCAACATCTTCCATCTGTGCTTTGTACAAACTTTCATGAAAATTGAAGATATTTCGAAATTTGGTCCAAATTTGGCCCAAATTGTCCAATTTTAGTCAAATCTGACAAAATGACTGTCAGATTTGAAATCAGCACCTTTCAAATGTAATCCATGCAAAAGTTTGTGAAATTTGAAGAACTTCCGAATTTGGTCCAAATTTGGCCCAAATCTTCCAATTTTAGTCAAATCTGACAACATAATTGACAGGTTTGACTAAAACTCCACCACGGATGTCCTAAAATCAAAAAAAGTTAATATTTTTATGAATTAATATTGAAAGTGGCCTTTTGTATAACATTTTGCATAGAGTTTCGGGTCTGTCATTAACTATTCTGAATAACAAACAATCCGAAATCCGAAAGAAGATGACTACACCGAAGAAGCAAGCAGGAGAATATCTTACTTTGGAAAATTCAAAGATATTGCTGGAATAAATGTTTCTTGCTCATGTTTTTGCTAATAATTAAACACCAGTAATCTAAAAGAAACATAATCCTCGAACCAGTTACGCCTCCTTGAGCTGAACCAGGAAAGTGGAGCTTCATCTTGGCTAATAGCACTGCCTCTTGATACTGAAGGATTTTACCTTAAACAGTGTTTTCAAGATCTGCTTCGTATACGCTATGGGTGGCCGTTGCCAAGAACGCCTGTATCATATGAATGTGGTTCACCCTTTAACCTGGAACATCCTCTCTCGGGGAGATTTTGTGTCAATGCGTCACAACAACATCCGGGATTTTACAGCAAAGCGAGATGTACAAACTGAACCCGTTCTACAGAAAGTGGGTGGGAGGGAACATATAGTTGAGATGAAGTCAACAAATAAATCTGACGAAGTGAGACTCGAAATCAAAGCAAGGGGATTTTGGGTAACAGGCTAACAGGCATTTTTCGACGTAAGGGTTTTCAATCCATTAGCCAAACGGTATAACGCTCCTACGAATTGAACGAGAAGGAGAAGAAACGAGAATATAATGCATGAATCTTAGAAGTTGAGCACGGTTCCTTCACGCCCCAACCGGTGGAGCTGGTCATGAATGTAGAAAGTTATACAGACGTTTGGCTGAGATGGTATCAGAAAAACGAAACGCGAAATACACTGTGACGTGGATCCTTCGCCACATATGTTTTCATCTGGTGAAATCAGTACATATCTGTCTTGGAGGAAGTCGCTCAATTTTCCATAACAATGAAGAAGTCATCGAGCGAGCGTTTAGCGAAAAGCTCGAAAACATAAATCTTTAGTTCTGAGAAATCAATATTTTGTATTTTACAAGGTTTCGCTCCTTCATAGTATGAAAGGAAGGTAACCGCTCGTTCTATTAGTTACACAGACCCACTTCGAAGGAAAACTCCGAACCAGGAGGGATTTGAACCCACGACCTAGGAATTCTAGTCCTATCGCTCTACCAACTGAGCTACCGGTTCATGGTATTCAATTCTCATTATCGATATGTAACTAGTGTTGCAGAGAAATCCATCTCCGACGTGATGTTATTGTGATTCGTGTTGGAATCCACCAACTACTACGATCACGAGAAAACTTGGAGCATACGAGCATCGAATCAGTGATACAAGGTTTCGCTCCTTCATAGTATGAAAGGAAGGTAACCGCTCGTTCTATTAGTTACACAGACCCACTTCGAAGGAAAACTCCGAACCAGGAGGGATTTGAACCCACGACCTAGGAATTCCAGTCCTATCGCTCTACCAACTGAGCTACCGGTTCATGGTATTCAATTCTCATTATCGATATGTAACTAGTGTTGCAGAGAAATCCATCTCCGACGTGATGTTATTGTGATTCGTGTTGGAATCCACCAACTACTACGATCACGAGATAACTTGGAGCATACGAGCATCGAATCAGTGATACAAGGTTTCGCTCCTTCATAGTATGAAAGGAAGGTAACCGCTCGTTCTATTAGTTACACAGACCCACTTCGAAGGAAAACTCCGAACCAGGCGGGATTTGAACCTACGACCTAGGAATTCCAGTCCTATCGCTCTACCAACTGAGCTACCGGTTCATGGTATTCAATTCTCATTATCGATATGTAACTAGTGTTGCAGAGAAATCCATCTCCGACGTGATGTTATTGTGATTCGTGTTGGAATCCACCAACTACTACGATCACGAGATAACTTGGAGCATACGAGCATCGAATCAGTGATACAAGGTTTCGCTCCTTCATAGTATGAAAGGAAGGTAACCGCTCGTTCTATTGGTTTCACAGACCCACTTCGAAGGAAAACTCCGAACCAGGCGGGATTTGAACCCACGACCTAGGAATTCTAGTCCTATCGCTCTACCAACTGAGCTACCGGTTCATGGTATTCAATTCTCATTATCGATATGTAACTAGTGTTGCAGAGAAATCCATCTCCGACGTGATGTTTTTCTTATAAGAAATTTTTTAAAAAAACAAGTTTCTTCGAAAAAAAATGATTTTTGTTTGTAATTATAATTTCATGACTAAAGCGGAATTCGAACAAATAACTACGATGGCCCTGAAGGTTCATTCGTGAGCACAAAAAAATGTGCTACACATATACTTTTTTGTGCTACGCATAAAACTTTTTGTGTTACGCATAAATTTTTGTGCTACGCATATACTTTTTTGTACTACGCATAGAAGTTTTTGTGCTACGCATGAATTTTTGTGCTACGCATAAATTTTTGTGTTACGTACATTTATTTTCTGTGTAGAGTGCTCCGCATTTATTTCGACCTCATTTCCATTCTGGTCTGTATATTGTTGACAATTATTGTGGACAATTTCGTGCATTCTCATTCATGTGCATAATGATGGTTGATCACACATGCTTACCAAGTGGACTACCACTACCTTCAAAAACTTCATTTTTGATTATGTTACTTATCTCTTCTCTATTTTCTTCATCTTTTTGAAATCTCCTCCTAAGACCAAGCCTAGTTAAAAGCCTTTTTAATGTTGAAAAGTTGATTACATGGTGGTGTTGGACAGCTAGAAAGAAGATGATTTCTACGTTTGTATAACCTTGGCCAAAATACAAAGTTACTAACGACTTTAGTGTTATTGGAGATGATGCAGATTGAAGAACGAGCAAGTAATTTAACGCTGTACGTCGTTCCTCATCAATTCTTGCGCACTTTTTTGCTTTTTGCACCATGTAACATTACACACTAAATAGCATGAATTAAGGACCAGATATAGGTTGTTGATTTTTTTGCGCTAACAAACAAAAAACACAAACATGAAAAAAGTATTTGTGCAACAATGTAAAAAATAACTGTGTAGCACAACAACATCTGCGTCGAGAAAAAATTAATGCGTAACACAAAAAAGCTATGCGTAGCACAAAAAAATCTATGCGTAGAACAAAATATTCTATGCGTAGGCCAAAAAATTCTACGCGTAGCACATTTTTTGTGCGTGCATAGTATGAACCTTCAGGGCCATCGTAAATAACCGCCTTTTTGAACTCGATCTTTGAAAGCCTGTATGTACAAAGCCAGTGTGGATGGCTAATACGTATAAGTTAATAAGAGGTCTAAACTGAGCTTTACTAACATTTATTTCATAATTACTTGCTACTAGATCTGAAATTTTTTAAAAACGAATTTAAGAAAATTGAAAGTTTCAGAGTTATTAATAAGATATTTTATAATTAGAGTTTATATTCATACAGAACTGTTCTGTAAAGGTTATGCTATAGAGGCAAACATTTACTTCAGCTACTTCAAACTTTACTTAAGTCTCATTTTAAACTTAAACTGTTGTTTTGAAATGTTTTTTTTTTTATCATGAATGACCATGATTACTACTCTTTTCACGTTTATGTTCTATTGTGGCCCAAGAACGCTCAACTTTTGTTTTCTCAGAGGCTTCAAACCTGGTTAATTGTACTGAAGTGGATTGAGGCAATATATTATTGTCTAATCTGACTTTGAGAAAAAAACAGTGATCAAGCAAGCTTTTTGTAAGGTTACATGATTCCCTGAAGGAGTTCCAAAATCATAGATTTTCAAAATCATTTCAAGGGGTGACCTAAATTTAAGGGGGGCCTAAAATTTAAGGGCGGGGGTGCCTAGCAACCCTAATGATGCTGTCGCGGTTGTTTGTTGTGTCAAGTGACCAAACGTAGAATGTAGCTGTGCTACATGACACGAATGACAGTGAGAGCAGGTACAGCGTGCCGTAGACACGTCTTCGAAAACGTGCTGTAAGAGTATATATACCGTTTTGTTGTACAACATATTCCAGAGAAAATATAGTATTCATAGAGACAATTTGTCGTGGCGAAAACCGATATTCCCGACAAAGTGGCACCGCTGATGGGAGATTGTAGATAAAACAGCGATTTATCTGCAAGCTGTGTATTGTTATCAAGTTGTCGTATCGTAAGCAAAGAATTTTCTTAAAAGTACTAACTTCTAACTAATAATCAACTATCGAAAGTGGAAGAACTGTGGAAATTCAGTTGGTTATATATATTTTTTTGGACGAACGAACTTTAAGTTGCTACCATCTTTATTTACAAGTGCAAACACGTCCTTCATAAACGCCGAGTCATTCATTTGAACTTTAAACTAATGAACTGAAAGATCGAACGATCAATCTTAGAAACGAATTGCGATCAGAAGTGAATAAAGGCTAAAATACACAATCATTTTAAAATGACATTTTTTAAATGATCATTTAAAACTGATCGTGTAAACGCTCAAAAAATGACGAAAAGTACCCGTCATTTTCAACTATCATTTAAAAATGATAACTCAAACATGTTTGAGTTTTCATTTAAAAAATGATGGAATTTCTCTATTGAATTACGTCAGTTCTATTGTTTTGCTCACTTTAGTATAGTCACCCGATGAGTTCTTGCAGCTTATGAAGGAGAAAAACAAAGTGATCTGATGAGTCTGCATATTAAATAAACATGTCGTTGGTTAAGTTAGCATCAACTGACAAATTTATTAATTTGTGGCAGGAAGAGGAGTTTTTGTGGAATGTCTCGTCCACAAATTACAAACATAAGGACCAAAGAGGAAAGAGTATAACGCATTACTGTGCAATGTTTCTCGATAGATGGACTTTATTAAGCTTAATGTTTCTTCAAAATTTTCCGGCGAAATTCTTAACAACTTTGAATATTCTAATGATCTTCTGCTTGAAATTCCTTCACAAGCGTGTTATAAATTCCTAAGAAGTTTCGTTTTTGAAGCCAAGGTTTCACCCAATGTCTTCGTTCCGCCTTTCATTTCTCCTCTTTCGTCATTTGGACATAACAGCAACAACTGCGTTTGCTGCCGCCGGAGTCCAGGACTGAAAAGTACCATTTACCATAGAACTTTTATAAAAATGTTGTAATCATAAATGGTCGTGTAAACAGATGTTCTAATCATTTTTTAAAGGATTAAAAAAATTATCATTTGTCATTTATCATTTTAAAATGATCGTGTATTTCAGCCTTAAATAAAACGAATTGCCAGGTGTGCAGCGAACGTTATCAATAATAGAAGCACGTGAGCAGCGACGATCAAAAAGAAAGTGAGCAGCGAATATCAATACAGAAACACGTGAGCAGTGACTTTTAATAACAGAACCAAGTGAGCAGCGACTATCTACGACTGGTTTGTCAAACATAAGAAAAAAGGTTACCATGGCAACGTTAATGCAAGTTAATAAAGATATAAATACTATCTTCAAGATGCTTAGTCTAACAGAAAAGGCTATACCGAAAATGCTAGCAAGAAGGAAGTTAAAGGAGTTAGAAAGAACGCTTAAAACAATTGAAAAACAACGGGAAGAAGCGCATCAGCTAAAAACGTCTGCTCAAATGATCATGTTCAGAGACGAAAAGGGAGAAGAGGAAGTTGATGCGCATGGTGAGCAGATAGATGAAAAACTCATAAGATCTGAAGAACTGTACGACCAATTACAATAAGCCATAGAATCAATAAAGAAAGAAGAGGAACGCCGAGCAAGTGCTGACCGAGAGAAGACAGAAAGGAACAAAGAAAGCTTAAGTATGAAGAAGAGTTGGAATTAGAACAGATGAAATTGGAGATGAGAATGAAAATCGAAGGAAAATCAAAAGATGTGATCAGAGATCAAGAGATGAAGGTGAAATTACCAAAGTTAATAATTTCAAAGTTTGAAGCAAGTCACCTAGACTGGCAAAGATTTTGGGGGCAATTCGAATCTGAGATAGAAAAATCTACATTATCATCCGTTGCAAAAGTTTCGTACTTGAAGGAACTTTTGGAACCTAAAGCGAGAATAGCTATCGAAGGACTACCTTTTACATCCGAAGGATACGAGAGAGCAAAATCGATATTAAAAACAAAGTATGGTAAACCAAGTGAAGTAGCAAATGCTCATATACAAGCGATTATGAGCCTTCCCACAATCTACCAACCCAATTTGCAGAAGACCCACGAGTTTTACGAAAATTTAACCAAGCATGTACAATCATTGGAAACCATGGGAAAGTTGAAGGAAATAAATGGATATGTTCGTCTTACACTGGAAAAAATTACCTTCAATACGTGCAGATCTGGTGAGATTAGATGATAATTGGCAAGAATGGACCTTTGGTCATTTATTAGAATCATTAAGAAAGTGGACAGAAAGAAATCCGTTATCGGTTCATGATCAAAGGAGACCACGCGACCTGAAGGCAGACAAACTGCTGCACATCAAAGAAAAGGAGTTTAAACCGAGAAAATGCATCTACTGTGACGAAGAAAATCACAAGGCAGCAGATTGTAAAAAAGTAAGCAAGTTGGAGGAAAGAAGAAAGATCGTGAGTGACAAGAAGCTATGCTTCAACTGCACTGGTAGTGGACATAGAGCTGTAAATTGTCCTAGTCGAAGTAAATGCCAACATTGCAAGAGTAAACACCATACATCTATATGCGATAAAGTCACTCCAACACAGTCGTTAGCCACTAAACAAGATCCTGTTATATATCCTACTGTTATGGTGATAGTAAATGGCGTTAAGTGCCGCGCTCTACTGGATACTGGAGTAGGGAGTTCCTATGCGTCAGCTACCTTAATCGAGCGGCTGATTATGAAACCAACAAAAACCAAAATCAAGCGGATAGAGATGATGCTTCATACCGTGACGAAGAACATAGAGATCTTTAACATTAAAATATCAAGCTTGGATGGGAACTTTGTCATCAATACCAATGTGAGTAAGATTGAAAAACCAACCCTGCTGTCAATACCAAATCCGAAGTATGCTGATCTTCAGAAGCAGTGGCAGCACTTGAACGATTTGGAAATGGAAGACAATGATCTGAAAGAAGAGCTACCAATTCATTTGATCCTTGGTGCTTCAGAATACGCTAGAATCAAAACGAGAACTCTACCTAGAATAGGAAGATCAGGTGAGCCGGTAGCCGAGCTGACAAAACTAGGCTGGACGATAATCTCTCCAGGAAGAGAAACTGATCTGTCCAATCTGTATTGGACGAGAAGTTTGCGTGAAGATTATGAACGTCTTTGTGCCTTAGATGTTCTTGGATTAGAAGAAAGTAACGAAATTATGATACATGATGAAGTTTACCAGAAGTTTAAGAACCAACTTCGTAAATCACCGGAAGGTTGGTATGAAACTGGTCTCTTATGGAAAACGGAAGGCTTGCCAGAAACAAACGAAACAGAGAGTCTGGGAAGGCTTAACAATCTCGTGAAGAAGCTGAAAAGAAACCCTGATTTATTGAAGCAATACCAAGAAATCATGATGACTCAACTGAAAGAAGGAATCATAGAAAAGGCTCCAAGCAAGTCAGTGACAGGAAAAGTGTTTTACCTTCCACATCGACCAGTGGTTCGAGAACATGCGGAGACAACCAAAGTGAGAATCGTATATGACGCCTCTGCAAGACCAACGGATTCCAGCCCATCATTTAACGATTGCCTGGAGACCGGCCCTCCGATGCGAAAACCGCTATGGGATATCATTGTCAGGAACAGATTTAAGACCGTCTGTCTATGTGGAGACATAAAACAAGCCTTTTTGCAGATTCGAATTAAAGAAGAAGATAAAGATTGTCTTAGATTTCACTGGGCGTTTGATTACCTGACAAGCAACATTGAAACATGGAGATTCACACGTGCAATATTTGGTATGGGACAATCACCATTCCTCCTCAATGGAACGATAAGTATCCACCTCAATGAGTTTAAGGAGCAGCATGAAGAAAAAAGGAAAATCATAGAAGAAATAGAAGACGACCTTTATGTTGACGACCTCATCTCGGGAGGTGAGAACGTGGGCGAAGTTACTGGAATTAAAAAAGTTGCAAAAATTGCCTTTGCTGATGCCGGTTTTGTACTTCATAAATGGCATTCGAACAAAAGAGAGTTAGAAGACAACGTACCGCTTGTATCTACTGCAGAACAAACCTATGCAAAGCAAACCCATTGGAGTGCTAGGAAACGAATCAAAGATTCTTGGTTTGACCTGGAACAAAGAAAAGGACACGATAGCTGTCGTACTACAAGATATGGAAGTTGAAAAGACAAAGAGAGGCATATTGAAAACGTTAGCGTCCATCTATGACCCGATTGGTTTTGCTTCACCTACTTGGTTGGTTGGTAAACTCATCTACCGAGAAGTCTGTTTCAACTGGGATCAACCGATATCTGAAGAGTTATCTCGAAAATGGAAACGCTGGATCGATTCACTTCCAGCTAAGGTTGAGCTGCCAAGGACATTCGCCAAGTTCGAGGAGCCTATCAATAAAATTGAGCTACACGTGTTTGGTGACGCAAGTATTAATGGAGTATCAGCAGCTTTGTATGTATTGGTTAATCAGAATTCTGGAATAACTCAAGGTTTGGTCACGGCTAAAAGTCGTCTAGCAAAGTCAGGATGCACCATGCCTCGTTTAGAGCTTATTGCCACTCACATGGTGGCAAATCTTTTGAGGTTTGCGTTAAAAAGATATCCTGTAGTTGAGTGCACCGGATGGACTGACAGTACCGTTGTGTTACATTGGGTGAGAGGAAGTGGATCATACAGAGCGTTTGTGAGCAACCGAGTCGCAAAGATTAAGGAGAAAGATTACATAACGTGGAGACATGTACCAACAAAACAGAATCCAGCTGATCTTGGAAGCCGAGGATGCCCAATTGCGAAGCTAGATAGTTTATGGTGGGAAGGTCCGTCGTGGCTGTCAAATAAGGAGAACTGGCCTAGTGACATCAAGACAGAGCCGTCAGTTGAGTCCGATTCAGAAGCCAAAAAAATGAAAGAAGTGTTTGCTGTAACAACTAACAAGATGGAAGATCGTATTCTTCAGCTACTTTTGGCAAAGTACGAGTATTGGAAAGTATTGAGAATATGTTCTTGGATGTTCCGCTTCATTGATAACTGCCGTAAGGGAGGTATAAGTGGTCCATTAACAAATGAAGATTTTGGATACCCAGGTTAAGACAAATGGCCAAGAAAATCAGACACAGATGTAATGGGTGCAAAAGACATCACGCTATTGCATATGCAGAGCCTCCACCGGGGTTACTTCCATCAGATAGAGTGAATGGAACAAGAGCCTTTGAAGTTTTAGGAGTAGATTATGCCGGTCCAATCGTGTACCAAATGAAATGCAATAAAGAAGGAAAGGCTTATATTCTACTTTTCTCTTGCAGCCTTTGTAGAGCAATTCATCTCGAGCTGTTACCTAATCAGACAACTGAAGGTTTTATTCGAAGTTTGAAGCGTTTATAATTCGGATAATGCAAAGACATTCAAGTCTGTCGCAACATGGCTATACAAGATTATGACAAGTGAGAGATTTAACGACTACCTTGCAAGAGAAGACATCAAGTGGCAGTTCAATCTTAGTCGTGCTCCTTGGTGGGGTGGGCAATTTGAGCGTTTCGTTGGTCTTGTTAAACAGGCGATGTATAAGGCTATCGGAAGAACCTCTCTAACATTTAGCGAGTTGGAAGACGTTTTACTTGATGTTGAACAAACTCTTAATAACAGACCTTTGTCTTACATTGAAGATGATATCCAACTGAAGAAGATAAGCATGATATCGAGAATGGAGATCTACGCAAGAGGTTTAAGTTTATTCAAAAGTGTAAAGAAGCGACATGGCAGAGATGGCCTCAGGAATATGTACGAGCACTTCGAGAAAGAAATAATTTGAAGCACAGGATAAAGAGAGCGAAACCAAAAGTGGGGGATGTCGTAATGATTAAGGGAGACAGTAAAGACAGAGGTAAATGGACCATTGGTGTTGTGACAAATACCTATGCTGGTAAAGATGGAGTTATCCGAGCAGTCGAACTACGCACTGGTAAGAGCATCTTGGAGCGAGCAGTGCAACATCTTTACCCATTGGAACTTTCATGCGACATGGGAGAGACCAACATGAATCCATCGCTGACCTTTGAATGCTGAAGCTAACGAGTTTCGACCGAAACGAAATGCATCTGCTATAGCGAAAGTTCAGATCGAGAACCAAGCTGAATTCATGATGAATCAGTAAAATACTACTATACGAAATTCATCCTTTGTTTATTTGCTATCAATAACAATCTCTTACTGTTTAAGAGTTCTTCGAAACTTTAGGCCGTTGTGTTACTTATTATTCACTTGGTCGTGTAGCTAGCTGCTTTATTTTTATGTATTTATGTTCATATTTGATGCATGTTGTCATCCAATAGGGGGAGTGTAGCGGTATCACTTCTCACGAAAAAGACAGGTTTGGAACATTGAGTTTACGTTCAAACTGAAATCACAATGAAATAAATACAAGTAAATTTAGTAAAAACTACATATAACTGAAACAACAGAAAGAAGAAGGAAAAGAACAAAACCAAAACCTACCAGCTGGCCAAGTATCGCTAGTGATACGCGATATATGTTTGACTTGAGTTGATTTGAAAAATGTGTTTGAATTGTGTTGATTTGAAAAATGTGTTTGAATTGAGTTGATTTGAAAAAAAAAAATGTGTGTGTACAAAAATAAGAAAAACGTTGAATATATAATGAAATAAACTAAACACCCTAGAGACATCAACTCAGTAAATGACAAAATAATTACTAAAAAAATTAAAATTGATTTAAGATAAACTGAATGCACGAGAGAAACAAAACACTGAGACGCATTTAAAAACAAAAAAGAACGTGACAATTACAATAAATATTTTTGTTTTTTTTTATATGAATAGGCGATCGTCTTACACTCCCGCCAAAAAAACAAAACAAAACCACTTCCATCATTGCGCATCCAAATCGACTTTCGCTGCAATTTCGCCCAGGTCTTTCATCATATCACAATCATCAACGTGATGAATGATTACTAATGAACGAACAGCTCGAACCGTCTCTCTGTATACATTTTCATTCTCGTTTCTGTATCTGATAGTGGCCTTACGTGCCACACCATCACGACTGTACTCGAGGCTTTTAACGATTCCGTAAGTGTACGAATTTGAGATGACCGAATCGTTCTTTGTAAACAAGATAATATCTCCAACGTTGATTTTCTCGGAGATAAACCACTTTTGTTGCTGCATTAATTTGGGAACATGAACGAGCAGCCAAACTTCGAACCATAAATTGAAGATGTCCTCATTCTCTTTGATAATTTTCGTGGGATTGACAGAAGTTGCGACACCAGATGGAGAGCGAAAATTATTGCGTCCAAGCAATAGACGATTTGGCGTTATCAGGTCCATACATTCAAAGTCACCAACGACGTTTCCAACTGCCAAAGGTAGATTGTTAATTTGATTTGCGATGCACGACGCCAGAGTCTCCCATTGGAGGATCGACAAACGATGATTCTGAATAGATTTCTCGATTGATTTGTTGATTTCTCGAATTGTTCTTTCAACTTTGCCATGCATTGCGTGACCCTGCACCGGACAAATATCGAATTCAACTCGAGAATGCTTCGTCAGATGACCTTTGATGTTGATAAAACCAAGTCTCATTTCTTTGCAGGCTTTTAGGAGCTGACTCCCTTCGTCGCAAAATAGTCTTTTAGGATATCCATGTTCAAACGAAAATCGGTTGAAGACAAGGATAAACGATGTTGTTCCATAGTCGTCCATGATCTTGATCTTGACAGCTGAAGTTGCACAGCAGCAGAATACGACGAGCCACACTTTGACAGTTTTGCGTTTTTGATAAGGTGCGTAGGAAAGATATGGTCCGGAAAGGTCAACTTGTGTGTAGTAGAATGCTGGAGCTATTGTTATGTTGCATCTTGATACAGGTCCCATTGCAATGTCAGCGGTACGTTTTGCCAGATACTTACAGCGCTGACAGGAACTCTTAATGGATTTGATGAGCATTCTCCCCTCGATAACGAAGGCTTTTTGAAGAAGGTAGTGAAGTGTTGTTTCGATACCTGAGTGTTTGACTTCGGGGTGATGCCAATGAATGTCAAGAGCGATAGCATAGGCAATTGGAGATTTTCTGTCCACGACAGGAACACAGAAAGATGTAGATGATAAATCCTTCATTGATCTGGTAAATCGCCCAACAATAGAAATTTCATCGTCCGCTAAGATTCTACCGGTGTACATCAGAATTCCATCGCTGATCTTCGTGAAATTTTTGTATTTTGTTCTCGGTAAGAATTGAGTGATCTCTTGGGATGATTTCCTGAAATAATAGTTTTCAGCAGCTCTGATTTCTTTGTCGCTGATGACGATAGTTGAAGAATCGATTGTCAGAAACTTTTTTGATCCTGTCCTTACTCGGTTCACCAAGATGTAGATATACTTGTAGACAAGTGCCATGATACGAATCGTTGTAGTAAATCGATGCCGATTGGGATCCAGAAGATATTTCGAAAACTTGTACCTTTCTGATACTCCCTCAAGCGATTCAATGTGGT
The DNA here is from genome assembly GCA_027922465.2 of Turritopsis dohrnii. Lineage (NCBI taxonomy): Eukaryota > Metazoa > Cnidaria > Hydrozoa > Anthoathecata > Oceaniidae > Turritopsis > Turritopsis dohrnii. The sequence goes on along the minus strand of BQMF02000675.1, from coordinate 114,014 downwards.
AACTTTGAACGATACTCTTCTCTTTGTTGACCTCAGCGATTTGTTGGTTTGACAGCTTCAAATCGTCCACAGATTGTATTGGAAAGGATACCGACTGGTAGCCTTGTGGTAGAGTGCTCGCTTCCTGTTCGGGAGGTCGCGGGTTCAATCCCCGACCGAGTCATGCCAGCGACTATAACAGTGTGAATCAATCCTCTCTGTTTAGCACTCAGCAAGAGTAGGAATGATGTCTAGGGTGGTTGTCTAGTTGAGCGGTTCCTGTCATTACAGCTTCCGTAGGCTTTAAATGCTCTAGGACCTCCTTCGCAGGACCCTCATTGATAACAGTATCTTACGGAACTGAAGAGGCTATCCTGGGTAAACATTAGTAAATAAATAAATAAATAAATAAATAAATTTTCGGTTGCTTCATCCATTCGTGTCCATTGATCCAGGATGATGACTGATCAATGTCTTTGAAGGTGACGCATCTTCTTGTACCAAGGTCTGCAAGATTTTGATCCGAAGGAATATAGAACCACTGTTCCTTTTCTGTAAAACGTTGAATCTCCAAAATGCGACTTCGGACGAACTTCTTCAATGGTTTCTTGTCGTTAACGATCCAATAGAGTGTTATCTGGCTATCTGTTAGCTTGATTGAGGTTTTGTGAAGCTTCTTCAAAGATCGTCTTACAACTTCACCAGTATGGGCGTTGACCAGGGCTGCAAGTAGCTCGGCTCGAGGAAGCGTGTAATCTTTTGGCACCACTTTGGTTCTTGCAAAGATTAGTTGAGAAGAAAATTTTCCATTTGAACGGGGAAAGCCAACGTAGGTGGCAGAGCATATTAGCAATTGTGAAGCATCGCCAATATCAATGGTATCAACTTCAAGACAGGAAGCATCCGGAGGTATGACAGCACGTTTGAACCTGACGTTAGCGATCTCTTGCATCATCTCGAAATGATCCAACCAAATTGAACGTAAGTCATCGGGAATTTGATCGTCCCAGTCAAGGTTTCTCAGCGATAATTCCCTTAAATCGAGTTTGAACGTTGCGACTATTGGAGCGATTCTGCCGGTTATGTCGAAGATTTCGGCTATCTTTGATACGCAATGTCGTCGTGTGAGTCGAACGGGCACGATGTTGTCGGCAGAAGTTGATTTCTGCCTCTGCGTTTCTTTGAGAAATTCAGTTGCGAGATGTTCATTGCTAACTCATCAGATTTTGGGTACCACATCATTCCTCCGACGCCAATTGTATTCCCGTCATCCGAAAGATGCTCTGGTGGATCGGATCCGGAGAATGTGAAACCTTTTAAGTTGAAGTTGCCATGACTCAAGACGAATTCGATTTCATCAGCTCTTTGGTGTGCTTGCGCATGTGATGATTCACCGGTCATACAATCATCAACGTAAGTGTCGTCCTGGATAATTTCGTTGACTTCAGGGTATTGATCTTTAAACGAAGAAGATACTGATCGTAGTCCATGCTCAGCTTGATTGCCACTTGATCGTATACCATACATCAATGTTTTGATGACTTTTTCGCGTGGTATCTTGGTCGGATCGAGGTTCTCTTGCCATATGTATCGTTGATAGCACCAGTGTTTTTCTTCTAGTCGTATGGTGTTATACATTTTTCGTACATCTGTGTGCATGGCGACGGGATGAGTTGACCAACGAATGAGTATCTCTTGTAGCTTATTAAGACTGTTTTTTACTTTCACCAATAAATCGTTGAGGCTAAAACCAGATGGCGTGGGATGCGAAGCATCATACACGACTCTGCATGGTGTGGTGACTGATGTTGCTTTCCAAACGACTCGCCATGGTATGAAGTTGTGGACTGTTGAATTGTGCAACATCGATTGCTGTTCAGGAAGAAGATTCTCGACGTAGTCGACGAAACCGAGATCTTGTAGCTTTGATTCTGACGCGATGATCTCAGCTTTATCTTTTGGCGAATCGTTGAGTTTCCTGAGTTGCTGAAAGTAGATCTTCAGAACAACGTGCTTATTCGGTGCTAATTTTGTGACTGGATCAGCAATGAAGGGTAAAGTAGCTGTAATCGTCTTTGTGTGATGGTCGATCTTCACGGAAGAATCAATAATATGCTGTTCGATTTCCTCTCTGATGCTGACTTCTTCTTGATGTTTTGAACTCTTACATTCTTTGCAGTCTCTGCACTTGACACAACGGTACGTGATGGTTGAACCAGCATCTTCCGTCTCTTCAAAGTCTTTGATGTGACGGACAGGATAGGTTGACAAGTAGTTAACGTCTGGATTGACTCTGATACCCATTCTGTATAAGGAGAACTGCTCGCTGAAGAAGCCAAGGTATTTCGTTTGATTGAAGTATGTTTGATGGATCTTGGTGAATATCTCGTGGGGTCCACCGATGACTCCACGACCACCATGTTGATTGTTGAAGACGGATTCGTAGATACTTAATCCAGAAGGTAGTTGGTAGATGAGTCTTGGATGATAGCTAGTACCAATCATAAAATGTACATCACCACCGACATATGACGCGGGTTGTGGGAGCTGAGATGAATCACCACCAGACGACTTAAAGCTTTTTACGATGTCGTTATATACGTCAGTAAGCGGATAGTCTGGAAACGTTGTTGTTATTGAATCCAATGATATACCATTGAAGGAAGCAATTGCACCATCGTGAGTTGGGATCTTGACATTGTAAGCACCGAACGCTTGCAATGATGTTTGACCAACTCCTCCAACTTGAGTGACCTGTGATGAAATTTGCGTTGCTTTTGATGAGAGCAACTGGATAGCAGAACGTTTCACAATAAAATCACTACAACCAGAATCAAAGAATATCGTGTAAGGCTTGCTGTCAATTGATATCGTTTGAAAGAGATAAATTCCACGTTCACCGTCGAACCCTTGTTCAGTGATTTGATGGCTGGTCTTGAATGCTTCGTGTACATGAAATGATAGGCTGATATTCTTTGAAAACGATGGAAGATTTGCATTTCTGATGCATCGTTGCTTGTACGTCGACAGAAGGTCCTTGTTGTTTTGATCATCCTTGTGTTTGTGACAGACGAGGACGTGCTTTATTGTAGAATATTTCAGATGTGATACATGCTTACATGTAAAGTCTCGTTGACATCTTCCCTCCTTGTGTTTTTCAATTGATGCGTCAGCGCCTGGAAAAAGACATTGAAAGCAGTATCCCTTGTTTTTAAGCAAGGAAAGTCTATCAGCAGGTGTAAGTTCGACGAACTTTTTGCACGTATAGTACTGTAGTAACCTGGTGCCTCCAGGACCAAAGGTGGACACATGATCGTCAACGCCTTCTTTGGAATTACAGATGAAACAGGTAGGCTCAGAGGGTATGGTATTAGAACTAGAATTAGAAAAATACCCATACCTCTGAGTCCTGTTTGTCTTGGATGCATCTTGATATTGATTGGTTGTAGGTCGCCTTGTTGTTGACTCGTTTTGACCATGAGCTGACATCTTCACGATTAGTTTCTGTTGTTGGATGGCCAACTCATCTTCCAGAAATTTGCACAACTTGGACCACGTTTCTTCTGGAGTAAGATTATCGTATGAAATATGAACAAGCCACCTTGACAGCCTTGCGTCCCCAAGTATACTTTTTGGATTGCACAACCATAGTACAAGTAGTTTTCGATGTCGTGCTTCTTTGCCAATGATGTGAGATCTTTGATCATGTTGATGATGTTGCTTAACGAGTTGACGATTGAGTCAGTATCTTTCGAACGATAAATTGGATTTGTCGAGCTCAATTGATTTATCTTCTTCTGAAGCATCAGCATCACATCACCATATGCAAACTTCAATCTTGTCCATATCTCTTCAATGTTGTCGATCGTTCTGACGCAACTGAGAGCAGGATCTTTAAGATAGTTATTTTTTAGCAGTTCAGCAAGGAGATGTTTAGGCGTGGTTCGAAGGTAAAGCTTCTCAAACTTCGATTTGAATGTGTAGAAATCCACCGAATCTTGATGACCAGAAAATCTTTCAAGTTTGATGTTTAGAGTTGATTCTGAAAAGAGTTTTTGTTTATACACCTGGACGCTCTTCGATCTCAGAGTTCAGCTTTTCTGTGTAACTTGATCTGCTTGAGATAAGACACGTATACCTTTCATTGAGATGATGACAAGCACTTTGAACATCAGGATTTGTCGTCGTCTTGGTGAGAATAGTTTCAATCCTCTTGGATATTTCGTTAATCTGAGATGTGGTCGACGGAAGATTGCTTTCTGATCTGCACAAGTTCTTCATCAGTTAAGTCTTGAGGATTACGAGCGAATTCTTTAACGATGTCTTCGATAGAACGTTTTGTGTCCTCGATCAAGAACTGATGAGATTAGGAGTTTACGTATCTCGTTGTCACTTGCTTGTTTCGTTCGTTGGAGGTTTGCTTTCACTTTCAAATCGTTGATTTCCTTAATATACTCTTTGATTAACTGTATGGCACCAACGATTTGCATTGTAAGTTGTTTGTCAGGCGTTTGAGTTTGGAGAACAAGCTCGTTTGTTCGAATAGACTTTCGTAAGTCTGTTAACTTTTCCACTGTCGCAGATAGATCGACTCCACTGTGGATTGGATTTTCTTCAACAATGTCGTGGACCTCCTGAATCATCACTTGGGTTTCTATCACAGTCGATGATGGCATTACGTCTAACGATAGTTGATCGAGTTGGGCTGAAAGATCTTGAAGTTCGGTTTTCTCACCAGTTGAGTTGAAAATGGTATAATCGAATCTCGATTTGATACGTTTTGACATGTGATTATTGCTTAAGATTGAATTGATGTGATAAATTGATATCGAATTGAATGGATCTCTGTTTGAATGTAGCGGTATCACTTCTCACGAAAAAGAAACAGGTTTGGAACATGTATTGAGTTTACGTTCAAACTGAAATCACAATGAAATAAATACAAGTAAATTTAGTAAAAACTACATATAACTGAAACAACAGAAAGAAGAAGGAAAAGAACAAAACCAAAACCTACCAGCTGGCCAAGTATATTGCTAGTGATACGCTATATGTAATTGAATTGAGTTCATTTGAAAAATGTGTACAAAAATGAGAAAAACGTTGAATATATAGTGAAATAAACTAAACACCCTCGAGACATCAACTCAGTAAATGACAAAATAATTACTAAAAAAATTAAAATTGATTTAAGATAAACTGAATGCACGAGAGAAACAAAACACTGAGACGCATTAAAAAACAAAAAAGAACGTGACAATTACAATAAATATTTTTGTGTTTTTTTTTATATGAATAGGCGATCGCCTTACATATACTCTGATGTTAAGTAAAGGTAGAACATGATGCAACATGGGAACAAGCTTTCCCAAGTCCAGCCATGCATGTGCAATGAGCATTAATGATTTCACCATTCGACTCGATTCCCAGCCAAGCATGATTTGATGTTTTTGTAAATTGACTTTGACCATGTCGAACTCGTCCTGCTACAAGATAATTGTTCTCGATAGTTTTAATTTTAACATTGAACACTAATCCACTAGTGACATATTTGTAGGCGTCTAAGGACTTGTAAGCCTTTAGACTACCTTTTGAATATTGGCCAGGAGAATTGATTAAGTAGCAAAAAATATCAGCAAAGGACAGGTTTGGCCATTTAAACACATCTTTTGTCAGATTGAAGTCTTTTTCATCTAAGGAAAGAGGGTGGTCTGAAACTTTTAGCTGGAGCAACTTTTGCTCATATCTTTTCTTTGAAAGTTCATCTAGGTCGTTATAAAAATTTGATCTTTTTGCAGAAGGATTTGACATTTTTTGAGGCTATTGTTGCAGGAATGCTGTGAGTTCGCTTCACTTTCGGTTTTGTTTACATTTCTTTTGCCACCAGTAATGGCGGAATTCGGATATCGCAATTCATGGGGTCGAAAAAGATTACGTCATGGATATCATGAATATAATCATGCATGTAATTCTTTTTATAACTGTCCGAAAAAAACTCGAGAATTGTCTTAAAAAAACTCGACTACTGTCACCTGACACCTCGGGCCATCGTACAGGACGATTGTGTACCTTTCCACAGTGTCGTAAAACTCAATTAACGAATGGCCGTTCTTCTGTTAATTAATAGGAAGCTTCCTGCGTAATTTTTCTATTTAAAAATTCCCTTGCAAATTACGATTGTGATGAAGATGAAAAGCATTTCAACCTCTAGGCAATCGCCATATGACACAAAATATAGGAACATAGGAATATAGGAAGCATTTAAATACCTATGAAGATGTGTCAATCAACACTTGATTGGTTTTTTATTTTCAGTCTGAAGAAAGACAAAAATGTATGAATGATACAATGCCAGATATGCAAACATGTATTTTTTTAACCCTGGTATTTCTTCTCGGCAATTATCTTAAATGCAATATTCATCTACTTCATGCGAGGGAAAAGTTTGTTTTTGAACTCTTTAATATCATGAAAGTTGCAGCCTGCATGAAATCTTATGCAAACTTTCATTTATTCAACATCAGATTTGAATTAAATTAAATTCAATCATAAAGCAATCATTATTTCCTTTGAATGGAAAGATTTTTTATAGATATGTGTGGACATATAATAAATGAGATATCAATAAGTATTTAAGGTACTGTTCTTTAACTTTAATTTCCATGATAAAGTTTTTCTTGAATTTAGTTTTGTTGATTGGTATATGCACTCAATTTTGATAGGGTGGTATTCATTTTTAACTAGAATGTCTTTTTCACTTAACCACTGGCAATTTAGTTATCACCCCTAAATCACTATGTTGACCTTCTAGACCAAAAATTTCTTTTCGATTTTGTTTCTTAGTCCAACATTTTTAAACTTTTTAAACCTTCGATGACTTTCACGCCGTAGGGCCTCTTTGTTCATGATTCATGTTCTTCATAGGCATTAGTTGGTGATATTTCTTGATCGCATTTTCTTTGAAACAAATTACGGCCTAAATTAACGTTTAAATGATGCTTTAAGGAGTTGTAACAAAGCACCTCTTCAACTAAAGACAAAACCTCGAATCTGGAATGGCTGAAATTTTGCCGGAATTAAGTCTTTGAAGCCGTCTTGATACTCACTACAATACATTGAGTCTTCAACCCATACTGAGCATTTAGCGAGAGAATTGAACAGCCTGTATTGTAACAAATGACCTACTTTGTATAATATTGCTAGAATACTCGAAAGCTGTCCCAGTCACCATGATGGTATGAATAAAGAACGCAAAAAGGTATCAGTATTTGTCCACCATGTCCAAACTGTGTATCGTAAAACAATATCAATAAAGACATACAGACGTATGATTATTTATAATAGCGTTTTTATTCTAACAATGTCTCTTTGTATATGGAAAATGTAAAAGTTTTCTGTCATGATGTCAATGAATATTTACTTTGAATATTATGGTTCTAATCACAGTGTTATTCTTCAATTCAGAGTATTACTCAAAATTTGGTTTTTCGAAATAAAGATGTTTATTAACGGTTTTGTTGTTGTTGTTGCTGACAAATATCAAGATTATAAAGGGCTTCGAGGTTATACTAGGTCATTCCTATAAGTATGGAAGATTTCTGGGGGCACGTAGCCCGATGTATTGATTCACCCAAAGTCTTCTTCACCTTAAGCAGAGTTTCATATTACACATTCTCGATAAAATATTGCAATTGTTCTTCTTTAAAAACTTAGAAATCTCGAAGTTTAACTCAAAATACTTTATTAGGAAATAATGCCTCCCGTATATAACCATGATTGTAGACTTTGGTCTTTTGTGCAAATATGAGGCCCTAGTGAGCCCCAATTGAAAAACAATATGAAAGATATTTTTTAGCACTTTGGACACTCTTTTCAAAGACAGGTTTGGGTAGGTAGGGGCAAAAGTGTTTTTACTTCCAGAATGAAGTTTTGTCAATGTATAGTCATGAATCACATGAATGATTTTGTGCTGATACGTATTCATGTTAAAAACGACCTTTGAGTATCAAATTTGTATATCGTGAATACACAATATTTAAACAAACTGATGTCAATCTTTTTTAAAAAATTGTCGTAAGTTTATTTATAACTATTAACGTAAAGTCCTTTTTACGAAGTGAGTTAATATTAGTCCCTTATTTTCATCCTATATGTTTGCACAAATAACGAAGTGATGACCACAGTTTTGTCGTTGTCAAAATATTCAAAGTTTGTTGTGTCTGGAAATATTTTCCTATAAAGTCGCACAACGATTCTAGAAATTGACAAACTTATATTATAAAAGAAGAAAAGTTTTCATTTCCTTCCACAATAACGAAAAACATATCTTTCAATCTGGTTATTATCACCATTGTGATCATTGGTGGTGTAGCTTATAAAAAGTCAAAGAGTAATGTTAATTTCAAGTTATTAGATTTATTCGGCAACTATACATAAGAGAAGTAGTACAGAGTAGACAAACACTTTAATGAGGAGGAAACTGAGCTGAGCCGTACGAATCCAGAGCCTAAAACGTATTGCAGCCCACTCATAAAACAAACTAAAATCTTTTTTTATCGAGAAAGGTTCAAACATTTAGACATTCAGACATTTTCCCCAAAAACAAACACTTACCCTTTTGTTTACAAAGCATTGAATACTTCTTAATTTCTAACTTTTTAGTTAGAAAAGAATCATCACAGTACAGTAAAATTATTATTTCAAGATGATTATAGGTTTCTAGTATAGATGTTCTATTTAATCTTTAGTTTTGGATACGTATAATTACTGTAAATACTCGATTAAGCGCCCCGGCGCTTATTTAATTTTTTTGATCTTTAGAGGAGGCGCTTATTCGAGGGTGGCGCTTAATCGAGGGCGACGCTCATCAAATTATTTTCACTTGGGGTATATCCCAGTTAACACACAACGTCAATACAACGTTGTTTTATGGTCGTTCTAACATCGCAACCAAAAACGACCATTAACCGACATCAAGAAAACGTCGGGGTTGGTTGAAAAAAAACATTTAAAATCATTTGTTTACTTACACCCAATTCTGAAGTTCAAGATTAAGAAAGATTAAGAAAGAAACGAAAAACGATGGTTCGTGAACTGTACACTGCAAACAAAGTTTAAAAAGCAAGTCAAAATTACATTGCATTTGTTCTTTCATTTCGTCATTTCGTTCTTTTCCATCTTAACCTACTCGAAATTAAGTTGGTGATTTTGATATTAGTCAAATGCATTAGGACATGTCAAGGCGCCGTAGTGTAGTGGTTATCACTCTCCGAATTCATGCCGGAGGTCAGGGTTCAATTCCCGCTAGTGACTTTTCATTTGTTGTCACTGCCTTTCGTTGTCAATTTGACCATGCTACAACGTCAATGCAACGTTGTTTTCGGTCTTTTGACCGTTGCACAACGTCCGCACAACGTCATTTTTTTTACTCGTCGTTTTGACGTCAAAATCCGACGTTGTTTTGTTTCCATTTCGACCATTAAACAACCGTCATGCGACGATGGAATACCACGTCGAAAGAACGTTGATAACGAATATCTAAAAATGTTTTCAGAATTAATTCTAAACTAGCATGTAGCTTTAGCTAAAAATGCCCCCGCGCTCAAGCATTCCAATTTATACACACAGCAAGCTATACATTGCAAGCCTATACAACGGAAACAAAAACAAACAAAACTTTGCTACTTTTTATCTCTTAGGCCTATGTCACACTGATGCTAACCCTTCAAAAAGTGTAAATAAGGCTTAACAAGTAATATCAGAAAGTATTTGCTACAAACAAAAGAAATGTGTGAACTGAAACATGGATACGTATTTTATAATCAAAGTAAAATTTGTTAAAGAAATTATGTAAGAGCCAAAAGAAAAACAACACTGTTTCAAAAAAAATATTAAAGCGAAAATTCCATTAGAAATCTGCGTTTCAAACTTTAGTTCAAAACAAAAAATAGCCAACGTTTACATAAAATAGCAAGAAAAAGATATAAAAAGGTTTTATTGATCATGAGTGGAGGACAGTTAAAGAAGAAGAAAACAAGGATTTGTAATATGGCTTTTTTGCATACACAGAAATCCAATTAAAATGGCAAGATCCACCAAAAATCAGTGAATAAAATTTATTGAACCAAAGATTTTGAGCTAAGACAACATATACAAACATAAAATGTATGCTTGGCAAAATTTCAGATTTCAAGCTGTGCTTCAAAATCCTTGTTGTTCACTTCACTAAAAAAACGCAAAAGTAATATAAAAAATGTTTAATTAATTTTAGCATACGAACTTTTTAAATAACATAATATATCATAATAATAAATTAGGAAAGAGATACAAAAAACATTCTGTCTCCCCTCCCACTTACAGTACCATGCTTTGAAACGGGAAAAACGCAAAGTCAGCTAATAATTGTATTCCACCGTGTAACGTCAACACGAAAGTTGGAGGATGATGATGATGATGAACAAAATCGGAAACTGACATTCGCCTATCTCGTGAAACTCGCTGCAGGGGCAATAAAAAGAAAAATAGAAATTGGCTTGGTAGTTCCGGCCAAGTACAAGGCAACCACAGATTTGCGGAAACAAATTCGGCACACTTCTTTAGTTTTTAGCAAATTTTTTCTGGTGATTCTTTGTTAAAGATTCGTATACACTTGCGAATCCATTTTAAATGTATAATGGATCAATCTCCTTATAATAATCCGCAATCGTGTGTAACACATTTAACTTAGAGAGTGATGGTTTTTTTTCAAAATTTACGGTCAAAATCTTCTTTATCGTGGTCATATAGCGGCAGTTAGACCACGCAAGACACATTCACGATTAGTATAAGCAGAAACCTTTCCAGTGCATTTGATCGTTTCAAATGTTTTGATTGTTCCCGAGATCAAGAAACAATATAGACAACTAAAGTATTGCACGAAGATTTATTAATGTTTTTAGGGTAAGTACGCTTTAGAACTTTTTGTTTTTATGTTTTGCTTTTCTTATAGTATGGTTTCTGCGTCATTATTTTAGAACTTTTTTGTTTGTTTTGTTTTTCAAATATTACGCGATTGAAGAAATGAATATCATGGTTTTTAATCATGATGTTCTGTGTTCGTAAAGAAAATCGCAATTGTTTACAATTCATATTTTGACACTTTTAAGACTTTCGCATTTGGCGTTTTTACATTGGGGTATGGGTATGGATATCATGAACAGTTACAGCGATTTTAATCTTTTTGTTGTTTACCTGTACGCACAATTTATTTTTACTACTGCATATATCCTATCGTGAAAGATTTATTATGAATATTTTGATGTGTTTCAGATCTTCCGATTAAAAAGTTTTTCTATTCATAATTCCAGTGTTGAACTAAAAATGCTTTACCTGGAATACCTAGAGACTTTTAATTGAGTGTTTTTTTCTGTATTGACGTTAGATTTTTTTAATCACGGGGAACCATTGCATTGCATATGCAATCGATACAATTTATTTTACAGAGTGAAAAACGTGGATGCACAGCGCGTACTTTTATTTTTGATGGGTTTTGATTTTTTTGTTCTGCGCTCCAGTGTTGATTGCATGCCTGGAAAAATGTTTGATCTAGATGGCGTCTGTTTAAGTGGATCATTAAATCAGGGGAACCATTGCATCGCCTTTTTAATGAGATGCGAAGTTTTGGAAAATATCTCTAGAACCTCTAAGAAAATAACTGACATTTTTTATGGTCCATTACATTGACGAAGGGGTGACAAACAGAGCTTTTACGTCAGTAATATGTTTGATCGACGATATATCGGTAACAGTTGGTTGTCGCTTAACGATCCTGTACATGTTTCGGTATATCTTTTAGAATTCAGCAATACAGTTAGAACTTCCAAATTCGATCTCTCTAATTTTATGGATCGAAGTTATGGTACCTGCACCTTCTGTTTCTTTTTCTTAAGGTTAGGGTTTAGGGAATTAAAGAGAGAGTTTACAGTACTTACAACACTGATGCACTTTCTGTTCGTTATTCTGTGATTTAATTTTTCCTAACCATTTTTTGAGACGTCATTTTCAGAAAAACAGAAATCAAAAATGTTTTACACGGGATACTAGTGAAACTTATGTTTAGCAGATAATTGAATGAAAACCCAAAATGACAGTTAAGGTGGATTCACACCAACCTTAAACGTGATTTTGAGAAAATTTTCCAAAAAAATGAAATTTTAAGAAAGTAATAAAAAGCCCACTTTCCTAGACTAACATCGTAGAATCCGAATATGCTATTAGTTTTCCCTTAAAAGGTATATTTTTTGTGTTATGACCTGTTTAATTGAGTACAGTACCAATTTTTTTTCAAATTTTTGACAGAATTTTTCAGTACTAACACTTGACTTCCCCTTCCTTCCACACGCGATTCGCGGGCGGCAATCGGCTTTTTCATGCATTTTCCGTTGGCTTTATGTACCATGTCACTAATTTGCTTGTTTTGTGCGGAATTTTAGCTGCAGAATGACTATTATTTTTCCTTAAGTTGAGTGAAGGTCTCATCAGTACTTCTGAAGATTTCTGCAGCTATTATAGATATTTGTTGTCAAAAAAATGGATAAAACACAAAGAGAAAGAGAAAAAGGAAATGCAGGGAGGTGTTCCAAACAAAGCAGCAAAAAAAATATTCTAAGAAAAGAAAATGGCATGGTAAAATGAAAGAAAAACAAGCCCCAGCATAGCTGATACCAACCACAGAAAATGATCCTCTGCCTGAACAAACTGAGATATTAAACAATCCTACTGCACATAATGTTAGTGCTTCTGAATGCAAGATAGTTGACATTCCAAATACTAATAGTAATGATGATGAGAATAATGGTAATGTCGATACTGATGAACTTTCTGGTTTCCGCATTATCGATATGTCAATCCTTAATACTGTATGCAGCCATATGGCTTGTCCAGATTGTTTTTCGACAAACACTTTAACATCAACTGATGTCAAAGAAAAGAAAAAGGGTCTAGCCAGATTGTTGTCACTAAAATGTTGTTGTAGCTATGTGTACCAGTTCTTTACGTCTAAAGAAATTGAAGGGTCAGCAAATGGTAAAAAAAATCGCGGTGGGAATAAGCACATGGAAATAAATGTTCGATCCGTTTATGGTATGCGAGCAATTGGTGCAGGGCATAGTCAATTGGAGAAATTATGTGTGTTTCTAAATATGCCAGTTCCTATGAACAAGTCTGCATATTCAAAAATTAGTGACATGTTGAAATGTGCTGTTAAAACTGTCACTGAACAAAGTATGTGTGATGCTGCCCGTGAACTCCAGGAGAGGAGTACCGATGTTGCTGTTTCCATTGATGGAAGTTGCCAAAACATATACATGTTGAATTGTCTACCCTGTCATTAGGTGTGTATGATGCTATTGGTCATTTCAATTATGGTTCAAAAGCAACACTGGATGTTTTGAAAGTTTTGAACGTAGAACCCGGCTGTTTCACAATGCATGGTTGTTCTGTAATAAACCGAAAGCGAAAACATAATGCAGCTTACAAAGTCTTGGAAACCTCTCAGAAGAGAAGGAGAATGAGCAGAAAGAAGTGAAGTAAAGAACAGGACAAAAATATAGAGATTGAAGGACTTACTTACAAAGCTGGTGCATTTGATTAAGAATTTTTTTTATGAATTTTTTTGTTGGTTTTTCAATATTTTATAGCAGTGTATTAACCGGTCGGCTTATAATTTTCCAACCGTGGATCTGTTTATTCTCAAATTTGACACAGTATATCACAATAAAGTGTTCTATGATCTAAAACTCTAATTTTTACATTTTTAAAAAATTTTTCAAGTTTTCGGTCAATCGCGTTTCCTGAAATCAGTCCAAATAATTTTATCAGCTTCGCATCAACGACTCTATTGAAATAACCAAATACATCAAATTTTTTTAGTTTCAGTTCACAGAGATACCTGTTAAGGAGTACTGTGTCAAATTTCAAGTGTATTGAATGAACCATTATGAAATTATTAACCGACCCGCATCATATATATTTTAGGGAATTTACTTGTCGCGGCTTGGGCTGCCATTATGAATTTTTGATTTTTTTACTGTTTTTCATCTAATCCCATCCATAACATCAATATGAGTCAAAAATAATCAGTTTGATACATTTTTTTTAAAAAAAGTGACAGCTTGGTATGAATTCACCTTAAAGTATACCGCTTACAACGCGCCAAATCAAACAAAAACATGTTTCATGACAGTTTAAGACATTTTAAGAAAAATTTGAAATTATATTGCATGAATCTATAAGTACTTAACTTTTAATTTTCAGTTATGTATTTTGCGTTCATCCATATCAACAGATGCCTACTGAGTCTTACAACTCTATCAGTCCTTCTGTCTTACTATACATAGTTCGATACTATTTTTCATGACTATTCTTGATCCTCTCAACCCAATTTTTCTTCTGCCCTCAGCTACTTAATCTACTCAGCATCCTCTACTTATTTTTATCTACTTAACCCATTATACATATGTAAATACAAATTTAATATTTTATTCTCATAACATTTTTTTCTTTTTTTCGTTTCTTTTTTTTACACACGACACACATTGATAACAGAATTTGTAATTATTCTGAAGTGTTTTTATCGTGTATAAATATTAGGTAAATAAATAAATAAATAAATAAATAAATAAAAGTGTTTCAATTTCAAACTTTTCGGACGGAAACACTATCGGATGAACTAAAACAAAGTCTGCCCGAAAGTTTTTTGGGCCGAATGTTTTTTGGGCCGAATGTTTTCGTTGTTAAATATGTACGCTAAGACCATTTTCTCATTTCTCTCATAGGCCATCCTTTTAAAAACATCATAAGTTATTGAAGTAGTAGTATACCAACAACGAGTAATCATTAATTATTGACAATATATTTCGGATTACTTAATCCATCATCAGGTCATTTAAAAACATGATAAAAGTTAAAAAAAAAAAAACATCTATAAAATTCATCACACTTATATACATATCTACACTTGTTAAAATAAGAAATCAGAAATCAAACTTATATCTTAATTACCAACGCACGGCTTTTGTGTTCGTCCTTTTTGTTGAGATCGGGCTTGTAAGCTTTAATCATTAATGCCTCAAGTGTCATTAGGTGATAAACAGATTTCGTGCTTGAACATAGAATCTCCATGTCAACCATTGAGAGCTCGCGATCGTAACATTTCCTTCGGTGGGCTTTTACTGGACCCTTGTCTCGATGCTCCTTCATCCTGGTGACCAAATGTCGGCTCGTTTGGCCAAGAAAAACCATTGTTTAACGTGAACAATACGATTATGTGTTACAACCTTTCAAAAATGCCACCAAAACACGTTTTAGATACACTCGCACTCGGTCCAAGAAATCCAACACTTGATTCTTTCAACAAGAATGATGTTTTGGCAGAGCTAGATGAATTCATTCGATTCTGCAGACGTACCGAAATTAGTGAAGAAACCATTACCGACATCAATATAAAAACGATCGGATATATCAAAAAGTGTACCAAGCAGAAATCATCACGAAATATTCAGTTGACCAAACGTTACTTAAACGAACATAAAATGTTAGCTATTTCATTCGATAAAGGGATAGGTATTTGCATAATGGGTATAGAGACGTACAATGCCAAGATGAGAGAGATTATCAACTTACCGCAATTTGAAAAGTGGGTTCCTGATCGAAAAAACGCCAAACATCCTATACTGAAGGAAGAAGAGCGAGTTGTCGATATGTTAGCAAAGCTGTTAGAGAATGGCAAAATTACACAACAGCTTTTCGATAAACTGAAACCTATTGGCAGTCAGCCACCACGCCTTTACGGTCTTGCCAAAATCCACAAATCATATGTACCACTTCGACCCGTGCTTTCCATGCCAGGATCTGCTTACTACAAAATTGCACGCCAAGTATCCATTTGGTTGTCAGTCGTTGAGGAATGCAATATTAACGCATCTACTAAATCCATCTCCGAGAATTTACCAACATTAAATTTGAATGAGGGTGTAGAACTTGTGAGCTTTGATGTCAAATCATTTTACACAAATGTACCACTTCAGGAAGCTATAAACGATTGCACCAACTTGCTGTACTCTGGAAAATACGAATGTCCACCTGTTGATCGTGATACTTTCAAACAACTAGTTTCTCTGTGCAGTTGCAATGTATTGATGTTAACGTGTGACGGCTTCTATCGTCAAGTCGACGGTTTGGCAATGGGTAGTCCGCCAGCACCACAGCTAGCAAATGGGTGGTTGAGTAAGTACGATCCGGTCATCAAAGGAGATGCTAATCTATATGCCAGATATATGGATGATGTGCTGAGGGATATTGATAACAATAAGGTCGACCAAAAGCTTACCGAAATCAATAGTCTCCATTTGTCACTCAAGTTTACCATTGAAAGGGAAACCAGTGCGTCAATTCCATTTTTAGACATGAAAATTAAACGTATTAACGGGATACTTGAATTGACTTGGTACACCAAACCAACCGATACTGGTCTTACTATGAATTACCACGCCTTGGCACCACGGAGATACAAGCGGTCAGTAGTTGCAGGATTGGTTCACAGAATCTGGCACTCATGCAGTACATGGCCAAACTTTCATGAGAGTTTGCAGAGAGCAAAGATTGTTTTAACAAACAATCAATACCCATCGCCTATCTTCGACCCCATCATTCATGATACGTTAGGAAAGATTTTGGAAAGTTGCAGAAGGATGCAAAATGAAGGTGAGAATAACAACAAGATCGAAGAAACTGAGGTACCGGAAGTAAAGTTATTGTTCATTCAATATCGCGGGAAGTTATCGGATCAGTCTGAGCATTCGCTACGAAAGATCAGCGCCCCTTGCAGAATTGTGTTCACTCTCAGGAAACTGGAAACCTGTTTACCATCATTGAAACCTGAAATCGAAGATCCTTACAAAAGTGGTGTCGTTTATAAAATAGGCTGTTCATGATGTAGTTTGTGCTATGTCGGCCAAACGAGCCGACATTTGGTCTCCAGGATGAAGGAGCATCGAGACAAGGGTCCAGTAAAAGCCCACTGGGGGAAATGTTACGATCGCGAGCTCTCAATGGTTGACATGGAGATTCTATGTTCAAGCATGAAATCTGTTTATCACCTAATGACACTTGAGGTATTAATGATTAAAGCTTACAAGCCCGATCTCAACACAAAGGACAAACACAAAAGCCGTGCGTTGGTAATTAAGATATAAGTTTGATTTCTGATTTCTTATTTTAACAAGTGTAGATATGTATATAAGTGTGATGAATTTTATAGATGTTTTTTTTTAAACTTTTATCATGTTTTTAAATGACCTGATGATGGATTAAGTAATCCGAAATATATTGTCAATAATTAATGATTACTCGTTGTTGGTATATTACTACTTCAATATCAATTCTGACCACAATGTTTTTGGCTTATAAATTCATCATAAGTTAGGCTATGATAAGTTATTTTTGCTACCGTGTCGATGCTGTTCAGCTTCCTGTCTCTACCAAGCATTCTCAGAAGTCGAAATTAGCATTCGAAAATTCCGACGTTCCTTCACTCTATCAGGATTTTTCTGCGATTTTTTTTTCATTTTTCCTACTTAATTGCAACATTTAGCTAAACAAGCCTGAACAAAGCAACTTGAAACCCTGTTTGGAAAAAACAAAAAAACTATATTTAGAAGTAGAATATATTATACTTTCGTTATCTAACTAAATTAATTAATTACTATAATTAATTAAAATATTGATTGAAAGAGTATCATTCTGAAACAGAAAAATCTAGATTTTGAGGAATAGCGTCGACTGAAGATAGCAAAATGCGATCTTAGAAAATGGCGCGATGTCTAATAGATATTTTCTCCTCAATTCTTCTAAGAAGTTTCTTTCAAATATCTCATTTCACAGATACTGAGGAGCATAAGTTGTAAAATCAAATAAATAATTAAGAAATACCGGTAAAAGCCTAGGCAACGACAAAGAATAGACGTTGTCCATTTCTACAAAAACAGTAATATTTTCCAGTTTCAGACACACTTTTAGTTCTATTAAGTGGATGTGGAAGTGTCTAATGGATGTATCTACGTTAATTTATAAATCTCATACCATCTTGGTATCCATATCTCATTGTGTATGAATGAGATTTTGTTCCCTGGAGACACACAATGTGAGAGTCTTTCACTATTGTATTAGTGTTCCGAATTAATGTTAAACGAACGTTGGTTTAGCATTGTTGTTGGAAGGATAAAGATGATGATCAGTAAATAAATATTTCCTATAATCCACTTTTACAGACTCATGAAAAGGGCTTTGAAAAAAGTCCGAAATCAAAAATATACTTCATGCTTATTAGAAAATATTAATGTTCCCCTACCGTACTGTTAAATAAAAGTAGCTAGATATAGTTGCTCATAACGTTGTCAACAGAAAAAGAATATTTCACGTCTATTACTTCTGAAAATACTGGTCTATGACGCCCATATTTAAATTTAGTGAATAATGCACAATAACTTTCAACAAATGACAATAATGACAATAACTTTGATTTACTGGATGCAAGTTGATGTCATCACAGATTTCAAAATGAAAGGTGATTTGAAATGAAGCGAGAGTTAACTTATTTAAGGATTCATAACGTAAACGGAGATGCATTCCTGCCATTACCGGTTCCATTGCCCTAATGGGGACTTTATATACTCTAGGACTTCCTTCGCAGTACCCACGTTGATAACATCAAGTAGCAGAAAAGGCTATGCCGGGCAAGTTAGAGCAATGCTATACGTATCTCTGGCGGTAAGTCAACTAATAGTTGCAAGTCGGCGGGCGGAAGAACCAATCATTACGGATGGAAGCCCAAGGACTGAAAACTCCCGTTACTTACTTACTTACTTACTTACTTAATTACTTAATCGTTTAAATGAAGTAAAAAAAGAAAAAAATGAAAATATCTTCACAGTCCAGAACTGCTGTATGTGTCCTGTAAGGAAATGGAAAGGTATAACATCAACAAAAACCCAGTCAAATAATTATCATCAAAATCAACTTAACTTTAACAATATGTCTTTATGTATTGAAAGCATCAAGATTTTTATGTCTTGATCAATAATACATATTTGCTCATAATCTTATGGTTCTAACTACAAGTATTCGACTTATCAACGCTAGTGTACACACTCCAAAACTGCTAAGGTGGATCGTAAAAACAAGGGAAGAAAAACATCAACATAAACACTCAGTCACATAATTTTGTAATATTTTGTAAATAAATTTTATTCTAACAATTTATCTTTATATGTTGAAAGTATCAAAATTTTTAAGTTATGATGTCAATAAAAACTAATCAACATTTGCTCGTCAGACAAATATACGTCTTAAAATGAAATCTAACAGCAATTTTTAACTTTAGGACACCCGTAGTGGAGCAAAGTACTTACAGTCGACGCTCGTTATCTCGAACTCTCACGGGACCGACGAAAAAGTTCGACATAGCGAATGTTCGAGATACCGAGTGTTCGAGATAACGGATGCAAGTGATGTGAAAGTTCGAGATAGTGAAAGTTTTGAAATCGAGAAAAAAAAATCAAAATCAATTTTTAAGGTCACGCTATTAATAACCCAGAGAGATTTTTTATGTGAATTAGTTGTCACCGGAAAGTCAGTGAATTTGGGTGATGGTGAAGGCATGCAAGTGCCATGTAAGCTGACGCTCATTGGAACAGAAAAGTGCATTGATGTACTGAAAAAACACTTGTAAAGGTTGTTGAGAAAATACATAAAGATATAAAATAGTCATACCTTTTTTTCCAACGTCCTAACCATCCATCTGAAGCTTTGAAGTTTGTCACACCCAGTTCTTTTGCATACGTCATCGCTTTTTCTTTTATGAAAGTTCCATCGATTGGTATACTCTTGCTTCGTTGAGATAAAAACCATTTAAATACGACATTATCTACATCGGTGTAGTTGCTTTCTCTTATTTTTTTTTGCTTGTTTGAAGATGTTTCCAACGCAGCAAGAAGTTTTTCTTTGTTTTTAAGCCAAGTAGACACAGTGTTCTTAGGTACGCCATACTTTTCCGCGACTTCTTTATTGCAGGTGCCTTTTTCAAGGTCTTTTAATGCTTGGCATTTTTCGGCTAATGTTTTGACAGCCAATTTTCTTTTTACTGCCATATTGACAGAAAGACAATACCAAAATAAACCTTGTTCTTAGCATTCTACATCCCGAACTTTTAAAATGGAATGTTTTTCGTTCGAACTTTTAAAATGGAATGTTTTTCGTTCGAATATTTTGCAAAGATTCGAACAAAAGTTCGAGATAACGAGTGAAAAACAATTCAAGGGACCAAATAATTGGTTCGAGATAGTGAAAGTTCGAGATAACGGAGTTCGAGATAACGAACGTATTTTAGCCTAGAGTTGATTGAAAAGTTCAAGGGACCGACGAAAAAGTTCGAGACAGCGAAAGTTCGAGATAGCGAGTATTCGAGATAACGAGCGTCGACTGTAAAATACCCGTGGTTTCTCCTCCTCCTCCTTTTCCTCCTCCTACTACTACTCCAAGTTATGAACGTTTTCGTGCAGCGATTACATGACATCGTTGCCGAATTTGCAAATTTGATCAAATTCGGACTTCCAGTTGACCAATTTTCATGAAAATTTGGACAGAGCACAATTGAAAGGTGCTACTTTCAAATTTGACAATGATTTTGCCAGGTTGGACTAAAATTGGGCAATTTAGGCCAAATTTAGACCAAATTTCGAAAGTTCTTCAATTTTCATAAAAATTTGCACAGATCACATTTGAAAGGTGCTGATTTCGAATTTGATAATGATTTTGCCAGGTTTGACTAAAATTGGGGAATTTAGGCCAAATTTGGACCAAATTTCGAAAATTCTTCAATTTTCATAAAAATTTGCACAGATCACAT
Organism: Turritopsis dohrnii; assembly: GCA_027922465.2. Taxonomy (NCBI): domain Eukaryota; kingdom Metazoa; phylum Cnidaria; class Hydrozoa; order Anthoathecata; family Oceaniidae; genus Turritopsis; species Turritopsis dohrnii. The sequence goes on along the minus strand of BQMF02000675.1, from coordinate 93,094 downwards.
TTGAAAGGTGCTGATTTCGAATTTGATAATGATTTTGCCAGGTTTGACTAAAATTGGGCAACTTAGGCCAAATTTGGACCAAATTTCGAAAATTCTTCAATTTTCATGAAATTTTGCACAGATCACAATTGAAAGGTGCTGATTTCAAATTTGACAATGATTTTGCCAGGTTTGACTAAAATTGGGCAATTTAGGCCAAATTTGGACCAAATTTCGAAAATTCTCCAATTTTCATGAATATTTGCACAGATCACAATTGAAAGGTGCTGATTTCAAATTTGACAATGATTTTGCCAGGTTTGACTAAAATTGGGCAATTTAGGCCAAATTTAGACCAAATTTCGAAAGTTCTTCAATCTTCATAAAAATTTGCACGGATCACATTTGAAAGGTGCTGATTTCGAATTTGTCAGTCATCTTGTCAGATTTGACAATAAATGGGTAATCTGGGCCAAATTTAAAGTTCTGCAATATTCATAAAAATTTATACAAAGCACAATTAGAAGTTGCTGATTTTGAATTTGCCAGTCCTTTTATTAGATTTGAACATAATTTGGCAATTGGGCAATGTTGTATTTTTGAGACTAGATATGTATCGTTGTGTTACGTCCTGAAGTCTTCAAGCCAAACGGCTTCTTGTTCAGTATTAAATTGGTATATAGGTGAAACACAATATTGAGAGAAAATGATGCCAGTCTTTTCAACAATTTCTTTTCTTAAGCTTTTTTTCAAGTCAATGTTAATGACGTAAATTATCTTTTACGAATCCCTGATTTTCATCCTAAATGTTTGTACAAATAACTAAGTATTGATTAGCGTTTGGTGTGTCTGTAAATATGTCTTATATATAAATCGCGCGACAATCCTAAAATTGACAAACTCAGAAGAAGACTGATTGAATTTCAGAAGAAGAACAAGCTTTTTTATTTTCAACAATAATGAAAAACATATCTTTCAATTTGGTTATTATCGCCATTGCAATCATCAGTGGTGCAGCTTATAAAAGATCAAAGAGTATGTCAATTTTGCAGTATTTTCTTTTATTCAGCAACGAAAATCATATACTGGTAACTCTACTGCTCAAAAATATCTTTTCTTCTTTTTGATTAAATGTTTATTTGTCTTTAGGATGTCCACAACCAGTTATGTGCGCTGCTGATCCGTGTGATGCTGGTAAAAACAAAACATCTTCTGGAGATAATAGAAGATGCGTACCCGACTATTGTCATGGAGGTTGCGATTACTCATGTTTATCATTAGGTAGGGCTTTTTTTGCCCCTTTGACTCATGATTGCAATTGGACGGAATTTTATTATCTCCTTAACACAAAAATCGGTATGCAAGCTGAAACATGGCTATACATTAAATGCCTAAATGGAATAATAAAAGCGCTTCAGCAATGAAGCTGATGATAATTTGCCATTATAACAGTAAATTTAACAGTACCAATTCATTTCGTTATATTATCGCCATGTTCTTCATTGATTCAATTTAACTGAAAAGATTTTGTCTTTTAATAGAAAGAAAATATTTTGATTGAATAATCATTTTTACAAAAGTAAGAAATGAATGTATTAAACCTTTCAGATGTTGGGAGGCATCATGACGGCCATCATGATCCAAAGAATTCAGAAGGTATGTCAATCACCGAATACTTATAATTTTCATGAATCATTCATATGGCCGTGTTATTTTGAACTGACTGAATTATCTTACTGACATGTTTTTCTCACAATCTCGTAATCTCTCTTAGATTGTCCACATCCTGTTATGTGCATTGCTGATCCATGCATTTCTGGCAAAAATAAAACACCTTCTGATGATGACAATAAAATATGCGTACAAGACTATTCGTTAGGTGAGAATTATTTTGTTCTATCTCCATTTTTGGAAAAAATGAGCTCCGATTGTTTCAGGATTATTTTATTCTTTCTCCGTGAGCTTTTTCCAAAAACAAGTGCAAAATCTCCTTCAAACGAAAGTCTGATATTGTTTTATCTCCTTATTCGTTATAACGCCTTAAAATTATTATGTTCTATCTCCAAAAGCCAAGCAAATAGGGCTTATTCTATGTACAGGTTGATAAGAGGTTATTGATTTGCCCTGAAACCGCTGTTAGATAATCTTGTAAATAGTGTTTGTTTTTATTGTATTTTCAAAATGGCGAACGTGGAAGCGATTTATCAATTATAACATGCCGATAAAGCCTTAAAAGAAGTCATTTTCTGTAGTTTGAATATAATCACAAAAACTAATGTCATGCAAATATAAAAAGTCACATGAGAACATACAAAGGACACTAATCAATTGACAACCTTCGTCCTAGAAAGTTTAACGCAATCTTTAAATATGCAGTTTTAAAATATAAATTGCATAGATTGGTGCCAAACTTATCTTTTTTCACTTTAATGTAATCTTACAAAAAGCAACATTAATAGGAGGCATATAGGCAAGCATACTCTTAAGATCATCCTTTTTGGCCTTTGAAATCAATTTGTTAGCTTTCAAAACTTTTGCAAACGGGATTTATGGAGATTTTTGGGTAGACTTTCTGGTTTGTTGACTCTTGGTCAGTTTAGCCTGTTTAAAAGGGTCGGTAAATCTTTCTTTATAAAAGACATGATTTGGGGTGTTTTTGCGATGAACAACTGTTTTGATTGAAAAATACGGAACAGATTTATAATTAAGCAATGCAGCAACTTGAATGAAGTTCTTAATGCTGTCTGATTGCACTTGTATTACCATGAACGGATGTTTTTGATTCACATTTGGTAGCATTTGCACCAACCCAGGTGGAGAAAATATCTCGACTGGAGAGAAGGCCCTGTCAATTTGACTATGAATATTATCAACTTCTTGAATGCTGGAACGACTAGGTTCACAAAACCTCTGTTCGATTATAACAATCTTTGTAGAAAAATAAACTCTTGAAGGGCAGAGCAGATTTATAACTGTTTCGATTTTGTGCGACTCACGAGTCAAACCAAAGTATAACTTTTTAATGGCAGGATCATCCTTAGGAATTCTTTCCAACATTGACATTGTAGTACTGGCAATGTCATTCCCTCCCTCTTCCAATAAAGCTCCAAAGCACACAATACCCTCTCTTGTATGAACAATATATATATGTATGGTGATAGCTTTCTTTTGTATTAAATGTTTCCTACCTTAGATTTTGGCAAGCTTATAACATTTTCTAAGCCAATACAAACAACAGCTGCCTTTTCATCTTTAATTTCACCAGCGTTTTTTAGATGTAACGTGTCTGTTGTATTTTACTTTTAAGGAAAATTTGTAGTCTTTTTAAATTCCAAATTAAGATTTTGGAGTGCCCAAGCAACTCCAAGTGATATACACAGAAGCAACATAAGGAAAATTGATGTTTTTCGTACTGTATAAAACATTTTTTGTCAGTTAAAGGTGAATTTGCAAGAGCATGGAGTTAAAACAAAATAATTTTAATAAATATCACTTGTTTCGCTACTATTTTGTTCTATCTCCAATTGCAAACTTTTCCTGGAGGAGAGTGGGTACTAGCAAATTTGAAATAATTTTTGGTCAGGGACTCCAAATACGATGTATTCAAAATGTACCAAGTATCTTTCCATAGAAAGGTTTCTTAAAGATTTTGTGTGGTTATGAAATTTAAAACTTAGTTTTCTCAGTTTAAAGAAATTGGAGATAGTACAAAATAATTCTCACCTAACGTATTGTCATGGAGGATGTGATTACTCCTGTTTAACAAAAGGTTAATCTTCCCATTGTTGTTTGTCCTTGAAAACAGCCACTGTAGAAATTACTATCAACTATGTGAAAACTTACAGCCTGCGTCATTATAAAATTTTTCTATGGTTGTCACTGAAATATTTTATACCTTCTTTTTTAGACATTGTTAGACATCATTGAGGACGTAACTAGCTACCAAGCGTTAGATCAAGTCTGTTTATATACTCGACATTAAAAATGGACTTGATGAAGTATATATCCAAGATTGCAGCAACTTTGACTTTAGATGAAAATCATTGTCAACTTTTTGTGTAAATCTTGTATTTAATTGCAACTACCACGAAACTGTTTGTTTTTACATTTTTGTAATAAACCCCTGCCACATCAGAATAAGACAACGACTTTGAAAAATTACCATATTGTTTCATTGACATTTTATAGGACGTTCTTATAATCTGTTTCCCCGTGAACTAAATGACCTAATATACATCGTAGGTTTATGGAGAACTGTTCCTGCAAAAAAACTTCGGTATATACAAAATTAACGAATGGATATGGTTTCAGACTACCCACTTTATCTTCTGCTTCGTATAGGTTACTGCACAACAGAAACTGTTCTTCAAATTTCGTATATTTTTGGCCATCCTCGTGGCTAGGTAATCTGGATTGCTCAGACCAAGACAGTACTCTATGTGGATACAATTGATATCAGCATATGATGTTATTACGTATCTGCTTTTATCACGGTAGTAGCGAAAGTGAATACCGTATCAAAACACTGTTGATCTACTACCAATACTACTTCTCCGGCCGATTCAGAGCCTGTAAAACTAAACTAATACTGCTTTATAAATTCTAATGTAGAGACACAGCCTTCAAATGTTTTACATACCAAACATTTAAAAGTGCTTTTTCTTTAATATTTTATCACCTTAGTCATGAGAGAGTGGAAATCAATCAAATAGGTTTACATAAAATTGGGACTCAGTTACTTATGTAAACTGAAAATGCTTTGATATTTGAAATTAGATACATTTTTCTTGTCAGTAAAATCAGTATCAGTTCAAACCACAATACCTTTCTCTTTTGATAAATTCCGACACTGTCTGTGAGAATCATCGCTTTCAAAGGCACGGTTCTACAATACAGTTACTTTGAATGCATTTTTGGGTTCGTAAAATCTCAACCTAAAGCAGTTTTGTTTTATTTTTTCAAAGAAGGCGCGTCTTTTTCTATTTGATGAACATTCAGAGTAATTACGACACCATTGAAATAAGTAAATACGGTGTACTCTCATTAAGTGAGATTCTGGTTAACTGGGACTTGCTATTTACACAGTAATGAATGGATATTTAAATGGAAAAGTTGTATTTAAAGCATATTAATGATTCGCTGAATTTCGCACTAATTAACTTACTGAATCCTGCCAGAACGTATTGTAAATTCTGAACTCCCTATTTTAATATGGTCGCTTATTTTTTCTATTGTCAATTATTATTTACTGTGTCTGTATTTATTATGCTAATACGTACTTGTCCTTTTTACGATAACGGAAATCAGGAAAGGTGTTTGCCAATTCACTATGATCACAAGCTTTTAGTCATATAGATCTAATTGTGTAAACAATTACATTTTAAGAAAAAGCATTTACCTCTTTTAAAAGTTTGATTTTCAAAAAGGGTACTTCTTCGAGTATAAAAAAATTATTAAAGGTTTGCACCTTGTTGATAACCATTACAAGTCATCGCTCTTATGAACACGAGAAATTTTTCCTTCTTCACTGGTATTTTTATACGTTGAAATTTTTATATCATTGAAAAGCTTATAAAATTTTGCGTCTCATGGTATAAAAACTTTTGAAAAATGTTTTACATATAGAAAGTAATCCACCCTCGGAGTCCCGCTTTTTGTGAATCACACTGTAGAATTTACATTCATATCGAATTCTGTTTATTGGTTGCGTGAGGGATGATTTTACGACGTTTTTGGGATGTCTCTATACGGTGTGCTCCAGAGAATTTCGGTCTGAGATTTTAACAGCCTATAACTTTTCACACCTATATCAGATTTCAGCGATTTTTACACCATTCGATAGGATTTTATTCAAGGATTTTTAAAATATACATTATGTTCTCCAAAACCTTTTATTTTGGAAACAATTAAGGATTTTACCATGAAAAAATCCAATTATCTTCTTGATGGTTAATTAACACATCTTTCAATAACAGCTTTCAAAGGTCATTATCAAAAATAATAACAAGTCAAGTGGTTGTAAAACACAAGAGTCATTAAAAACAAAACTTTAAGCCGTCTCAACACGTCCCCCGTTTCTCTGGACACAGCGATTTGTTCTTGCTGTCATTTCATAAAGAGCAGCGAATAAAATTCTAATTTTGTCTAAGATTACTTGCTGCGTCAACAATTTTACTTCTCATCTCTGATAGACTCTCGATCTCAGTGGAGAAAGCTTTTTGGAGCAACTAAAGATTGCTCATATGATGTACAAAATCTTGTAGAAGCCCCCGTCTCACAATTTTTACTCAGCCCATCTTAAGACCGAGATGAGTATTGGAATCGCCATTTTTCTTCACTATTCTTCATTAAATTTTGCCGTTTTCGGAAAGTCCGTTCGTATTTCGGATTGTTTGTTTATTCAGAATAGTTAATGACAGACCCAAAACTTTATGCTAAATGCAATACAAAAAGGGCACTTTCAATAATAACTCATAAATTATCTTTTCTGTACTTCTGAAATACTTTTAGAAGTTATTTTAGACCTTTTTTGTTGATAATTTCTCAATTCAATCTTTAAAATTTTTATTATCAAGTCTGTAAAATATGCACACAGAGCTCGTGAAACGTTTCGCTTATGTTTTAGAAGTAGCTTTGTAGAATCTTTGAAGAAGAATTTTAAGACTTCTTTCCTGTCTTTATCAACTATTGTTATGGAAATATTATCATGAGAACATTCCTTTTTGGCAATATTTATGTTTAGTCGACTCTGGGAAAAGTTCTTGAAAAAGAAGATGAAGGACTGATAATAAACAAAACTGTGCTATGAAAAAACTTTCAATATCACAAAAGAGAAATATATGTAGTATCAACATTACTGGTGAATACGTCTTATTAATAAATCCATGAAACATGCTCATTTCATTGAAGATATTGAAAAAAGTAAACAAGTGAAATTGTTATTGAAAGCACAAATATACTTCACTGGTGACTGAATTGACCCATCTCTCTACACACTGATACAAACCGATATATTGATGAATGATTATATTTAATAAAACTGTTTTTTGTCACAGTGAATTGAAAAGTGTTTGAGATTAACATTAAGTTTAATAGATTAAAGAAGCAGGGGCGGACGCAGCATTATTTTATAGGTACGGCTCAACCTTGCGGATTCCATTAAGAATTCCGATTCCCCGATTTTTCTCGGTATAACCCGATCGGAATAACCCGATTTACGGACAAATGCATCCCGGGAGATATACGTTCATTTCCAGTTAGCTACTTTGAACCCCCAACACCAAAATTAGCCTACATTAAACATTTTAACCAAAGGTGGATAGAAGAATAGAAGCTGAATACAATAGTTTTTTTTAGATTAACACAGCATATATACATAACAAAATAATTACAGTATTATATTAACTGCATCATTATATTAAACGTCTAAAATACCAAACACACTGCACGATTACACATTCCTTTCGTTGCACGAAGACTTTACTAGCATTCTCATTTTCAAAAGCAAATTTATTTCACCCAAGCAAAATGGAACACAAAATTGAACTAAGAGGCTAAAAAACAGTATATTTGAAAAAATATAATGAAAATTGGCACCATAAATTTTGTCAAAACTGAACTAACTAAGAATGCAGTTTTCCTATAAATTCATGGTGCTAGTGCAAGTTATAATTTTCCGCCCTCTATGTTGATTTTCGTCCTGCACTCCTCCTTGACTTCTTACTCTTCTCAACATCCTTTGGCACCTTTCCACACCTCTAACACTTCATTAAATCTAGGTCGATCTGTTGATGTTTGTACTAAAAAAGACAAAAGGTGAACAAATTCAAAATTAAAATATCTTATATATAATGGTGAATTAGAATTAGTATGAAGTCTCCCACCATTTATTTTTTTTTTTAATACATAAATAAAATAGTATGTTCTCATAGAATATACAGTGAATATATAGTCAAGACAGAACTGTCCACATAAAATAATTCTTCCTATTCTACTTGTATGTTTTCAGTAGACAATCGACCACACTCTAGAATCATAACAGGCTTTATCATCATTTACAGGAAAAAAATTGTTTCTCTTTATTTCTTCTAAAATCTGGTTAGATATCAAATTCCCACACTGATTCAGATCACTTGGAAATGCAAGTAGTATTCTTTTTCTAGATAATTCCAAATCACATCTATACAATTTGACACAAACTTATCATTGAATTCTACTATTCGTTTCATTCAATTATCAATCATGACAAGCATGGAATAAAACTACCAGAACATAAGGACCTTGTCAACACACGAAACATTTCTTTGACTAAAGCTGATTTCCCACCAAGAAAAAGTAGTTGGGGAATTTCAAAACCAACAGAATAAGCATCTAGCCATTTCAAATGAAATGGCCATCCATCTGTTTTGTCTTTTTCAAGGTCAAAAACATTGTCAATAAATGATTTTATATCCTGGGGAGAAGCTGCAGAGGACGTGTCAATATGGGTTGTAACATCATCATCCAATAATGCTAATTCTTCATGGCTTTCCTTAGCTTTGTCTGTAGAAGAAGATAAACTCAATTGGCATGTTGAAAATATATATATATCATGAGAAATTTGTTCAATTTTGGGCAACTATTCCTTCTAAGCTGAAGGTTTTCTTTGAATCTTAGATGTTCCTGTGGTTCCTTTTCTTTTATAAAGAAACCCAGGAACCAACAGAACATAGTGATTATGCGAAAAGTGCTTGATATTAATATCCCCTCAAAACAAAACAAAATATGGATTGTGAGATAAGATTCATCCAGCTTACACTAACAGGCCACAGTAACAGCATTGGGTTTCAATTTTATCCTCAAAGTGGGTGCATAATGGGTGTATGACTTATGTATGACTGGTGAAAGTCCCAACAAACACAAGACAGAACACCAATATTGTTCCTCACAAATTTTCATTGCTTGTTCCTCATTAACCCACATAAACTCACTACTGAATTTTTTCCAAATAAAGCTAACAACACATAGCTATACGAATGCTCATTATCAGTGAAAAATCTCAAAATAATTGCATATATATATCTAATGAAATTAAATATCACAAAATAAAGTTAATGTATACATGCAAACTCTGTAGTTTTTGATTACCGCCAAAAGGTACCATGTTTAAAAAACATAATAAGTTTGTGTAATAATCAAGTCCAACGACTCTGAGTAAAATCCCAACCAGGAGTTTAGCAAGGCAAAAAATAATAAATAAAAAGAAGCCCCACAGAGAAATTATAAAATTTTGTTTTTCGTCAAAGTTACAAATATAAAAAGCCATGCATGTGAATGAAAACAAGATGCCCTTTACGGGCAGAAAGATTTCTGCAAAATCAGCTGAAGTATGAAAGACGGAAGACTAACAATAACATTCTTGAATGATTTTGAATGATTGAACAATACAATGCAATACAATACAACATTGACTGCTGCTCAGTGTAGACTGCATACAGCAAGTGGGAATTGTAACACACAAAGTAAAATGAGTTTTGTTATTGAAATTTTAAAGTTAAATGTGTTCAAACAGCTGGCCAAAAATGTGCTACCAGTGAAAATTTTCATGAATAAGTGATTGTAAATTATATGTTGACTCTTTTGAATGCTTGAATGAGAGTGAGAAATGTAAAAAGTACTCTTATATATAATTACATATATAAACAATACACAAATTACATATAACAGAAAAGAATTCCCAATGCTGCAAATACGTAATCAAAAATCTTGATCGTTAAAAGTATATGCTCTATAAATTTATACCAAAAATTTTGTAGTGTTACTAATTGTATAAAGTATTTTGAATTTATACACAGAACATTTCAATTTGCGTGATTAGGAAGATCATTTGTAATTAGGGGCATTGGCAGTATAATATAGCTAGAAAATCATCAATCAAGAGTGGTGCAGAGTAGACAACCACTTAACGTTGGAGCTAAGGAGGAAACAGAGCTGCGCTGTACGAATCCAGAGCTTAAAAAGTATACAGCACAAGCAGGAAAAAAACAAAATCTTTTGTATCTAGAAAGGCTTAAACATTGAGACATTTTTCCCTAATACAAACACACAACTTTTTGACTTTTTAGTTAGAAAAGAATTATCACACTACAGAAGAATTATTATATTATTATAAGTGTACGTACTCCTCAGAGCTTCATGAAAGCTTATCTGACACTACACAAACTTTGTTGACACTAAAAAACTTTAAACTATATATATATTCCACCATTAAATTTAGTTACATCCGAAAGAAAATATTTACTTTATTTTGGAGGCACAGGAAAATGTAAAGTGTATCACAAACAAAAAAGTAAACAAAAATTTTCATCATGAAAAATACATGATCCAAATATTATATATATATATACATGAACTGAAAGTTGAAATTTTTTTTACAGAATGTGAAGTGTTTCGAATTATATATTTATTAAAATTAGGAAGACTGTTCATAATTAGAGACATTGGTAACCTAAAAACTACTGATCACCAACAAAAACAATATTCAAAAAGCAAATAACCTTAAAATAGCTAAAGTGATGCTGAGTAGACAGACATTTGGAGCTGAGGTGGAACTTAAGCTGAGCTGTACGTATCCAGAGCTTAAAAAGCATTACAGCCCACACATGAAACAAACAATGAACTTTTTTCAGATAAAATCCCAGACAAAAACAAAAAAAGCATATATACCTTTTTCATTCTCTGTTTACAAAACGATACGAAAAGTCACCATTGAATCATTACAAGATAATAATAAATTACTGCTAGAGATTTTATTCTTCATTTTCAGTTTTGGAAACGTGCATCTTCTTTAATTATACTGACTAAAGATCCTTTGGGATCCTTTTGGTTGTTTCTTTGTTGTGAATTTCTTCGACTGAAATGCGTGACTTTGGTTTCGTGTAAACATTCGCACGAGATTTCAAAAAACCGCTAGGTTTGGACAGTAAGAAGAAGAAGAAGAAGAACAGAGCCGGTTTTAAGGTATTTCTTGCTTTCGCAGAAATCCAATAAAAAAAAAAATATTGAATCCATACTCACATAACTTTCAGAAGCTTTTTTGTTGTTGTGTTGAAAAACATAAACTTACTTTAAAGCAATGACTGTGCATCTAACATGATGTCTCCTACCACACTTATGTATGTTCTGTATTTCTCTCAGCTGTGAAGTACTTTTTCAAGGCTTTATCTACCAGATCCATGTGCTCATTGAAACACAAAAACCTTTATTCATCAGTATGGGTAAATTTAAGTATTCTGTTGCCATGTTATCGTTGAGATTAAGCGCCTCAAAAACTTTTTCTCTATGCATCATGACCGATGCAGACAAATTGAGAAAGAGGTTCATAAGATGATGCACGTGTGTGAGCCGTATTTGCTTACTCTACCGACAACCGAAAGATTTAAAGCCTAAGGATTTGTTCTGATACGTATTATCGTCTTGCGTACATTTGGCACGACAGCCGCACTTTCAAAACAAATGGAAAACCGAAAGAAGTACCATGAACTGGGATTAGGGGTATAGGTGTCCAACTACCGTAAAATCGGGACTTGAGCAGTAACTTTGAGCCGTATCGAAGAGCTGCAATACGGCTCAAAACTGTTAGTTATAACCCCTATCATCATTGATCAAAAGGAGCCGATTTTTGAGCCGTAAAGAAGAACAATACAGCAGTAGGGTTTGCAGTTATAGCTTACCTAAAATTTGCGAGTCAAATGGGGCGCCAACAAATAATGCGCTAATGCATAAAAAACCTATTCGATTGATTTTCAAACGACGCCGTTATTGAGTGATTACGACACGGCGTCAAGAATAGACAAACAGACAAAGAAGCACGACAGTAGATCATTTATAGTAGTCATTCTCTTGACTTAATTTTGCTACGGCTTGAGCCGTATGAGCCGTACCCTGCGTCCGCCCCTGAGAAGAGAGTAATTTGCTAAATTCCAGACTGCATCAAATTATAAGTTACTGTACAATGTTTGATCAAGTTACCACTGTGTGGGACTAATTAGTGTTAAATTCACATTGAAAAAGATGACATTGTTCAAAATTATCAAGATTTTTTCTACTGCAAAGCACTTGATGCAGGCTCAGATTAAGTTTGGGATATATACAATGTCAGGAAACAAGCCTTTGGATGATAATTAGAATGAAAACAATATACATACATATAATTTGAAAATTTGGCGTGTAATATGTGCTAGGACACAATATAACATGTTTGAAAAGAACATTGTAATACGGATCCTAAAAAAGTTTTATTGTGCCATGTGAACAATTGCTTTATTTATAAACTCCATGAAAAGATTCAAGTAGTAATATGCAGTCAGTGACGGATCTAGAGGGCAGGCGCAACTTGTGGAGAAACGCATTAACATAATTTGTAAATTCGTTTATATTACCAATGGGATTGTTTGAATGTTTTTCTTCTATGTTTGAATTGTTAACACTCTCTAACACAAGTTGCGATTTACTTCTTGATCCGCCACTGGCAGGTTTAGTTGAATTAGACCTTCATATTGTATGTTATGTTGATTTAAACTATATACAATATAATTTATATATTGTCATGGATTAAAATCTTTGAAATGCTCAAGTTTCTCCTGCTCCTACTAATCCAAGTTGTGGACAATTTCATGTAACGTTTACTTAAATATGTTGCCAATTCGCATTTCTGGCAAAATTTGGAAGGTTTGCACAAAAAACAATTGGAAGGTAATGTGTTCGGCTCGCACACCGGAGGTTCCGGATTCGGGTCTGCCTGTGGTTTATCACAAATTCTACTACTGAGGTCTGCGATTCAGGCGATTGGGTGATGAAAAGTTCCGGCATAATTTTTTTTTTTCATCAAAATCTTTTTCGACTATATCTCTGTAACGGTTCGACGCATACCGACATTCTAAGTAACAACGTTTTATGATACAGGAAATGGTTATGAGTCTCTGAGATGAATGCTGAGTTGAAGCAGTTAAAAAGAGTCTCATAAGTAATTAAGGTTTTTTGTGTAGCTGAATTGTCAATGGAATGAATTTGGCTAATTGTCTGAAGAAAAAACTCGCTTTTATTGGAACTATTAGGATACTATTATTTTCATTAACATTATTATTATTTTCAAGTTCGACTTAAATGGAACTGTACCTAATAGTTACCCAGATCTGTTTCCAACTATTCCATTAGGCGTCCTCTGGAATTGTAAATATATCAACAGGAAAAATTTTCTTATCAAGTTATCATAAGAAGAAAGCCATATACAGTGTGTTTCTTAATGTTGGAAATGGAAATTTTAAAGTTGTTTTTTTAAATGAATATACCGAATTTCAAAATAATGTTTACATCAATGGAAAGCCATTTTTAAGCTCTTTCGGGTAGTATATTTTTGTGAAAAATGAAAAAGTGAGTTTTGAAAAAATAAGGAAAAAGTCTTAGAAAAATGTAATTAAATTTTTAATGGTCGATTAACACGTAGTTTAATTATATTGTGCTTATTGTTTCAAAACACTGAATCTATTCAAATTTTTTATTAATTTTATGTTTGCGCTGAGACCCCCAAATTCATATTTTAAAACATGAAAGTTTAACGTTTTTCGTGAACACACAGCTTAAATGTGTTTATTGTTTTCCAAATTGCTATCATTGTTTGAAAAAATCTTTTCTTTTCATTCACATCTAAATCGACCATTAAAAATTTAATTACATTTTTCCAAGACATTTTTCTTATTTTTTCAAAAATCAATTTTTCATTTTTCACAAAAACATACTATCCGAAAGAACTTCAAAATGGCTTTCCAACGTTGTAAAAATTATTTCGAAATTCGGTATATTCATTTAAAAAAACAGCTTTAAAATTTCCATTTCCAACATTACAAAACACACTGTATGTTGTTACTACGATTAACAAAGTCAGCAAATTTAGCGTGGCGTAATTATTGAATGGCCCCGTGTGTATGTTTTCAAGCTTAATGCCTAATCAGATAGCGTTACCTTTTGTTTTTTTATTCTATGTGTTTTCTTTTCAATGATGAACCACAACTATTTTTCTTCATAATAATAGCTTTTCCGAATCCCTCCGTACTGTTTAACAGTGACGTGACCAACATTCAATTGTCTTTATTTGATTTTTTAATTTCTATTTTCACCATAATTACCTTTCTTTCTTTCTAAGGATGTTTGTTTAGGGGTGCGTTAAGGTGTGTGTTGACTATTTCTAATAAAACTTTGAAATAAAAAATCCTAAACGTTTTTGTAACATAAATTTTGTTTTAAAAAGTGACGTTATAAAGAAAAACGCGAGGAAGATGAATGCATTTTATTTGCTGATGATGACCATGTTTTGTCCATCACAAGAATTTTTGTTTCCACATATTAAAACTGTTGAGAAGCTGGAGTTGAAAAGATACATGGGTAAATTTTATGAGGTAATTTCAACTTTGCAAGAAGTCTTGATGAATGTCTTGATGAATGTTAATCAGAAGATATCCACTCAAACGTCACTGTTAAACAGTACGGAGGGATTTGGAAAGGTTATTGTTAGGAAGAAAATAGTTGTGGTCCATTATTGAAAAGAAAACACATAGAATAACGAAACAAAAGTTTTATCAGGCATTTTTCTAATTACTTTTTGCTAACGCCTTGTTTGGTCTAAAAGCTTTTATAAAATAACCATAAAAATTTAAAAAGTGAAAAAGGATCTAGGTTGTGGGCGTATGACTAAGTTTGAAAATTTTGAAGACTTAAAATATCACTCAGGTGGATTTACGTATTTGTAAATTTTTCATTCACATAATGAGATAAGGAGAACAACCTCAACTTCCGGCAAAGTGTAATCTATTTTATTTTCTTCCTCAATTTGCATGTTCTCCAGTTAAATCAGTTAGCTTCGAAAAGATGTGAATGACGTCACTTTCGATCTTTTCAGACATTGTCTTGCTTCAAATAAGTAAAATAATCACATCTATTTCACATTTGAGGGTTTCCATTTTGGTGTAAGCGAACGCCATTATATAGTTAATTAAGTGACATCCTCAATGATTTTCGATCCAGTTCATTAGACTGTCTAGCATGATGTCATTAGACTGTTTACGGTTGGAAGTCTCATTCTAAGTCTAATTTTAGCTTGAAAGAGAGACATAAGTAACAAAATTTTGAGCGCATTGATCATTTGGTTTGAAAATTCTATAGAGTATAGTGCTTCAATTTAGTATTATAACGCTTATGCAAATCTCACAGCATTTAATTAAAGAATTCCATAATTGTAAATGTGTGGAATATTACGGAGATAAATGAAGAAGAGGAACTGTCGAGGTTTCCTCACTGAAATGATGTTTGTACAGAATTTCCAGGCGTTTTTATGTTGCAATTAGGTCTGGTTCAAACACGGCCCAAACTAAGCCTGTTCTATTTCTAAGACTTCTGGAAACAATGCAGAAACTGCAGTAGATATTGGATAGGAATTTGATAATTTTGCAAGGAACGTCTTTCCTTTATTTTCTTGGAATTCTACCTGCAGAGTTTCATCGTTATAGTTATGTTCAGTATTAGGAAGAATAATCAATAAGGTCGCTTCTTGTTTAAAGAGGTTCTATACTTACCTAATCATCAAGGTAAAATAAAACACCCAAACTCAATCCGGATCTCTTCTCATGTAATCACTGTTTTGATACTAAAGTGTTCAATGGCTCTAATGATATTTTGATACCAAAGTGTTCCATTGAACGATTTTTTGATTTTACTTCAGGTTTACAGCAGTTTATTTCAAAAAATGAGCTTTCAGAAAGATATGGTTTGTACAACTGCTACATGTTAGTTTGTTATTCACATAAACACAACTTCTATTGTATACTTGGTCTCAAACAATGATATTGCTTTGTTTGTGCTACATTTTTCATTTAGATACACTGAATCAAAATGGAACCATCGACATATTCAACGTAGGAAATTTGTACAAACCAGACGGTGTACCTTGCAATATTAGTGGTATTGCCAAGCCAACTTCAAAACCTGGAGCGTTTATTGTCAATTTCCATGGTGTGCCAAAAAGCTATATTGCTAACTGTATGTTTCCATTTAGGTGTCTTTCTTTGTTAGAAAGATATTGTAATAGAGTAGCCGATTTTATGGGCTTGTGAAAATTTGAAATCGGAATGTTAATGAGCTAATAGAGCTTTCCCGAATTTCTGTTTAAACTTTGTGTTATGGCTAAGCCAACAAGTATCGCCTTGTTATAAAGATTTTAATTATCCCATTGCGAAATGAAATTAATAAGTCCATATTACTAAGCAATAAGAACTGTAATAAGTGATACAATAGAATGTTCAGATTCGAGGCGAAGCTTAATAGTAAGGCAATAACACGATTCGGGAATTTCGGGAAAGGTCTATTGAACAAACAGAAAGCATGGAAGTGAATAGTCTGAACAAAAAAAAATTGAAAATGTTCTTGTTGAAAGTACCATTAAATGTTCAATTCCTCTCTAGTACAGTATGGAAATACAAGAAATAGGTTTGGTTAAAAGATTCCTAAACAGTCCCTAAATGTACTTACGAGCAGAATACTAAATATGTTTTAGGACCAATGATTTGATTGTTTTTGAAGTTGAAACAACAAAAACTCTCTCGCATATCTAATCTCACTTGATTAATATGAATTTTCCTTGAGCAATAACCTCATGATGCTGAATTAATATGCGAAAGAAAACTTAACATTGGTCTTGTTTGCTTTTAGATTTGGTGCTAAAACTGGGACCCCCTACCTATGGCTCTAGTGGATTATACGAATACGCCGTCATCTCCAGCCGAGCAAAACTAATGGTGTGGGTTTTGGCCCGTAACCCTTTGCATTTCAATGTCAAGTACAAAGCGGAAGTGATGGAGTTTCTCAAATACCAATGTTATGATTGGTTTTTCAACAAACCACGTCCAACGTATCAGGGTGTAGATTGCATATATTCTTCAAAGTAACACAGCTATCAAGTATCTTATTTGCTGAATCTTGCTTTCTGAAGACGTAGTTTGATTTTTTAGATATAAAGCTTCTAGTCCACTTAAATTGACTTGTCAACTGTCACTACAAAAGGGATGCCCTTTCTTTAATCAAGAAAAGTGCACATTCTTCAAATGGATTTACTTGAATGTAACATTGTAACATTGAATGAAATCACTGAAGTGAATAGTAAAAGAAAATAAACAAAAAACAAAATATATGTTGTTTCTTGAGAGAACCCTAAACTTGTTATATTGCTTTACATTAAGGCAAGTGATACCGGGTGCGCCAACAAAAGTCCAGATGTTTGAAAAGACATTTCTCAGAAACTACAAAGTTTTAGGCGTAAACCTAATTTTAATGTAAGGAGAACTGTTTAACTAAAACTTTGATGCATCATACAATAAGTATGCTTCATTGATTACATACATATATGAAGGGAAAACTTTTATATTGTTAAAAATTGAATGTGTCGCAATCGTTGGGACTTTTCACACCACTGTAATAAATATCAACATAAATGTAACAGATACATCGAATCGTTAACATTATTTGTGCAACCTCTCGTGGAATATAATATGGTAACATTTTCGTTCGCGAATCTGTGAGATTAAAAGGACATCTTAATATTATAAGTTTACTACAGGCTCGTCTAATAAGATGCAATAACTAGCAAATGTTTTGCCTTTCATAGTTTTTAATCATAAAAAACGAGCGAATTATTGCTAAACACGTCATTCTTTGAACAAAAATAAATTATTGTTTTGTGTTCTAGTTATCGATACTTATTTTCAGTTGTCATTTGTTTTTTTTGGACCTTCGTAGTATTCGCAAAAGGAGAACCTTACTCAGCAGCTCCTACACTACATTCTGATTATACGCTTCAGATTTTTCTCATGCTTGAAGTGAAAAGCAGCTTCTCAAAATTTTTTTTTTTTGCAAACCCGACGACAACAGAGTAAGCCCATGCGTTCATCAACAGTTTTTGCTGTATGTTCCCAAAAGTATATATTCCGATAACAAAATAAGTGCAGCGATGGTGGAGTGGATAGTACCTTTGAGTGCGACCGCTGCAACCCGCGTTCGAGTTCAGTCATATCGTATCTCAATACACCACTGCGAAGCGCTATAAAAGCAGCGTGTCGGCCCATTTAGGAGCCATTGACTTACTGAACACTAGCCGTCGGCAAGTTAGAGCAATGCTAGAGGTATCTCTGGCGGTAAGTTAACTTATAGGTGCCAGTCTGCGGGTGGATTACGGATGGAAGCCCAAGGACTAAAGTGGACTAAGTGCCTCAATCAAAACTCTCTCATGGTTGGCTTCATAGCGTAGATGAAGACGTCAAGAAATAACGACAAAGTAAAAAAACACTAAATGGCTCACTTTTAGTTTCACTAAAGCTTCACTTAACTTACGTGAAAAGATCCGAAACTTACGAAGGCATGCTCTACATGTTGTGACTTTTCCGAGTTCATAGTTTTCAAACAGAAAGCGATGTAAGAGTTTTAGTTTATAGAGCAAGTTAAAAGATGAAAAAGTAAACATTCATTAAATGTGTCTTTATTGCCATTCTATGCATATATTTTTTTCAACAAGAAAATACTTCCCAGTAAGCAAAGTTTCGACGTCGTATTCCATCGTCGCTTGACGGTCATAAATGGTCGAAATGGAAACAGCAAAGCAACGTCGGATTTTGACGTCTAAATGACGATTTAAAAACAACAAAAATGACGTTGTACTGACGTTATGCGACGGTCAAATTAACGACGAAGGGTAATGACAACAAATGAAAAGTCACTAGCCAGAATCGAACGTTGACCTCTGTCATAAATTCTGAGAGTAAAAACCGTTACAGTACGGCGCTTTGAAATGTGCTTATGTATTTGACTAAATGTCAAAATCACCAACTTAATTTCGAGTAGGTTAAAACGAAATGACGAAATGAAATAAAAAAATGCAATATAATTTTCGCTTGCTTTGGGATTGTTCACAAATGACGTCAACCAATTTTTCAAACTTTTTGACCCCCCTCCCCCCTCTGTCAACCTGCGTCAACTTTGCGTTGTGTATCTGAAACGGCTTTTATATTAGATATCTTCTTTGCGCCATCGGGATTAGTTCACGCCATTTTACGCACAGGGTTAGGCTGAAGTGTTACACCCTTGTGCTTCATTCTGAAATTGAAAACACATGTAGCGGGAACCTTCGTAAATGGTAGCATTGTGTTGTGGGCCATGTAAACATTATGATGTTAGCGCTGTGGGGTCTAGCATTATTCTTGTTCTATTCCCTTTTTGAATTGAAAATGTCCTTCGTATGAGTTACAGCTGTAACACACTTGTTGTGCGCCTTTTTCTATCAACATTACGGGACAAATTTCCCAGAAAAAATTTCGGTGTTCCGAAATAACACATGTTGTGGGAACTTGTAAATGGTAGAACCGTGTTGTGGGCCGTACAAACATGCCATCTAGACGCTGTGGGGACACAATTATTCAGCACCTTTTAATGATTTTTACAGACTGTTTATAACGTTTTAGAAAGCCTAACACATCTTGTGGGGCTAAAAATTGCATTAGTGGTAATAATTTTGCGTTGCGGGGGCCAACAAAAAATGCCATCTACTGTTTTTGATGGGGGGTTTCCAGTTGGAAGCAAAGTTTTTTAATGTATTGCTGCACCCGTTTTCAATGTTTTGCCGCCAAAAAGAGTAACTTTACGTGCATGCCATAATGTATAGTAGTGCTGCAGGTAGTGTTGTGGGCCGGGAATAGATCTATCTAGATATGAGCAAAATAAAGGTAAGACTCTATCATAAACAGTGTTCCTCGAACTGTGTTATTTGAAAGCTTCCTCTGAGAAATTGCTGCAGATTGTGTCTATTGTGTCTATCAATTTTTAAATTGAAATTGATTGAAAAAATTGATTGATTGAGAAATTGCTGCAGATTGTGTCTATTGTGTGGCTCAATGATGATGTTATAGATGACTTGTGTTGTATTATGAAAAAACAGAACACAATATTTCAACAGTGTATTGTTGAAGTGTATTTGTATTATGAATATGTAGTTGAAATAACCACAACGTTCGTAATCTGTAAATATTTTTGACAGTTTGAACTGCCTCTAGGTGTTAGGATAGAGGACATGCGTACTCTTACCACCCTTCCCTGACATTATCATCATATGCAGAGGCGTAGCCAGAGGTCAGTCAAAATTTGTGGAGGAGAGCTAAGTCATTTAGGGTAGAAAAGGAAAGCGCGCAAGTAACCTAATCACCACTTAAGACTGAAAAGAAACATCGTAATGTTGAACTCCTCCACTTTTTGTGACTGACCCTGACTACACCTCTGATATGGATATGGCATGTTTTTTTGGTCAGTGGTCAGTTTACTTTTTAAATTTTTTTTGTCAGGTTTCAGTTAAATTTTGTTTAAAAATTTTGTGTTTTCATTGCCACAGGTTAATAATGATAATAGTGATAATGTCAATTTGAAGTTGAGTTAAGAGATTCCTGATAACTACTTTGATGGCAGACATTATCAGTTCTAAATGTCTACTTTCATTTATTTCATTTTATACACAAAATTTAGTTTCTCTCTTTTTCACTCTCAAGTCAATTTATCGACTCTCTCATTGTTGTTTTTGTTGTTGGTTGAAGTTTTTCAATGAACATTTCAATTTTCATCATCGTTCTTCTCAAATAATTTCAACATGAGCAACCCCACCCTCCCCCACTACCATCCTCGATTGAGTGTTTAAGACTTGCAATATTTTTCAAAAAAAATTACAAGCATAAACAACGCACAAAAACATACACATAAAGAAAACGCTTCAGAAAACATTCTAATATATTGTTCTCTTACCTGAAGATCTCTTTAAAAGCATTCTGGTTCAAAGTGCTTTGAACAAACAAAACATCCTGAGTTTTTTGGTAAATGTCCTTTCCTTTTGATGTTATGATATTAATTTTTTTCTCTCTTGACGGAATCTCGTGGAAACTAGGTGTTTATGTAGCGAAGTTTATCGCCGCACAGTTTGACATAATTTACGTTAAAAAAATTCTTTAAAAAATACATATAAAACGAATTTGGCTAGTGTAGAAGGCGGGGACGGGTAAACAACAAGATAAAAGGCAAATGTCTTAAAAGGACTCCCTTGCTCTTCCAGTAGAAGATAGCATACATTCCCGCCATTGAGGATCCATCTTTTCCGTCCGAATTGGTTATCGAAATCGGGTCCTTCCCGACGGATTCGGGCAAACGGATAACCGGATATAACAGCTAAAATAAAACTACAAAATAACAGTGAACTTACACTGAATCCTAATTAAAGATTTTTCTTTTTGAACTTTGTGACGTCAAAATTCGCGCTCGTTCCAGTTTCTTTTATGCTCAAAAGGGGTTATTATTTTGTGGTGTGTTTTGATAAGTTAAAGATAGAATTTTTAACAAAATTAATTCAAGATGCATTGAAAGATGGGCATTTCTGTCATTTTTATGTCATCAACCATGATATATCAAAAAAATATTTTTGTGTTAACATCCCCTTTAATTTTGCATCAGAGATGGAGGAACTGCTATCTAGAGTTCCACCAATTGTAATTTTATTATTTTGTATACCGTAATGCTTCGATTAAACGCCCGGGACCTTTATTAAATTTTTTGAATTTTTAGGGGGGCGTTTATTCGAGGGGGGGCGTTTAAACGAGGGGGGCGTTTATTAAATTTTTGTAGAACTCTTCTTTTCTTTCTTTCCTTTATACATCAATGAAAAATACATATATCAAATAGATTAAATGTCAATATCATCGTCAGCATCATCTTCCTCGATGATATTGAATGCTGGAGCAGCAGCGATTAAATCCTCATCCACAATATCAAAAGGATTTTCATGTAAACTCCCGTCATTTAGATTTCCCATCTGTGCTTGAAGTAAAGCTATCCCACCTTCGCATTTTTTCCCTTCCTTAAAGCACGAAATGCTTGAAGCTGCTGCGGATAAGCGAGAGGAAGCAAGAGAATATGATAAATATGCCGTTGGTTTGTATAAAGAAGATCTTCTCGTGGGACACATCCCCATAGAAATCTCAAGTTTGTGCTTCCACTTCATCCAGCAAGACCCAGATAACAAGATCAAAGCTGTAATAACTGGCAAACGTCAACGAGAAGTCGGACTTGTCGTTCCAGCAAAACTAGTTTTCACGTCAAAAAATAAGCGTTATTCAGAAGTATTAGAAAAGGAACTTTTGAAAAGAAAGACAAAGTTTCCCACTGTAACTCTAAAATTTAAAAAGAAAGGTGTCTATCGCCAATTTCCTTATTTTTATACGAAAAAAATACTGCAAAACTGAAACAATGCAATGTAGTAGTTTACTTGTTTTTACGTTTTACATGTTTTTAGTGTGTCTCTAATAAACGCCCCTCTCTAGAGGGGGGCGTCTATTCGAGGGGGGCGTCTAATAGAGGGGGGCGTTTATTTAAAAATCTCCTGAAAAGGGGGGGCGTCTATTCGAGGGGGGGCGTTTAAAAGAAGGGGGCGTTTAATCGATGCATTACGGTATACATCTGAAATCTCTCTACTCTAAAAGCTCATTTAGTTTTGCTTTAAAATCTTTCTCAAATTTGCACTGAACACAATTCTCCACCATAAAGGGGGGTTTACACGTAAAGATTCTTGAAAAATTTTTCTTTTAAGCCGGTGTTTTAAGGCTTTAAATTTAAATTGTACATAAAAAAGTCAAGTTTCAGCATCTCAACTCGTTAATTATTCATGACCACAAGAGTAAAAAATTGGTGACAAAATCAAATCAATTAATTTTTTCACCAATTTTTCTATTCAAATTACAACAGGTGCATGGCATGACCATGTTACTCAAGGATGTTAAAAGCGTAAGCATAAAAGATATTCATAATAATGACACTACATACATACAGTCTGTACCATAATATTTTCTGACTGCAGTCCAGGGTGTGATGATTGCTTCATATCCAGAAAAGAACAATCTCTCTGTTAAGAAATAGGTATGACATGGTATTGTAAGATATGACATATAGAAAGTGGTAACCAATTATGCAAGCAACAGTTAAGTGTATATAATCAGGAAAAATCTTTTTGATAACATTGCTCTATATGCTGGGCATGTTAATTGGTAGATAACTTTGATGTTTCTTGTGCTGAGTAGAGTGGATTAAAGAGTGATGGGGTAGAGGTGATGTTGCTACAATATAAATTTATACTCCAATGATAATATTCTTCCTGTTCTAAGAAGCAGTCATGAAGTGAAGATGCGCACTTGAGACCACAAATGGGTAACTTATTTAGATTCAAACTCAGAAATTCTGTGATAAATTATTTCATTATTTCATATCTTGCTTACCAGCAAAAATCATAGACTCTGACTTAAGTTAGTTCAGCTGATGAAGGTTAAAATGAAGGAAGTTAATAACATTTAGTATATTATATTATTATTCAGATCATTGATAGTAGCAGTGAATCAGGTAAATTATGGACTATAATGTAATTTTATCTGATAACCTATCCTATAACCTATTATAACCTTGTGTTTTTATTGTTATGGTTAAAGTTATAAAAAATTCAACAATATTTGAAAATATTATTGATTTAGGAGTCTGCTATCTGTACTACTGAGAAAGGTTCTTCAATTTTATTCATTTCTTCAAGCTTTGTTAAATGTTAATATGGTTATTCTTTTTAGAAAGTGGAGCCAGTTAGGAGGAGCAAAGTAAGTTTAAGTAAAAATCTTGTTAATGAAAAGTGCTTCAAATGTATAGCAGCTAAAAATGTTTTCAAAAGTTTTTGAAAGGAGTTTCTTTTTAATTGTTATTGTAACAGTAATATCAAGTGTTACAAACTCTTCACAGTACATGAGT
This sequence comes from Turritopsis dohrnii, assembly GCA_027922465.2. NCBI lineage: Eukaryota > Metazoa > Cnidaria > Hydrozoa > Anthoathecata > Oceaniidae > Turritopsis > Turritopsis dohrnii. The sequence continues at coordinate 69,229 of BQMF02000675.1, read as the reverse complement.
AAATAGAACATTGAAATCCTTGTATTGATCATTCCTGCAAAAATGGAGAAACCTGAAGGCAATACAATAGACTCTTTAACCTTATATATATATATATATATATTTTATCAGCAACAGCATCAGGCGTAGTTACAAAAAATACAAAAGGTGACAAAGAGAATAACTCGAAAGCTTGTCATTTAAAATGTAGTTTTTTTGTATTTTTATATATATATATATATATGTGTTTGTTTGAAACATTGAGATGAAAAAATGAAATAGTGAAACAGTCATACAACTGAAGTTTACACTAGCATTGACAACCAGACATCATCAATAAAGAAGTTTTTATTATTTTAATGTATATGTCTTTGTACTGGACCATACAACATTTTATAAGAAAGCTGAAATGATGGGTTATTTTATAGAGAAAAAGATTTGAAACTGTAGATATTGCTAATGCTGCATTCAAAAGTGGTATTGATCCTCCTGGCTTTATTAAGAAGTACATTGATTCCTATAAAGGTAGTGACACTTGTTTTTTCAATGATTTATCCAGTGTCAATCTTCTATTATGTAACTTCAACTTAATCATTTTGAGTTGATACATTGAGCCAATGTAAACATAAGGCTATGAGATTTTGGTATATCATGTTTATACTTTCATTAATCAAAAGTAATTATATGCTGCATGCACTCCCTAAGCTATCTTAATTTTTAGTAGTTCTTTAAGTATTATTTTTGAAATTTGGCTGAAGTTTGAAATCAATGGTTTTAATTATTATTATTATATACTGTATGCTGGATAAATAAGACAACAATAGGTAAAATCTCCTTATCTGTTATGAGAGTTTCTGAGATTTTGATAATTGCAGTATATTTTATGAAACTGCTTTTGAGTATTAACTTTCTAATTTTTTGACCCTAATTGTTGTTTAGGTTGGGGTGTTTTTACAACAAAAAAGTTTTACAAAAATGATTTTTTGTTGGCATACAAGGGAGTTTTACGAACAAGATCTGATATGGAGTGTTTTAATGATCAGTATTCACTTCAGGGTGCTGGCAGTTATGTATATGAAATTGATCAAAAATATGTGTGAGTTTAATAACGGATCAGTTTATGTTATGAAATTACTTTTACTTAAAGTAGAACTAACGTCAAAATTAATGTGTGTTTTAATTGTTTTTAAACATAAGAGAAACAAAAAAGTTATTTGTGAGTTCATGTTGTATTATGTGTTGAGTTTCAGAAGATAAATTTTAAGACACCACGTAATTATAATATTCTAACATAAGAAGTAAAAAAAATGTTTCTACTCTACAAGTTCCTTTTTGCCTAAAATAGAACACCAGTTCTTTGTGTGGCAACACGTGGCTCAAAGGCCTGTCTGTACTACTATGACTTGCGAATAAACTAATGCAATGTGAGACACACATATTCTGTGATTATGCAGGGATGAATAAATCTTCGGGTAAGTACAAATAATGAAACTATATGTTTTCTGAAATGATTCGCTAATCCTGCTACGTCTTAGTATAAATAGTATACTTTCGTTCAGTTCGTACAGGATGAACTTTCACTGCTGCTATCTGTCTCAGTCCATATGAACTTTTAAAAAGATATACATTATGTCATGTCACATCATTTGTAATAATGGTTAGTTGTGAGGCATAACTTAAAATACTTATTTAGAGCAAAACAATTTTTTTTGACGAATTTGGATAAAGTCATTATATTTGTACAAGTTTTATTCTAGCCAAAGTTGTTTTTTGACATTAATTCTCCTTTAACAAAATGTTATTGTATTCGAAACTGTCTAGATCTAAATTGGAATTTTTAATGAAAAACATGATAATTCATAATTTGGTATTTGTTTAAATAATTCATTCATTGTATTCATTATGCATTAATGATTATGTTTTTTTTTCAGAATTGATGCAACTGAAGACAACGGTAGTTTAGGGCGCTTGGTTAATGATTCAAAATATTTTCCAAATGCTCAGATGAAAAAGCTTGTAATTGATGGCAAACCGTGTCCATGTTTGTTTGCTAAAAGAGATATTGAACCATTAGAAGAAGTTCTTTATTGGTATGGAATTGATGGTCTTGAATGGCATGCTAAGGTAATTGGGGTTTTGAAAACGTAAATAATATAATGTTTGAGGAGTGGGTGTGTCAGATCACTCAATATATTTTATATTCCTCAATATATTTGTGTTTAGGCAAGGATTGCTTTAATTGCTTTAAGAAAAAAGGCTAACATTGTTTAGTAAAATTACCGTTGAGTCAATGATCATTGAATCACTAGATGGTTTCATAAGTATTGAGATACAAGAATAATAGGTATATACTAGTAACTCGCGTAAAAGTTTTTTACGGCTATAATTTCAAAAAGAATCTGCAGAAATACGACGCGTTCCCATGTGTGTACCCCGTGACGAAAATTTCAATTACAGAATTGGAAATGGAAAATGTACCCATGTTGTAGAGCTTGAAAAACTGAGCAAAAAAATGTATGGGATCGTTTCGCTACGATCAACCGTTGCAGAGATATCGTGGATTAAAGATTTTAATGACGTCATATCCGCAGTACCAAATTAAATTTAGGCCCAAATGATGCGTCACCCTATCACCCGTATCGCGAACCCTAAAAAATGTCAGTTATCCCTATTGGTTCTCGAGATATTTCCCCAAAAACGTTGCGTTCGATGCAATGCAATGATTCCCCATGATCATAAAAACATCTGACGTCAAATGCCACGTGCTATTATACTTATCATGAATGTGTCTTGCGTGGGCGAACTGTTGCTTTATGACCACAATTAAGAAGATTTTGACCATTAAAAAAGCAAAAACACAACACCCTCTAAGTTAAATGTGTTACACACGCACACGGATTAGTATCAGGCTTGAAGAATGCAATAAAACAAGCCCTTTGATCAAAGTGTTTCAAACAAAGATTTCCTCATACTGGTTTACCAATACTGAGTAGTACTAAATTAACAACATTTTCAACTTCTGAGCTTCGATAGAGGTACAAAAACTATGGTTGCAAAAAAGAATAGTTTCATAACTATATTAATTAACTCAGTCTATTTGGCACATTTTTCTTCCTTATCATTTGAAATAAGTTATGCGACCAACGAACGTGTTTATGTTTATATATCATTTAACATTTTGGCTCCTTGTCACTTCACCCAAAGCAATTCACTTTTCACTTCTAAATTGATATTGAACAGGAATGAAAAATTCATAATAACAAAAGTGAAACAAACCTAAGATTAAAATTTGGATAGGCCTTTTCACACAGCTGGTAAATTGTATAAACAAATATTAATATCTAAACAACACATACTCCTTAATGTCAATGAAGATTTAAGAATTTAATTTATACTCAAAAGTTGCAAAATGTTTCTGTATTTTCCTGGAACTCTTCAAATTAAGTTGGAGTGCAATCCTGAAAATAAGAAGACTGTTATTTTAAATTGAAAATTATGCTTCCCTCTATAATAATCATAAAAAATGTTACTTATTTGAAAATACTTATTTTTAACATTTTTGTTCTGTAAGTGGTCACTTTATACAGGTTTGAGAATAGTTTTAACATTTTCAATATAAAAGTTTGGTGCTGGTCAAATTTCAGTAAACATTGATTTTGTAAAAACTTTATTCATCAACTTTACCTGTAGCTGATGTTGAATTAATCCAGGGAGGAATAATGCTTTCTGAATTCATTTTTATAGTTTTTCTTTGTGCAGACGTAAGCTTTGCTTATTTACAACTTGCAGTTGGGAAATAAACAAAATAAAATTTAAAAGAATGAATTTCAGGTGTTTTGAATTTTTAATTTTGAATTAATATCAGCATGATTGAAAAAAAACATAACAGAATGTGCATGTATTACAAATCATATGGCATACTAATTTTTCAGTTTTACAACAGTCATTTTAAGCAAAAGAAATGTTTAAGACTTCTTTTCTTGTAGGAAAAAGAGCAATGGAAGAATGCAAGGAAAAATCCAAGGAAGGATTCAAGAAAAAAAGAATCGACTTCTCTTCTGGTACTTACTTTCACTGTCTGATATTGTTGAATTGTTAGAACTCAGTTACATTGATATAAAATAATCAATGTTTGCTGGGTCTTGTCAACAATGAAATTTTTATGATCTTGAAGATTGTTTCTGATGATGATGAAGAAGTAATGAAAAAAATTAAACAATAACTTAAATTGTTCCAGCTATGCAAGTGCACTTGCTTAAGCATAATATTATGAGGAGCTCATCTATTTAACCATCTACATAAGCAACTGTTAACATTATCTCTCTTCACACAGAATATAATTTAAACATCCAGCAAAGCAGTGTCATTTGTTGTATATGGATATATACAGCTTTCAGTATGCCTTCTCCTTATCATAACATATGATAATGTAATTTTTAAGTAGCTATTGCAAAGGTGCACCTTGTAAAGCTTGAATGAATGATAAAAATGTAATGGATCATTTTGTTATGACCTTTTGGATGTATTGTGGATCAATTATTTTAATGAAATCATAGGTCCCTATCTAAATCTCTTTCCCCACAGATGTTTGTTACCCTATCCATCACTAGTTACAGACTCAAAATGTCATTCATTCTTCAAATATTTGCCCCTAAATTCTCTGTTAGTAAGTATTAGAAGCAATGAATGGTTTTACACTGTTATACAGTTGTGAAATGGACAGCAATTTTGACAATCAGAATTTTTTCACTCCACTTTTGTACGATATGGTCCTCCTAGCACATGCTTTAATTTATATCATCATTTTTCTGCTTTGGATTTTTTGTGATGGTGTTTTTTTATTATAGGAATCAATTTTTATTGATGAAAACGACATATGTACTAATTTCACTATCATTGTACGTATTTTTGAACTTCTTATTTCTGTTTTTTCTTTACTTGTCCAATAATTTAGTTGATTTTAAGACTTTTCCTGCCTTTGCACTTAAAACAAACTCCTTGTTTTTGCTGCAAATGCTTGTTCTGTGTAATGTATGTGTATAGATTGTCATTAAAATTAGTAAAAAATATGAAAGAAAGGAAAATCAGAAGAAGCAATTGGGACTGTAATCAAATCTTGAAGTGTTTATGTCCATAATGATGTGAATAATTAATATAAATCATGATATTAAAACAACTCTGTATCAGACATTCCCAAATTTAACTTATAGACTTGGAATCAGTCTAGCTCTTTCACAAAGCAAAACATTATCTGAGCTGGACAAGACTCCTTTCATGTGAAAGTATTGAGGCTGTTAAAATGATTACAAACACATGGCATAGTGTATACAATTCAAAGTGGCATCTTATAAAGTTTTTGTCCTGTGAATATCATAATTATTTTTTTCTTCATTAAGTGAAGAAAAATGGTTTCTTTAGGATTAAAGTCCTCTTTTGTGTGTTTTGCACAAGTAGCTGTAGTATAGGTTTCTTCTTTTTTCAGTTTAAAAGTCATAGGATAGAATAATGTAGCTTTGCAGATTTGGAACACTGTGACACGTCTGTTAGTTTTAATTCTTCCCTGTAGATTGAGTTAGTAGAAATGGATTTGAATAAGATTAATAAAAGAAGCAAACATTGATTGTGCAGATGCAGAATTTCTAAAAAACATAACTATTATCAGCAATCAAAACACCATGACACATCCAACAAAGATTGAGATTAAGAAGTTTGATTGATTGATTGTAAAACTGAGATTGAGAAGTTTGATTGAGAAGAAAAACATGTTTTAAGCTACTATATATTCTTGAATAGAAGCTTCAAAATTCAGTGGGTGGCAAGTTTCCTTTATTTCTTTCATTAAGATCTTGTATGTTCAGTTAACATTTCGTGAAGTTTTTACTCAGATCTTTGGGTCTTGTCACATATTTGAAATTGGTAGTCTTGTTAATTTTAAGGCAAATTACTTTGTGTAGGTATTTAGTTAATTAATATAGATCTATTCTTATATAGAAATTGTACGCTTCCGAAAGTCAACCTACCGCAAGTACTCAGGTTTTTCTTATTGTTTTTACTATATATTTGTGATTCTTGCATGGATTTGATATATAAATTTTAATTCATGACAGGAGACAGGATAGTGCAAGGAATTAAAAATTTACACATTTTTTGATAAAGGGAGTAATCATTTGAATAAAATCAATAAATGAAAGTTATTTGAAAGTTATCAAAGTTATCAAGAAAAGTGTTAATTGCCAATATCATTCATAACCATCAACATTTAACAATAACATGAATAAACTTTATCTAAACATTGTTTTGGTTAGGACTTTGATGAAACACAGCCACTTGATGAATCGGGTTTTGGAACCCAGATTACAGAGTTTGCTGAAATTGTTGTAAGTTAGTTTAAGTTTGGTTCCATGATTTTAGGAGTTGAGTGAAAAAGCATACTCCCATGGTTGTTCTTGTAAAAACACCATCAATGATCTTCAGAATTAATGAAATATTTTTTTGATACAAAAAACTACTTGAAGCTATAAATTAAACTACGTAAAACACAGCCGTACTCTTGTTAATAACCATAAATGAAAGTGTTAGTTTCCTTTCAATGGATGTTTCAGTTTTGAAAGTGGATCTCTGATGAAAAATTCTGAAAAAAATTAAAAGATACTTGTTACCTATTTCTGGCTGAAAGAAAATTTAAATCATCCAAAGTTATTGGAAATTCGATCGATAAGATTGGAAGACGTAATTTATTATGATAAGAATACTCAAGAATTATTTTGCTTTGATTACATAAATTTTGACTGATTATAATCATAACAAGAGCCAGATGGCGCAAAATGGTAGCAGCAAATTTACTTGAAGTTCTAAACAGTTACTAAAAAGTTCTTTAAAGCTTGTTTTTTATAGATGGTGGAAAACAGGCATAAAACGACAAACTGTTAAAAGTTTAATTAGTGTAAATAGGGTCTAATCCTAAAACACCAGAAATTAATTTATTAAAAGACAAAAGAATATTTATGCATGAGCTGTGTAACTATGTTTTTTTATAAGAAATTTTTTTATAAGAGCACATGTATAAAAAAACACGCTATGCACTTCTTAAAAAAAAAATTTTTAAATTATAATTTCATGAAACCAAAACTGAATTCGAACAAATAACTGCCTTTTTGAACTAGATCTTTGAAGGCCTTAATGCACAAAGACAGTGCATAGCTAACAAACGAGGTAATAATAAGGTTTCAATTGATCAGTTTTACTAACAAGAAAAACCACATCTATCAAAGTATTTTCATCTAGTTTAAGTAACTTTGTCATTGTTGAATATTAACAAACAAAAGTCTCACTTCATTTTAATTGATCTTAGGCACCAATTCCCATATATTTGAGGATGGTTTAATTTTTATAGTTTCCAAAACTCAATAAAATGTGCAATTAACAATTTTTAGCAGTTAAGTATCTCAAGTTTCAGTGTGTTCCTTTAGAAAGTGAATTGTAATGTTAATGCCATAGCAAGCAAATAGTTAAGTTTGCTTTAAATATTTTTCTGACCAAGTCAAACAAAAAATATTTCATTGATCACTAATAACAAGATACATTGTGTTACAAAACACACAAGTTGTGGGAATATTAAAGCACAATTTGTGGACCAAAATGGTGATATCTATTTTATCTGGTTGCAATATGTAGCAGGGTTGCCAGCAGACCTTGAAAACCTTGAAAGGTCTTGAATTTAAAAAAGTGACCTTGAGGACCTTGAATAACCTTGAAGTCATTCAATGACCTTGAAAATTTGGGAAATTTTTCACATTTGTGATTCACATCTTTATTGTTTTCAGTTATATACTCTTTTTAGCTGCAGTAAATATACAAGTTATTGTCATTTTAGCAGTATATGTAGCAATTTATAGTGGATAAACTCACAATCAAATGTTTCTTCTGTGTAGCACTGCATAGTCCCAATAAGTTTAACAATTTCCAAAAATTCTGGTGGTACCTATTTTTTCAGTAGTGTCTGAGTATTTTGTTTCACTGTCGCTTTGGTAATAATAGTTATAGTAAGCATCTTTTTCTTATATTAGTTTGAATAAATGTAAAATGAGTTAAAGAGTACACTTTTAAGCGAGACCCTTGCTGCTAATGAAAACCAAGATTTTACACTGACTGCTAAAGCTGCATTCTTCTGTTGAACATTGAAACATAAGCAAAAAATTTTGAAAGACTTTGATGACATAATTTTGAATCTAGAAAAGGAATATAAGGCAATTATCATCCCTTTTTGTTTGTCATGAAGAAGTGATTTTAGATTTCTCATAGAAAACAAACTGAATATCCTAGCAAGATTTAAGATTCAAAGTTTAAAAGATTGCTTACCTGAAGTTGCATGCTAATAGGAAGCTCTAATTCGCAATTTTTTATTTTTCTGCTAACAGAGGGAAACAATTTTCACAATAATTTTAGTGCTTTTTAGACATCCTTTTGAATACAGGGATGATAGAGATTGATAAAAGATGTTAAATATGTATTAGTATCTATTTATGTGAAAAGTGCTTCTATGTTTTTATAAAGTTTTATATAGACTATACATTAGTCGGCACTTGATATTGCAGATGTATATTTTATTGTTTTTACAGTTTATATAGAAGAGAGAGTTACTATTGATTATTGAACTATTCTACCTTGAGAATTACTGTTTTGTATTAGTGAAATTGTTTGAATCATTAGATTTGTTCCCATAAATTACTACAAAATGGCCTTGAAAGACCTTGAATGACCTTGAAATAGAAATTTAAATTCTGCTGACAACCCGTTGATTTCACACAACTTGTGGGTACAGTTTTGGTTTGAAAAATACATGAGTTGTGGGAATATTAAAACACAATTTGTGAACCAAAATGGTGGTACCTATCTCATCTGGTTGCATGATGTAGATGTTGATTTCACACAACTTGTGGGCACAGTTTTGGTTTGAAAAATACATGAGTTGTGGGAATGTTAAAACACAATTTGTGAACCAAAATGGTGATACCTATCTTATCTGTTTGCATGATGTAGATGTTGATTTCACACAGCTTGTGGGTACAGTTTTGGTTTGAAAAATACATGAGTTGTGGGAATATTAAAACACAATTTGTGAACCAAAATGGTGGTACCTATCTTATCTGGTTGCATGATGTAGATGTTGATTTCACACAACTTGTGGGTACAATTTTGGTTTGAAAAATACATGAGTTGTGGGAATGTTAAAACACAATTTGTGAACCAAAATGGTGATACCTATCTTATCTGTTTGCATGATGTAGATGTTGATTTCACACAACTTGTGGGTACAGTTTCGGTTTGAAAAATACATGAGTTATGGAAATATTAAAACACAATTTGTGAACCAAAATGGTGATACCTATCTTATCTGGTTCCATGATGTAGATGTTGATTTCACACAACTTGTGGGTACAGTTTTCTCTTTTATATAGTCTTTTATGAATTGCCATTTCATGACATTGAAAAGAATCAACAACATGCTTCTGTAAAGAACAACATAAATAAAATAAGCAAAAGCTTTTCGATTTATTATGAAATCATCATCAGTGCTATGTAAAATTATTATAAAAACATGTCAATAGGAATTCTGGTTTATATACAAAGTTTGTAAGTAATATGAAATTCACAAGGGATATAAATATATAAAACTAATCATTTAACTAAAATATTTCATGTGATACCATTTCTAAAAAGGATTAATATTTTCTAATTGTTCATTTAATACAGGCCTCTTTAAAACAATAAAATACACCTCTTGGGCTTTACGCACTCTAGTCTTTGTCGAAGCTTTCATAATAACTTTCCAAGTGAAGTTATGGTCGGGGAATTCCAAAAGATGATTTGCTGGTTCCGAATTATATTTCGGGTTATTGTGTTCTTTAAAACGGACTTCTGCGTTCCGTTTGTTTCACCAATGTAGTTTTTCGAGCAACTACATACCCCTTCATAAATGACACACGCTGGATGTATATTCCGGTCTTTGTTATTGAACAAAGATTGAACTTTCTTAGTTTTCCAAATTACTCGAAAATCTATATTATCTCTAGTAAACAGCTTCAGTTTTATCAAAAATCTTTTATACAATTCTTCATTTTGTACACAAAAGGGGATTTCAATGGGTACAATTTTCTTAGGTTCTGCGAACAACCAATCAGGAATAATCGATTCATTATCGTTTTCAGCATTCAATTTATGTTCAAATTGTTTAATTATACTTTCGGTGAAGCCTTTCGGATAACCTGCATTTTCAAACTTTTTACGTATCATGATCTTTTCGTTATTGAAATTTGTAGAGATTCTTCGTGCACGATGCAAATCGCCATTGATTGTATTTCTTTTATATCGTTTCGGTATCATTGATTTCCAGTGTGCAGGTAATTTATTAGGTTTGCGATATACTGAAGTTGTGACTATGTCATTTTCCACGTTGGATGTATCTAAGAATTTCTTTGGATTTTCTTTGATTGTAAATTTTATTTTCGGATGATATATATTTAACTGTTCGAATTGGGTGTCAGGTTCATCTATATTACGGCGTGTGATAACATCATCAACAAATCTCTTGTAAAATTTCGGTTGGTTTGGTATAACTACTTCTTTTTCTAACTTTGTTAGTGCAATGTTTGCAAATGTGACTGAGAGTGGTCCTCCCATGGTACAACCTTCTTTTTGTTTGTAAAGTTTGTTTTGAAAGCTGAAAGTGCTATCAGTTGTGAGTTTCATCAAAAGACGTTTGAAGATTGATTTCGAACTTTCGTAAATTTCTTCCAAAATAAAATCAATAGTATCTTTAATTGGGACGTTAGTAAAAATGGATTCAACGTCATATGACACATATTGTTCATTTTGTAATAATGGCGGTTGATCACGAATGATAGATGCAAAATCTTGAGTGTTTTTGATGATATACGGATTGTCCGTGTAAAGTGGCTTTAGATAATCAGATATTACTTGTGCAGTGTTGTAGAGGCAAGTGCCGAGCAACGATAGGTCAAAATTTCAATTCGGAAACGGTGATGTCTTCAAAATTCTGAAATTTATGGGTTTTGGCAGTTCCATAAAACCTTGCTGGTTGATTAGCAGTTGGATACATTTTTTCATATTGTGGGTGTTTCTTGAAATTTCGGTATAAAAAATCCTGGAAACGTTTCAAATCTTGTAATGTATTATCACTGGTTTCTTCATAGGTACCATTTTGAATTCCATCTTCAATCATATCGGACATTTTCTTCAAATAATCAAGTTTATTCATTACTACAACACATGAATCTTTATCTCCTTTAACAATAACAGTATTGTCGTCATTAACTAAGTTTCTTAAATTGTGATAAGTATAATCCTTCGTGGTGTATATATTATTTGCAAACATATCTGTATAGGCTCGAAGGCATTCATGAAAGTTTTCTTTTTGGTCAACTTCAACCTCGTCATTAAGTGTTGTTGTCAGTATTTCCATGTGGGCAGCAAGATTTTTCTTAACATATTTATTTTTATCGATGAAACTATGGTCCAACCCAAAACTCAGTTGTTGTTTTTCATATTTTAGTAAATCTCTCGAAGAAAGATTAATCACAGGGACTTGGTACGATGGGACATATTGATGCTTTTTTGGGTGGTTTTGTTTTACGAGAGTTGTAATCTTGTAGTTTTTAGTTTTGAAAGAGTTTAATCTTCGAAATCTTAATTTGTTGGTTATATTTTTCGGTAGGATTTTGTGTAGTAGAAAACCTGTAGAATCTTGAAGTTTATCTGAAAGTTCATGGTATGTCTGTGTCAAAATCTTTGATTGTTTTGAGTGATTGACTGGATGTGATATAAGTAACTTACGCTCAGCTTCGTGGTGTTCATTTTTATTGATAAATTGTCCTTTTATTATTTTATTATGGCGAATAGTTTATCACTTTCTTCTGTAAAGATATCACAGAATGTAAAGTAGTGTCCTTTTTTTTAATCAAAAGCTGAGCCATTGTTACAAGCTTTTCAACATTGAACTAAATTTCTCTTATTAAACTACAGGTGCCAAAACTCTATCAATATTTTGATGTTGTCAAGTCAGAAATAGAAACAATATGTTAAACTAACATCAACTAGCAATACAAATTTTAGACAAGAGAAATGCTTAAACACATGTCAATTACAAGACATTGCAGTCGTACATTTTGTTATTTATTTCTTTAGAAGTTATTTTAAAGAAATTTTTTTGCTCTTGAAATTGTATTGCAGTATTTGCTCATAATCATGAGGCAGTAGAAAATATCCTCATTACCTAAAAGGTATAATTCATGTCTGATGAGATCCATGGCACAACAAATGTTTTGGGAAATTACAAGTTAAAATATTGGATCATCATTTAATATTTGATTTAGTATTTAATGGACATATACAACTGTAATGTTTTGTATCAAACATGTATTCTCTTAAGTCTTTTACTAGAATTTTGAATAGGATGGAGTAGGTTTTGAATAGAAGTGAAAAGAATAGGCAAAACATAGGAGTTGCAACAATGTTTGTCCAACTGTTAATGTTTTACCTGGTATCCATTGAATGATGGCTGCACATAACTTAGCAGCAGCATTCAAAATATGCATTTTTTTATGACATCTATTTGGGATGGGGTGTTTGTTTTGCTGCTATCAGTTAATGCCATGTCTTATGATTTCCCAGTCTGACAGTTTCCGGTTTGTTTTAAAGGAACCTGTACTACCACAAGTTGACAACATACAAGAAGAGGGAGATGCAGTTGGTGACTTGGCTGAGGTATAAGAAATTCAATTGTTTTACATATTTTACTGTGTCTTATGCTGTTCTAGTGATTTTTTTTTTTGAAATTCAAGCCAGTGTTGCAATGAATATAATTGCTCATATTGCGTGTATGCATAAATTTCTTGTTTGCATGAAGAGGAGTTGGGGAAGAGTTACTGAAGTTATTTTGAGAACGTCTTTTAGTGGCTTCCTTTGTTGCACATTTCACGGTTACACATAATGAGTTGATGTATACTTGCTATATCAAAACATTTTGAAAATAATGAAGGTTAACCAGGATGCATTTTTGAGATTTGTATTGTTCTCTGACTCAGTCGTGTGTTTCATATCTGGTGACCAGCTTTATCTCAGGGGCTAAGTGCGTATTATATGATTAAGTGTATTACCTTTTGCATTGAGACTTTTATTTGTTCAAAAATGTCATTAAGGTATAGGAAAAATGCAGGAATTGCAACAAGATGCTCGTGCAACTGATAAGATTTGTTTTATCTGACATATGTTGAATGTTGGCTGCACATAACTTATGAGTACGCTTGAAATGGGCATCTTCTTATGACAGTTATTTGTAGAGTAAGGGATATTTGTTTGATGTTTATGATTTCCTGGTCTGACAGTTTCCGGTTTGTTTTAAAGGAACCTGTGCTACCTCAAGTTGACAACATACAAGAAGTTGGTGATTTGGCCGAGGTATAAGAAATTCAATTGTTTTACGTATTTTACTGTGTCTTATAACTTAAGGGGATGTTCAAAATGTGCATGTTAGTTATTCGTAGAGTATGAGACGTTTGTTTTGGCTGCCATCAGTTAATGCCATGTCTTATGATTTCCCAGTCTGACAGTTTCCGGTTTGTTTTAAAGGAACCTGTGCAATTTCAAGTTGACAACATATCAGCAGCAATACAAGAAGAGGGAGATGCAGGTGGTGACTTGGCTGAGGTATAAGAATTTCAATTGTTTTACGTATTTTACTGTGTCTTATGCTGTTCTAGTGATTTTTTTTGAAAAGCAAGCCAGTGTTGCAATGACTGGAACTGATCATATTGCGTGTATGCATACACTTATTGTTTGCATTTGGAGGAGTTGGAGAAGAGTTGCTATTGATTCTGTTAATGTTATTTTGAGAACGTCTTTTTGTTGCTTGCTTGTGTTGCATATTTCAAAATTATATATAGTGACTTAATGCTTGCTTTACCCTCTGGCTTAGTCCGTATTTTGTGATTACACGCATAACATTTTCCCATGAGACTTTTATTTGTCCTTAACAAATTCGCCATCATAATTTTTCTGATAACTATAGCTGGATTTGTTAAAATGGACTTAATGATTTGACACTTATTTTGACTTTTTACAAAACGTAGCGATAACTTCATGTCAATAAGACCACACAAGTTTTCACGTAATGCAAAATTTGAAGTCTAAAATGAGTACATAATATAGCAAGAAATAATTTACTTATTGTGGAGTTGTAGAGGTTTGGACGCTTAGAAAAACATACAAAAAAGTAAGGAAATAACTTCAACTTAGTTTTCGGTCACGATAACAATTCTTTCGAACATATGAATTTTTCCACTTCATGAAGAGATCTTTATTTGGCTTTTAGAAATTTTGTTTTCTCGATCATTCGAGTTTAAACTACTTTTAACGACAACGATAATAGTGCAAAATATGCAATATCAAGTATAATTTGATTGATTTTAATTATTCCTTTCGATTCATCTAACATCAAATACGTCGGTCATATTCCACCCAGACATTTAAATTTTGAACGGAAAAGTTTATTTTACATCTATAAATTCTGACATGAAGCCTTTTTTCTAAGATTAGTATCAAAAAGAAAATTGATATGAAATCTTTTTCATTTCTCCCATTATTTAACACTTTTTGAGGTCCTCTACAGAACATTTCAATCATCTCAGGCAATTTCAATATCCATTACATTAAGGATTTCTACTCATAGAGCTCTGTCCCAAATTAAGCTTCACGTTAACCTTTTCAGGTCCGCATACTCAATGATTCTGGTTTACATGGCGATTTTCCATCTTTCATTAATACAAGTGAAGATGATAGTAGTTCAGTATGTATATATTTAATATTCTATTTTTTGTTTATTTATTAACTTGTTTAATTTTGTGACGTGTCTATTGGATGAGAATGCAAATTTAACCTCTAAAGCGTTTTCTTTATTTTCTTTACAAACTCAAAATTCACGCTCAAATTTCTGACTTGATAGACGTTTTCTTCAATTCTTGATTTTAAGAGTTTTATAAATGTCAAAAAGTGCACTTGTCTAAAACCCTGTTGAAATCCCTCTAAAAAGCCTATTCATAAAAAAGAGAAAATTCATTACTTTTTTAAGCAAGTATCATAATAATTATATCAGTTAGTCAGATGTTTAAACGGAAGGTCAAGTCCAGAATATGATAGTGTTAACGAAAAGAAGAATTATGTTTTTGTTGTTGTTATTCTCTAATAGTTGGCACAGAAATCTGAAAAGGTTTCATGTTGTTATTTTTACAGGCACTTGAATCAGTTGATGACACAGATGATGATCCCAACTTTGGTGAGAGCAACCATAGCACTGAAAGCACTGAGTATGAATTCACTCCTCAAAAGAGAAAACTTCCGCAGCAGTTACTCGGAAGTAAAAATATTAATAGAAAGGTGTCCCAAAAAATTGACATCACAAGAAAGGTTGATGATATTATTGCTGACACATTTTGTTTTGATGATGAAATGGAACAGTCCAATAATAACTCTAACTCTATGAATGAAGATGAATCAAAAGGTAATTTTGATTTACTTTTGCCGGACTGTTAGTCTTATTGTCCACTTATTTAGAGGGAAATTAGAAAACAGAAATAAAACGTCATTAAGCATTGCATCATAAACAGTGCAATACAAAATGTATGTTTAACTTGGTGGGTCGTTCTCAAACCCCTCAAACAAATGAAGTATGACTACAACAAAGAAAAGCAGATTTTTGTTCCTACGTCATCATATTTGAATATCGTTCATTTCTTCTCTCTGCTAACCTTGAATGTTAAACACAAGGGGTGTGAACATTCCCTTCTCCACTTCAATGATCCGTTGAGAATATTCCTTCTTTTTCTCACATTCATTTCGGACAAAGCAAGCTTGTGTCTTTGGGTAAAGGACCTCGATGCGTTTAGGTTGAATACCCTTGCGTCAAAAAATGCATGTTGTCCTTTTACCCAGAATCCCTTTGCTTTTATGTCGACTCGAACTTCCTCTCTCATTTTGATATCCTTGGCACTTTTCCCGTCAATTTTTGTAGCAAGTGTTGGTTCTATTCCCACATCTTTGCAGACTTCTTCTAACATATTGGAAGTGAGATCACGTATGTCGTTGTGACGCATACTGATGAAACCTACTTTTTGCAGTTCATGCAATGTTCCAGGTCGAATTTCACAGTGCATGCACATGCAGTTGGAACATTTGGAATGTTCCACCCATATCGGAGTCTGTTTGGGTCCCAAAACTGTTGTTTTGATATTTCTAAACCATCTTTGTCTCGGCGGTTATTGATTGATCACAGTTTCTTGTCTTTTAATTGAAGTGCTGAGTTTTTTTTCTTATTTTACGAGGGTTTTCATATTCTGTGTCACTCATCTTCGTCACATTCACCGTCACTTGCCACTTCATAATTTATCGGAGTTTTGCGTGTAAAGACGCTCCGAAATTCTCTATTTTAGCTAAAAACTTTCACTTTCGTCAATTTGTTTACGGTTAACGTCCGCCATCTTGAACCCGTTGCATTGCAGATTTTTGTCTTTTCATTTCTAACAGTGATACTTGATTTATTTTTAGTTATTACGATTCCTCGTGTTTCAAAAGATGGGGAAGGAAATCGAATTTATGATCGACAACATTTTTGCTACTTTTGCGGTCAGCCATTTGCGAAGATTGCAAGACACTTGCAAAGATGTCATACAACAGAAAAAGAAGTTGCGGATTTGAAATCGCTATCACCGAAAGATAAAAACAATATGTTAGACCTTTTGCGTTTCAAAGGTGATTTTTACCGCAATATCCAAGTATTGAAGTTTGGAGGAGAACTTCTTGTTTGGAGAAGGCCCAACTCTACCGATGTAGTTTCGTATAAAGATTACATTCCTTGTGCTAGGTGTCTTGTGTTTGTAACTCGACAGGAGATGTGGCGACATTTGAAAACTTGTGTTGGAAAAGGTGATTTGAATAATAACATTGTGGATCAGTGTAACATGTTATTGTATCCGAACAAGCATACTGTTGGTGCTTCCAAAGAGCTGGTAACATTAGTTATGGATAAGATGAAAAAGGATGAAATCTTTGAATGTCTATCAAAAGATAACCTAATTACAACGTATGGATCCTTTCTAATGAATGCAGCATCAGGATTCAAGAAGTTACATACAATATCTCAACGAATGAGAGTGCTGGCACGATTGGTGATTACCGTAAGAAAGAATAAAGAGAAGGAGGAGTTAATGTTAAGTGACATAATAGAACCGCAATATTTTGACTCGGTCATAGAGGCGACAAAAGATCTCGGTGGTTTCAAAATGGAAAATAATGAAGGTGAAATACTACCGTCATTTGATTTTCCGTCATTACCGCTATTAATTGGCTATGCAATTGAGAAATGCGCATCCTTAAAAAATGGAATTGCCCTTAAAGCTAGAGATCTGAAAGGTGTAGCAGACTCTAAGGATTTCCTGAAGATTTATCAGTTAGAATGGAGTACGAAGATATCTAATGTTTCATTAAGAAATATGAATACCAATAAATTTAATAAAGTTCAACTTCTTCCGATAACTGAAGACCTAATGAAAGTGCGCGATTATATGAAGAATCTTATCCCCCAGTTAACCAAACAGTTACAGACCAAACCTGATCTAGAAACATGGCGAAAACTAGCCGAACTCACTGGAAGTCGTCTTACAATTTTTAATCGACGACGCGGTAATGAAGTTTTCAATCTGTTGTTTAATCGCTATATGGAAAAAGAAAAGTATAGAGCTAATGAAATGCAAGAAATAAGGGAATCTCTCACGCCTTTGGAAAAACGATTGATGGACAGGTAATTTTCTGGGTTTATTGGAGGTTTTGTTTAATCAAAAGCTCGAAATATTGATATAAATAAAATGAACCATTCTTACTGATCTTAAAAATAAAAATAAATTTATGCCAACTATGTGTGGTATGAGGTCGAGTGTTGGTAAAAAGCTACCTTAAATGTCTTACATAGGGAAATTGATAAAAAATATCTTAAATTTTCAAGTTACCTTTGAAGTGTTAGAATTACCAATTGCACCTCTAAAGTCATGTTTCATTTATCTATTAGCCTTGATGTCATCCACACTCGCGGGAAAAGGGGTAGGCAAGTACCAATTTTAATGGAACCAGATGTAGTTTCTGCAATGGATGCTTTGGCCGCTCACAGAAAAGCCGCTGGTGTAAATCCAAAAAATGCTTACTTTTTTGCAACACCAACCAGAGGATCATTGCGGCCTTTGCGAGGTAATGATTCATTGAACAATGTGCTGAAATCTGTGGAGGGATTAGAACATGAAGAGCGAATTCGATCGACGGAGCTCCGAAAATACTGCGCGACAGTTTGCCAAGTTGCTGACCTGAGTGAGAATGACTTGCGCTGGTTGGCGGAACACCTTGGCCATAATTTGGATGTACATAGAGAGTACTACAGGCTCAGAGAATCAACTGTTGAACTTTCTAAAGTTTCCAGACTACTCATGGCGATTGATGAAGGGAATGCTTCCCGAATGGCTGGGAAACAGCTATCAGAAATCTCAGTTGCAGGTAATAATTGATAATGTGACCCTGGTTACAGCAAGCCTGTTTGAAAAAGTTTGAACATTTGAAAAAGAATTTCAAGATTTTTTTGGTTTAAAGGAGGTTATGACATGGTTATGGTAATGATCTTGATAAAAGGCACTTGAAAGCAAACCAAATCATGTACATATAGATTTCCATTGATCTCCATATCGCAAACTTTCAGTATGAGATCACAATTGAATTTAGCAGGATGATTCATCCTAGATATCAAGTTATCAAGTATAAGGCGTCGTGTTTTTGTTATCAAATTTTCACTCATTGAAACATTCTTTGATTATCGTTTAATTTAGGCGCTAACCCATACCTGCACCTAGCTAAAATATCAACATTTCATAGAGTTTTTCTTGCTTCTTTTAGGCTGCTGAAAATACCTCTATCTATACATGTATGTGGTAAATTCTGTTTTATTATTGTTATTTTTCAGAACTTCCACCCCTTGTGCCAGAATCTAACAATGAAGAAGATAAGGAACTGGAAATTCCTCCTTCGGAAAATGACGCAAATGGCATTGAAAATGACGAACCGAATGTCACATGTTCTAGTAAGTACAAGGGCTGTAATCATATTACACGTTTCATTAATATATGGTTAATGAAAATCAGCGAACTCACGATAAAATCCGAAACATACGCACTATGTAAATATATTTCTCCTCCCTAAAGGCGAATCTCCACTAGGCGGAAAATGTCGCGGCGAGCGACTTTTTCCGCTTCGACTTTTTCCGCCTCTAGAGCTTCTGAATCTCCACTACTATTTTTAAAAAGGCGCGCTCATTTATTATTCTATATTCGGCATAATGGAAAGTGAAAACAGAAAGCTGAAATATCTGCTTCTATCACGGAATATAAGTTTATACCTTTATATAATGAAGAAGAAAGCTGTTAGAGAGGGAAAGAAGCACAGACGCTTTTGGGTTAGAGATATTCTTCAGGATCAATTAAAGACTCGTTTACATCCACATTCTCTGAACTAAACATCACTTGCCCACTTAATAACATTTTCGTTAATTTATTAGTGTCAATAACGTGTTCTTCGGCCATTTTGAAAATGAAAAAGATATTTTTGTTCATCAAGATTTAGTTTGTTTACATTTTTCTTGCATTCTGATTGGTCAAATTTTGAAGCGACCAGCGAAAAGTAGAAATCAATTCTACTTTTCGCCTCTCGACATTTTCCGCCGCTACATTTAATTATTGCGTAACATTTCTCCTCTGCGCATGTGGAGCAGCGGAAAAAGTCGCCCGCCGCGACATTTTCCGCCTAGAGGAGATTCGCCTTAAACGAAAAAGAACAAGATGCCCTTACGGGCAGAAGGATTTCTGCTAAATCAGCTGAAGTACGAAAAATGAAATACTATATGACATTCTTGAAACTTGAATGATTTTGAATCATTGAATGGTTGAATAATTTCTACAATATACATTACATTCCTAATTACGTGTTCCACAGGACATTTTGAAGGCATAATTGACACAAAGCGAAACTTTATTATAATGTATATGTTACGGGGAATATGATAAATTGGGAATTATGCATACTCCCCGGTTATTATGCATAATAACCAAAAATTGGTTTCTCTTTGGGTAATTTTGCATAATAACCGGTAATTTTCTATAATTCCCATTAAAGTTGGTAAATGTAACAAATAATATGAGGTTCATTACTTTCACCGGTTATTTTACATAAGAACCATTCGTTTTTGGGAAGTGTTATTTATCAACCTGTTATTCTTTTGTATATGATGAAATGATAAGATTAATGAGAAAATAAGATTTTTTTGCATAATCGGGATCAATTCACAACTAGCACAGCAGGAATCATCGATATTGCTGATGTCCCTTCAACTGATATATCACTACGAGAATGCGCGGGAAAGTCATCGTGCAACTGTAAGACGGCTTGCCCAAACAATTCGTGCTCGTGTAGGAAAGCTAAAAAACTGTGTACTTCTAAGTGCCACAGCTGCTTACCCTGTGACAAAAAATAAAAGACATTGATATGTTAAGTTTTACTCTTTTGTTAGTTTTATTTTCTTAGTCTTCTAGTTTCGTTTTGTCATCGTTTGATGGTTATTTTAGAGTAAAAAAAACAGCTTTATAAAAATAGAACCACGTTATTTTTCTTGGAGATACTACATTAACTAACTTGAAAAGTATTTTAACATACCCTTTTTCGCTTTTTATAACTTCAAAATCTTCTTCCTAGAAGATCTTCTTTTTAATCCGAGCAAGCTCGACGCGGTAAGGTATAGCTTAACAAACGACGTAAAACAGAGAAACGACACGTCTCCTTTCCTTTCAATTCTGTTTTACAGATTTTACATATTCACCAAAACAACCTAGAAATTATGCATACTAGCCGGTGAATTTGACAAAGAGAACACTTTTTAAACACATTCTCCATTCTCTATGGGAATTATATAAAATAACCGGGAAATTTGATGAAAAAGTCTGTATTAATCAAATTACCCAATTTGGCCGGGAATTATGTAAAATAACTGGGTAATATGCATAATCCCCGAATTTATCACAATCCCCGTAACATATATACTACCAATAAACTAAATGATATGTTTGTTGATACAAACTAATATCAACGACATATTGATCCTTTCAGACATTCTAATGAGTATGCTCGTAACTCATAAACTCAAAACATTTTTCCTAGAACGTATAAATTTAGGTCATGTAAAATACATTCATATAGACCAAAATCAACATATTTGACTTAAATTTCTGTTTTAGTTTGATTAACAATATAGCATGCACTTACAAACATTCTTGATCGAAGTTGATATTCATGACCTGTTTAAAAAAATTCTTTAAGAAATTCGAAAAAAAGGTTGAATGATTTTCACATTTCTGATTACATATGCATTGCAAAACTGTACTTGACACTATGCGAAACTTCATAGCATATATACACCACTGATAAACTTAATTACATGAATGAAATCATAAAGCAACCCTTCTTTTGTGGGTACAAAATAAGATTAAGTTTATTTTGATCTTTTCTGATATCCCAGTGATTACGTACGTAAATCATATTCTTTAAACTTTTGATTTGTACTGTCAATCTTCTTAATTACGAACATAATTCCCAATAAACAAAGTAAACAAACATTTTGATCATTTAAAATATATACCTATGCTCTAAGCTTACTTACATCACCACACACATAGTTATATAACTGAAAGGAAAACTTTGTATTGTGTTACATGATTTGCTGTGTATTGAATTAACAGACAGTTGGAAGATGTTTCAATTTGCTATTGTGATTAGAAAAGCTATTCGTAATAAAGGATATTGACAGTATAAACTTAAAAACTGATCAAACATTAAAACATTAGCATCAAACATTTAAAGTGGTGCAGAGTAGACACACATTTTTGATGCTGGAGTTGAGGAGGACTCTGAGCTTCAGTATCCAAAGCTTAAAAGAATAACAGCCCATACACGAAACAAACGAAGATGTTTTGTTTTTTCAAACAAACAAATATATACCTTTTTGACTCTTCTGTTTACAAAACGTTGAGAAAAGAATGGTCACAGTTCAAGATAATTCGAAGTTTCTTCTATAGATTTTCTTTTTTCATTTTAAAATATATATGCTCTTTAAAATCCATTTAATATTGACCAAAGAAACTTGTAAATCTGAAAGGGTTTCTTCGCTGGGTGACATGCATTGCACGGCGTTTTGGTTTCATGTAAACGCACGCGTGAAATTTCAAAAAACAGTACAGTTTGGACAGTAAGAAAAAAACGACGGAGAAAAAAGAAAAACCAAAGCCGGTTTTAAGGTACTTAAAAGTCAGAAATTTTCGCGAGAAAAAATTTTCGCGAATCGCTCCATTCGCGAAATTTTTTGTATTTCGCGAATTGGCCAAAAATATTTTTTTCGAGCGAATTAATTTTCGCGAATTGGTGGAAAAACTTTTTTTCGCAGTAATTTATTTTTGCACTTTGAGGACAAAATTCTTATTCAAGTCAAGAAAAATCAAAAATATTTGTACAAATTTTTTTGTAAACGCAATTTTTAAACAGATTTTAACATTTTGTAAGATTTTTGAAAATTTTCGCGAAGCTTCGCGAATCGGTGCAAAGTCGATTTTTTTTCGCGGGAATTTAATTTCGCGAATGAGCCAAAAAGAATTTTTTCGCGGGCATTTAATTTCGCGAATTGAGGGTCCATTCGCGAAATTCGCGAAAATTTCTGACTTTAAAGTATTTCTTGCTTTCGCAGAAATCCAAAAAGACTTACTTTTTTCAGTACTTTTTGGACTTGTTTATGTTGGTTGTATTCGCTGCTCGCACATATCATCACAGTTTTAGAGTAAAATGCACCACAGATATCATTATAAATATTTATAAAAATCTTGATATATTTAGCAGAAAGCTTTTACACCAGTTGCATTTTGAGGGTAGATTTAAGTATAAAGTTTTACCTTAGAGAAAATCTTGGGAATTTGATGTAATCTCAATGGCGCAATGTTTTGATTCTCGTTATCTCGAAATTGCGTTATCTCAATTTTTTTTTCAGGTCCATTGAGAGTTCGAGATAGCACGACTCGACTGTATAAGTTTTAAGCAAGTGTTTCCTGAAAGTTTGAAATGGCACACTAACAATAGTGTCTATGAAATTTTTGATTGTTTTTAGAGAAATCACAGAAAAGCACAAAAAAAAGTGGACGAAGCAACAATCTGAAGTCATTTTGAGTGCGTTTCATACACATGTTGTGGGTCAATCGCTCCCAGGAAAAAGTGATTGCTTGAAATTAATCTTGAATAACCCGTGTTTGCGGGATAGAACGTGGTCAAACGTTAAAGATTATGTACGTAACCATAAAGTGTCATTAAGTAGAAAACATAGAAAAACTCAACAAATGGCCTGAAATTTGATATTCACGATTATCACGACATATGCACAATCTTCTCTTGGGCGTTGTATTTGAACAGTTTCATTTTTTCCCGTTTCTTTATTTTACTTAACTTGTTTCATCATATTCGAATAAGAAGTAACTCATTTAGTTATGTTCTGAGCGATATACACCTACGGTAGTCCAAAACAACATTGTCTATATTTCTGTTATTTGGGTTGTCAGAAATCACTCGTTTGTTTTTTTGCATCAGTGATTTGTTGCATCGTTTTAAGCTGTTTCATATTAGGGAAATTAGGTACGTTATGAAACGACAACGAAGACGATGACGTGAGGAAAGCGAAACATTTTACTTCATTATTTGTTTTAGAATGGAAGTCAAAACAAACTTCATATTGCGATAAACCAAAGTATTAAATTTTTATTTCGATATCAGGGCCGTCGGAAGTGAGGTGGGTGGTGAAGCACTAGATTTCCATGTTTCATCTTCAACAATCGTCACATTTTTCAACAACTTTTAGAAATGAAAGGCAAACTAACATGCTTGTGTCAGCCAACCTAGAAGAAACAAATTTGAAAAACTCTTTGGCCTCCTTGCAAACAAGATAAAAACGCTTCCGACTCCCCTAGTGATAATTGATGATGTCATGAATATTTTATGCATCGTCGTCTTCGTTGCTGTCGCAGTTTCGTTATAGTGGTTTTCACGACTTGGTTGGCTGCATGGTTTCAAATTACCTTGACTAATTGCAGTAGACGCATAGGAAGTTAGAAATACAAACGATAGCACTGAGTTTGCATAAGCTAACTTTCTATCAATCTAGTGGTGAAACCTTCATTTTTTATACGATATTTTTTTGCATGGTTTTATATTGTTTATATTTTTTATTGAAAGACGTTTAAGGTAAAAAGATATTTCAGCTTTTTTGTTGCTGTAATGTATTGAATGAAAAAGTCTTCTTTTTGAATTCGTAGAATTTCTTCCTATTTTCCTTCTTTGTTGGTAAGAGATGATTGATTTTTCCAAGAAAGCCATATAGCTATATTGTGCTAATTTTACTTTTTCGTTTAATTTCATACATTTACACCTCAGAAAACTATAATCCAAAACTAATTCATTATTGATAAATTCGATGGTAAAATGAGGTAATGTGTGTAATTTGACCCCGCAACCGAACCTGTGCAAATAAACACAAGTCCTCGTAACTTCACACAACCCCGTGGAAAATCCACTAAACACATCTTCTGGGGACCGACGTTTTGGAAGACTGGGAACTTCTCTAGTAGGGTCACAAAGGCTGTTAAATTGATTTGAGTTGTGGGCCCAAATTTAGTGTCCCCACAGCTCAAGGTGTCCCAGCAACGTTGATGAAGTTTGTACGGGAGTCCCCGGAACTAAGTTCATGTACAAACACACACACACACACACACACACACACACACACACACACACAAAAAAAAAAAAACAAAAAAAAAACAAAACAAAACAAAACAGCTTCACCCCACTGGTCCTTTTGTATCTTAGTTTCTTACGCATTTTTAATTAGACGTAAAAATATTTGCAATGATCTTCGTGTAATTCTCTGATCAATCTCCACGTGAGCGAAAAACGGTGGAACGGATCCAAGCCAACAAAAGCAATATGGAAGGCCTATTTTTCTGTTTATGCTTTGGTGTGTCGTGTGTGTGTGGTGGGTGTAGACATGCACAATATACTGGAATTGAGATATAATTACAAGCATCAAATGACTGAACCGATTCTCTCGACTGGTAACATTCTCTGCAAGATTAAATTTATAAACAAGTCAATATGAAAGCATTTTTTATGTTGGTAATATTAATGATCAAGCCAACACAAGAATTTTTATTTCCACATATCAAAACTGTTGAGAATTTGGAGTTAAAAAGATATATGGGCAGATTTTATGAAGTAAGCAGCTGTAAAATTCATGAAAATGTGTTATTATTCAATGGAGGGCATTTTTGATAATTTTTAAGGAAAAAGTTTTTTTGGAAATCTTGTCCTTTCTTAACCTGATTTTTCTAAACATCAAATGTTGCTTAATCTGAACGTCAATGGGACCTCTTTTGGTCTATTCACAAAACCAACAGCCTCCAACGTTTCATGATTTGGGAAAGATGAATGAACCCGCTAGTGTTTTCTTTTCTACTCAATTGTTATCGTTTAGGTTTACAGCAGTTTATTACCAAAGATGACCTGTCAAAAGGACCTGGTTTGTACAACTACAACTCGTATGTTTTATAGATACCTTACAAATTAGTTCAACATACACAATGTTGAGCAGTGATAATGCCTTTTATTTTCTTATTTTTATTCAGACACCCTCAAAGAAAACGGAGTCATCGACATATTGACCACAGGCAATCTGCACGATCCCGATGGATTATTTTACAATATCAGCGCTACTGCAAATCCAACATCAAGACCAGGAGCTTTTAAGCTCAAATTTCATGGACACTGCTGCCATACTAATTTTAATTGTATGTTGCTATCATGACATTATCAAATCAAGTGTTTCCGATGTTTATATTTTCAGTCATGTGATATCTTAAAATCCGTATTTCTATGTTGAGATATTACTATTTAGCCAAAACAATTAAAATTCGGAAAAAATTTAACTTGTTCAAGATCACTTTAAACTTTAAACATTTAATTAAATCCAAACACAATTTCATGCTGTTTTCATTTGATTTACTGCAATCTCAGGACAATCCCAGAAATGTAAGGAGGTTTTGATGGCACTGAATGGGATTCTTTAGCTTATAAACAATGGAAAACAGTTGCAGATCCAAATGGTCTGGATTATTCCTGGTTTCTAAACATTACCAAATTTCATATCCCCATAATTCAATTATCTCCCTAATACTTTACAACTAAAACAATGCAATGCCATAACTTTTTATTACTTTAAACATCATTCAAAATAGCTGTAAGAATAATGTGTTATTGTTGAAACATTTTTTGTAATTCCATCGACGGCGCTTTAATAATTTCTATTCATTTAATTACGGTCGTTGAAGTATGTGTTAAGGAAATAACTGATCTATGGGATGGTCAATTACCATGGATTATTTACCGCATTTGATAAAATCCAATCTGCAGATAAGAAATTGCTTTAACTTAGTTACATCTTAGTTAGATCTAACTTGATAATGTAAGCCTGTTTTTACGAAAAGCTTTGTATATTTTTAATAAATTTTAACATGTGTTTTTAATATAATAATTATTCGCTGGCTGTTATTTTCTATTACTTATAAATGTTATTGACTTTATTATGTATTTGTTTAGATTTTGTAATAAAACTGGGTCCACCTACATATGGAGCAAATGGTTTATATGAATACGCAATCATCACTAGTCCGCAAAAAGCTGCTGTATGGGTTCTAGCACGTAATCCAATCCATTTCAAAGTCAGATTTAGAATAGAGGTTCTAAAATTTCTTGAATACCAATGCTACGATTGGTTTTTCAACAGACCACGCCCAACGTACCAAGGAATGGATTGCATATATTCTCCCTAGATATTAGGAAATGTCATATGTGTTTTGTAATTTGTTTTGAAAGTGAAACTTCTTAAAGGAGTAGTCCGGCCAAAAAAAATTTTTTTTGAAAATGTCATTTTCGTGATGAGGAAGTCTGATTTAGTAGGAAATAATTTTTTTTTTCATGTTTACAGTTTTCTTTCAGTTTTAAATAACCTTTTTTAAATGTACCGAAAACAGCTGTTACTAATCTCTGACGTCACTTATGTTCTCGTAGTTGTTCTTTATAAAAAGATAGAAGTTAGTGAAAAGTAAATTTAAAAGCGATTAGATTTTAAAAATTAAGGGAAACATAAACGAAAAATAAAAATGGTTCATTGCTGTGCAGTTGATTGCTTTAATAATTCAAAACCAAATCATAGTAACAATGTAAGTTTTTACAAGCTACCACGAGACGATAAGTTGAAGAAGATATGGATCGCCAAAATCAAAAGGACTATATTACCTAAAGATGCTAGACTTTGCCATCTACATTTTAAAGAAGATTGTTTTCAAAGAGATTTACAAGTAAGTTAGGCTTTAACATGAACCACTATGAAATTCCTAGCATTTAGCATTTAAAATAATTGTTTGATTGAATATGAATTATGCATTGTAGTAAAACGTACCAAGGTATTCAGATATTGATTTCACTGAAGTAAAATTTCATTTTATTGACAAGAACGAACTGTTGGGAATACCAGCAAGATGATTGCTTAAACCAGATGCCATCACGACAAAGTTTTCTTACAACGAAGGCAACCAACAATTGAAAAGACGTTCTGCTAGTGAGAGAAGAGAAGTCATGGCAACAAAGAAATGAAACATTGCTGAGGCTATCTTGAACAAAGAACAATTTGAGGAACTAGATGCTGCATGTTCAAATACAGTGGATCCCGTCATGGTTCGAACAACAAAAGATGCCGAGACCCAAACTGAGACCCAGACCCTCGAAACAGCTCAAATGGTATTCAAGTTAACTTTTTGCCCGACACTGTTATTGATTCTGAAAACGACCAGGATTTTCCTCATATAATAGAAAGCTCGTCAGATGAAGAGGATGTCGATCTTGATAGCAGTTTCCACATCACAGATTCTGATGAATCTGATGTTGAAATTGATTCTCATTTCACAAAAGGGGCTATGTTTATTGTGTATTGGTCTGCCTTGATTCAGTTGCTCAATCACTGTCTTTGCTGCTCATCGTCTGCAGTACTTAAAACAGTAAAACGGTCTGCTTCAGCACTCGTGGTAACGCTTTACTGCGTAAATGATCATTTCTCCGTATGGAGATCACAACCTTTCTGCAACCATTACTATGAAGGGAATTCTAATAGTAGCTATTATGAAATACACAAAAGGTATTTGATTGGTGTAGCAAATGAGGCATGGGTCAATGAAAAACAGATATTGGGGAGTGAAATCAAACAGCGTGGGATCTGTTCACTAAGTGGTGATGGAAGATGTGACAGTCCAGGTCATAATGCGAAGTACTTGACGTATTTCGGGATTCTATTTAACAGTTTTGACAAATACACCAATCTTTATTTCTCAAGCGACCTGTGCAACTGCCAACAGCGGTGGAAGAAACTGGTTCTTCATCATCAGATTCATCATAATCATCTGATTGACTGTCAATTTCAACCTCTGGCTCGAACTGATATGGTTTTAAGCCTGATTTAAAATTTTCACATAAAGTGTTTAAGTCGTCATAATCTGATTCCTCTTCCAAGTTTTCTATTTCTTCCTCTTCTAAAACAATGCTTTTCGAAGTTTTGCTACAAAACGCCATATTTTTAATCAATAAATTATAATTTAAGCAATATTTTCTTCTACAATTTTTTAAACCAACTACTTTCTGATTTTTCTCTCTTGAATAAAAAAGCACGAGGACAACCATGACGTCACAAGAAAGGAAGAGTTTTATTTCTATAGATCTTTAAAATCCCATTTTTAATCAATAGAATATTTAAACAAAGAAAAAAAATTATTGCGTCATACTAAATCAAATATGCTTAATCAAATAAAATTAAAAAATTAATATGTAATTTTTGGCCGGACTACTCCTTTAAATGATGAATTTGTAACTTTAAGTCATTTTCCTTGTGAATGTCGATTGATCAAACAACTGTCCTCTATACCATCATTCATTGTTTCGTACGTCTTAATCATTTCAACAAGCTATCACTCTTGGAGGTAGAAATCGTTTAATGTATTTACTAATAATAATAGAATATTTTTCCAAATAAAATGTCACAAATACCCGTCATATTCTTTCCATGACAAACTCGTGTGAATTTGTGAATGGTTTGAAATAATGGAAGTAGATAGCACATAGCCGAATTCGTTATATCTTGATTAAACCTTTAAATCTTTATAAGCAACAAATTTATAAGCAACAATAGTAAATTTTCTCAAAAAGTTAAGCAACTAGGTGTAAGCATTTGAAGGTCCTAAACGTTATACCTAGATACTTTAAACAACTAAGACGTTCCAAATGGCTTTAAAGACAGGGCATTTATATATTTTCTATTAATGCTTAGTAACCAATTAGCAACAACACTAAAAATGGTCATTTTTTAAGCAATATTACTACTTACGTTAAGGCGTGGTTGCTTATAAAAAAATAAAGTATTCGTTATCTCGAATTTTTCGGATTAGTTGAGCTTCTGTTATCTCGAACTTTTTATTGATCACTTGTGAGTTGAGAAACGGAGAAACGACTGCACATTAAAAGTTGGCATTTTTTCTTGTGCTGACTACATCGTGTTCTACTGTGAACGGATTTTTAAAGAAGAACGGCAATTTGTGATAATTTTATACTAGTCCTGTAATTCAAATATCAACTACCATATTAGCGGGATTCGGAAAAATCATGTTTCGTTTATACGAAACTATTTTTCTATAGCTTTATGGGGAATTATATACAACTTAGTAGAGTTGTTTTTCCCTACAAAGTCATTAGAAACTTCACATCAATGCTTGAAATAAGCGTGCAAAGTAATGATGTTTCTTTTGATACAGTGTGTATCAAAATGTCTTTCAGGCGTATTTTTCATTACATGTATGATAAAATATTGTGAATTTTATATCACAAGAAAGAGCTTTTCATGCCCTATCCATTAATATAAAATGTTTGAGAAAATATTTGTTCTTCGAAAAGATATTGAAGAAAAACTCAACGATTTGGCTCATCAAATTCTTAAAAGTCAATTAACTCAATTTACAATGAAGGTCATTTGTAAACACAATCAAAAAATTAAAAACTAGCATGTAGCTTTAGCTACATGTGCCCCCGCGCTCAAGCATTCCAATTTGTACACACAGCAAGCTATACATTGCAAGCTATACAACGGAAACAAAAACAAAGAAAAACTTTGTTACTTTTTTGTTATGTCTTAATCATATGTCACACTGATGCTAATTTATACCTATCAAAAAGTGTAATTAAGGCTTAACAAGTAATATCAAAAAGTATTGGCTACAAACAAAAGAAATGTGTGAACTGAAACCATGAATACGTATTTTATAATCAAAATAAGAAATTCTGTAAGAACCAAAAGAAAGAAAAAAAAACTTTTTTTAAAAAAAAAATTCAAGCGAAAAATCCATTAGAAAACTGCGTTTCAAACTTTGATTCGAAACAAGAAATAGCCAAAGTTTACATAAAAAACAAGAAAAAAATATAAGAAGGTTTTATTGATCATGATCACACCAGGTTTGGAGGACAGAAAAAAGAAGGAAAACACGAAGAACGACAATTTGTAGGCTTTCTTGCATTCACAGATATCCAACTAAAACCTTTTTAAGGCAAGATCCGCCAAAAATCAGTGCATTGAATAAAATTTATCGAATGAAAGATTTAGAGCTAAAACATATAGCTATACAAAAATAAAATGTTGTTGGCAAAATTTCAGATTTCAAGCTGTGCTTCAAAATCCTAGTCGTTCACTGCACTAAAACAACACAAAAGTAATATGAAAAATGTCTTAGCAATTTTATCATACCAACTTCCTAAATAACATAGTATAAATAATAATAAATTAGGAAAGAGATACGAAAAAACATTCCACTTACAGTACCATGCTTTGAAACGGGAAAAAAAAGCAAAGTCAGCTAATAATTCTATACCACCGTGTAATGTCAACACGAAAAGTTGAAGGATGAAGATGATGATGATGATGATGATGAAGAACAAAATCGGAAACTGACATTCGCCTATCTCGTGAAACTACTATGCCTCCTCGCTCGCTTACGCTCGCTGCGGGGGCAATTATCACACAGTAAATCAATATTATAAGGTTTGCGGAGTGGGTGCGTGGAATCACCCGTTCGCCAGCGAAAATATGGAATGCGTGAAAGCCGGATATTCATTCACAACAATGTGTTGTTTCAAAGTCATTTTGAAGAGCAACTTTGTAATTATAATTTAGATGCATATACTCTATTCGTTTTAAATTTTCAGCAATATTTCGAAGGTCTGTTGATACCTTCGTCGACGACAACAAATTCCGAAGAGCGAGTTGAATACATGAATACGCATCCATGACTGAAAGAGCGCTATTATCCATAACGGAAAGGGCGCTATTTCCTATTTCCTTTTTGCGAAAAGGAAATAGCACCACTGAAAGAGTATATTTGTTAGTTTTCTTGAAATGTATTCTATCAATGTAATGTACATTAGTTATATTGTCATTCAAAGACCTTATTACTTCAAATGTACAAATACCAAACTGTGCTCCCTTGCCACGTTTTGATGTGGTAATTTGTTGAAAATTATCAGAAATTGGCCCATTAGCAATTTTCATTTATGAAAAACTTAATATCAAGTAATGTCACAATATAAAATCTCAGGTTTGATAGTCTGATATTGTGTATTCAAGGATTTGATTTTGTAAATGTGGGATGGAGATAGAAAAGAGAAGGAAAACAAAATGCTTTATGAATCAATTATTTCCAGTTCTTTTATGCATAAGTACAGATTCAAGAAATTTCTGACACTCATAGTGACAAAAAGAGCATAAATAAAGATGGCCTATTCTTAAAAAATAGCTTTTTCAAAAGCATAAAGAAGCACTAGGAAGTAAAACCAACAAGAAAAACATAACAGGCATCTTCTAAACTTTGCTAAAATGTTCAGGTAACTTAACCCAGATCTAATCAGCAACATCTGGTTTTATGTTGCAATGTCAATCAACATAATTCAATTTACATAAAAGATTCTTGAATCCATCACATGTTCCTTTCAAATGAATGATAAAAAACATTTTTGAATGTCTCTAACCACATATATGCTGGAAATGCCAGACACGTCATATTTGTTACTCCTGTCTTAGTTCAGCAGTTCCATTGTTTCAAGTACAGTGTGTTTCAAAATGATTGCAACGGAAATTTTAAAGTTGTTTTTCTCAGTAAGTATATCGAATTTTGAAATAATTTTTACATCAATCGAAAGCCCTTTTTGAGATCTTTCGCCAAGTATATTTTTGTGAGAAATGAAAAAGTGGTTTTCGAGAAAACAAGGAAAATGTCTTGGAAAAATGTCATTAAATTTTTAATGGTCGATTAACACGTCGTTTAATTACATCGTGCTTATTGTTTCAGAGCTCTAAATCCATAGAAATTTTATTTTTGCGCTGAGACTCCCAAATTGATATTAAAAAATAACATTTTTTGAGAAAATTGCGTAGTTTCTTAGTAAAGCTATGAAGAAACGTGAACATTATTTGGTAACATAAACATAACATGGCACATCTAACTGTTGAGCAACGCACATTTTTAGTGCAACGTTATCTTGGAACAAAGAATTGCAACGTTGTGTTAGCTGAATTTGCTCGTCAGTTTCCAGGACGAAATGTACCGAGAAAGTCAACAATTACAAAAAATGTGCAAAAGTTTCTAAGACATGGCACTACCAAAAATCTTCACAAAGATAAAAGTGGGAGGAGAAGATCAGTGAGAACACCGCAAAATATCCAAGCAGTAAGAGCGGAACTCCAAAACAACAATCAAACAACTTGTCGCCGAAATAATCTGGCTTTATCTGCTTCAGGTTTCAATCGTATCACACACCTGGATCTACGTTTTCATCCATTCAAAACGCACAAACGTCACACTCTCTTACAAACAGATTATCCTCGACGTTTGAGATATGCACAATGGTTCTTAAATTCCTGTCAGAATAACCGCTTTCTGGCAAACCTTGTGGTTGGTGACGAGGCGGCTTTTGGCATGGACGGAAAAGTTTCGAGCCAGAATGTTCGTGTGTATGCTCCTAAAGGTCAAGCTCCTCGGGACGCAAATTTCGATGTAAATTTCAGTCGGGCAAAATTGCATGTGTGGGCAGGAATTAGCGGAAACGGAACTTTATTGGGTCCTTATTTCTTCGACAGGAATGTAAACGGCAGAACCTACCTGAATATGCTGAATACAAATGTCTTTCCGTAACTTCAAAGGAATTATAACGTTCCATTGCAACACCAGCAAAATTTGCTATGGTGGATCCAAGATGGAGCAACGGCGCACAGAGTTCGGCAAGTAAGAAATCGCCTAAGGGAAGTATTTGGTCCTAGGGTAATTGCGATGGGACACAATGTTGAGTGGCCAGCAAGATCACCAGATCTCACACCGTGTGACTTTTTTTTATGGGGCTGGCTTAAACAAAAGGTTTTTGTTACGCCTCCACAAGATCTTGCAACGTTAAGATTAAGAATTGTAAATGAGGCAAGAAGTTTAACTCCTCAATCAATAGTCAATGCAGTCAGGGCCATGGAAACCCGCGCCAGAGAATGTATCGCCAATGGAGGTCGACACGTTGAAGGAAACTAACGTCAGTTTTATTGAATTTCGTCGTTTTGATGACTTTTGAAAATGTTGTATTGCTTTTAGTAAAAGAATGTTCTAACCACTGACAAATGCTTGCATAATTTTTTTCCATGAAATAAATATTTTCTCGTGAACACACAGCTTTAACTTAAATTACTTTCTAAATCAACGTCATTGTTTGAATAACTTGTTTCTTTTCATTCACGTGTTAATCGACCATTAAAAATTTAATGACATTTTTCCAAGACATTTTCCTTGTTTTCTCGAAAACCACTTTTTCATTTCTCACAAAAATATACTTGGCGAAAGATCTCAAAAAGGGCTTTCGATTGATGTAAAAATTATTTCAAAATTCGATATACTTACTGAGAAAAACAACTTTAAAATTTCCGTTGCAATCATTTTGAAACACACTGTATATACCAGATGTTCCACGACCATATAATAGTGATTTGTCTTAATTCATATATTGATATCAATTACTCTTGATAATTCCTTATACACCTGAAATAGTAAAACCAACAAACAAATTATTAAGAGCATAAATTTCCCATTCACAATACTGAAAGTAAGCAAAATCATTTATATTTAGAATATTAATTATACAATTATAATTATATATATTAATTACGTAACTATAATTATATTTTTAGAAATAACTCAAGTATATAGCATGTTATATAACTGATTGGTTTTATAATGGCACAAGTTTTTTAATCATTATTTTTACGAACAATACAACTTTTTTTAAAACATGTTTCGACATTTCTGTTGTCATCATTAGTTGTAAAATTAAATTACAAGCTGAATCGTAAGTATATTATATATATATATATATATATATATATACAAGAAGTTAATTTATAGTAAAAATATATGTACAAATGTTAAATATGTTAGTAGTTATTAATCAGAGAAAGTGTTAAAAAATATGTAAGGTAGATGTAAATGTAAGGTAAATGTAAACATAATTACAGTAGCAATAACACACATCAACTCATAAGAAGACAAAAATGAAGAAAAAAACAATAAGCACAAAATTATATTATATACTACCTTCGTACAATGCTAGGAGAATTTCTTGCAGCACTATTAATCGCGGGATCTATTTTTGTAATTTTGCCATGAAATCGCAAAAATTTCCCTTGTAATTAATAAGCTTTCTCTCATTTTTAGAGCAATTTTTTTTCCCAAATTATACACGTAAAGGGGAAGGAAATTGTATCTGCAGACCATAGAATGATTAATATATGGAAATAATGGACCCCAAAACAAGAAGACATAATATTTTACTTTTCAATCTACATATATATATCTCTATTACATCATTATTAGTAGTATTCGGAACTTTTTTTTCTTGATTGTACAGGTAACATTGAGGGAGATTCTTAAAATTTTACAAAGGAATAATTTTGATATTCTCGATAATGGAAATGATGATGAGTAAAGGATAAAAGGATAAATTTGATTTTTACAAGTTTGTCTTTGAGTCGCTCAAGTTTGTCGCACAAATTCTAAGATTCTAAGATCGAACCGACTGGTAGCCTTGTGGTAGAGTGCTCGCTTCCTGTTCGGGAGGTCGCGGGTTCAATCCCCGACCGAGTCATGCCAGCGACTATAACAGTGTGAATCGATCCTCTCTGCTTAGCACTCAGCAAGAGAGTAGGAATGATGTCTAGGGTGGTTGTCTAGTTGAGCGGTTCCTGTCATTACAGCTTCCGTAGCCCAAATGGGGGCTTTAAATGCTCTAGGACCTCCTTCGCGGGACCCTCATTGATAACAGTACCTTACGGAACTGAAGAGGCTATCCTGGGTAAACATTCGTAAAATAAAAAAAATAAATAAATAAATTTTTGGCAAATTCGAAAAAAAAATCCCGCAAATCCGTTTTTTTGGGGTTAAATTTGCATAATTTTACTTGCCTTTTTAAATAAGGATAAATATTAATTGATATTTTCATTATCAGTATGGAAAGAAGTATACACAAGGGAAATTTCCATCCCTTGTGACAAATTGCTTCCCCATCTGGGAGTCTCTCTCATCAAGACAGGTTGCTTTATTCTGCCGTGTTGAATTTTATTTGAGGGATCGTTTACATACTGTGAAAACTTTCGTGTGACAAGCTGGAATTGTTTGTATACTTCTGGATGCCTCTGCCCAAAATCTTGCAATTTAGTGAACTTGCTACCAGAGATATTGTAAGTGTTGGTCTTTTGTTGGTAAATTGGATTCAGACTCATTTAAAAAAAAGTCATTCAGGCAGCGATGATGCCTGAAGACCAACGATGACCAGCAATTTTCCCAATTTGGAATCCAATAAGATTCTGGTCAATGAGCTGATGCATCCATGCTCATTTGCAGAAATGTCTTTTCATTTTGATTAACAGTATGGGACGTGCAGTGTTTTTAATTTATGACAGTTGGATTTGATTTGTGTTCAGAATTAGGAAAATTGACAAATATCAAAAGCAAATACTTAGTCGTAGTCATTTCCTACAATTGTGTGTCATTATGAAAAATATTTGAAAGTCAATCAAAGTTCAATACAAATTATTTCAGATTTCTTTTGTAACTGGAGAAAAAGAAAAATTTATATGAATTTCCATGAACTGAATTTTACCTTCTTCGGTAAATAAATTTAAAGTTTTATTGGCCAATATCGACTCACCGGTCACTACGAAATTGAGAGAATCAGTAACTATTTTCCCTTCAGGTATAAAATGAGAGTTAGAATGACGATGCTGTAATTCAAGTTTCTATAAGGTCTGAATTTTGCTAAATGGAATTAATTAGAACTTTTTATACCTTCATTTTTAGTAATCAGCAACTGCTTGGCATTCGATCTTCATGTAACCTTATCTGCGGAAACGAAACGAAAGTTCACCTACGTGTTCACCTACGTGTTCACCTGCGTGATTAACCAAGCAGGAAGCTTGTTAGGACGTAAAGCTGGAAAGTCCAACTTGTAAAACTGGAATTTGAAGCTTAAATAAAACCGATTAAAGTATCAAAGTAGTTGCTGTAGTGTTGTAATGCCCATACGATTTCTGTTGATGCGTATTGTATTACTGTACGCAGTTTACATGTTGCCACGAAAATCTCCCGACCAATAAGGAAAAGGTAACAAGAACCATACGGTGCGAAACGGTAGCAGTGTTAAACACTAACTCCCGGTATGAATAAACTACATTCGAAATAGAGCTTTAATTTTATTTTAGCCTGAGTTACACTAGCCCCATTTCATGTTTTAAAATTATTTGTACTATACGTGTAAACGATGCTGATAAACAGCTGTTGTAATTGAAACAAAAGAAATATACTTCGTGAGCTGTACACGGCTGTTTCGTACGCGAAATTAAGATAAAGCGGAGCGCGTATTATTTTCATGCAGTCGCCATAAACATGGTGCACGCAGAAATCATGATCTAGTCCATTAGAATATCTGAACGAAGTTCTCTTTAATTAAAGACTCTCTGGATATAAAAAAGTTTATTTGGTCGTTTCTAATCTTTGGCATACATAATAATCACAGAAGTTTCCCTGGACTATTAGAGAATTTTACTTGAAAAGCTTATAAAGTTTTGTTATGGTTCTCCATAGCAACCCCCTTGGAGATGGACTTTGTACGAAATAAGTATGACCTGGAGTTTTTTAGACATCAAATATTATGTAATGGAGTTGTTAATAGATGTATCAACACTATATAAAGATCTGTGACTGTAGCCATTTTTTTTTGTTTGGCAAATAGATCCTGAAGTGGGGAAATATTTTAAGTGTGGAGCACATATTTCAGGATAACAATTTGATACACAGGTAATTTCCTTTAATAATAATACAGCACAGCACAGCACATATAAATTTGATGCTGATAACTTTCTTCATTTTACTGTCGGTTTGATTTGTGGAGCTCCGGGAGGGTACGTAGATAGAGTAGAGAGAGGAAGTGCTGATTCATGAGATGCCTTATGTCTGACAGGATTTTTGATGTTGCTGTATCAATGTTTTATTTGTTTGAATGAATGCTCTCTTCACCCTGCTCTCTATAGAAAGCTGATGTTCCATTTTCTTAAGAAATGTTCCATATGTGAATTTTTGGACTGATGTTTATATCAGGGCAGTTTTTATGGAGAAAATCCAAAAATTCTGATATCAATATTTCTACAAAAAATTTGAAACTTACACAATGTTGTATAATTATTTATTCGAACACGGTCAAAAATAGTACCCACCCAGTGAATCAATTTTTTCAACTGACAGTGCCCTGCTGAGTTAAAAATGTTATGACATCTGCTAAATTTCAAGAAGAGTGTTTCAAATAACTTCATGCTCTGATTTGTTATGCAATTGGATGTTGTTGGTATGCTGTTTGACAACATTAGGAATACTGCTGCATAAAACTTTAGTATTCTCTCCCTGAAAAATGTTTGAACTTAATTAAGAAAATGTTTCTGTGTTATGACTAAGTACGAATTCTAAGACAAATCTACCTGAAGTGGTGATATGCTTGACACTGATTTATTTTAAGTCATACCAAGTGATGAAGTACACACACCAATGTTTTCTGGCATGTCTATGTTAAGGTCAGGAGATTCTTTTTATCATATTTTATCTTTTATATATTTATTTCTCTAGATGGGTAATTGCTGGCTGATGATTCATTGTTTGTTGTCATTATCTGCTACAAGTTGTGTAACCTCTTGTTGAAGTATTTCAAGATGATCTTCCAACTCTTGAATATCAATGTTAACCTGTTGTTTACGTTTCAATAGTTCGATAAAATTGCCATAACAAGTGTCAAAATAGGAAATTTCCTGTGCAAGCTGGATCGATGTCTAATTCATTGTAAAATGGTTCAAGCATGTTGAACAATTTCGAAAAAAACACCTGATGTGAATGTAACACATGCATTTTATCGAAATGCTATTTATCTTTCCTTGGCATACTGAGTGGTGTTTAAAACTGGTCACTGATTTCTTTCTAAGACACTACCTAAACATGCAACTAGCTTCTCACTCTTGGATAAGTTTCTCCTTCAGGAAACAGTTTTTTTACTTTTTTTTACTTTCAATTTTTGTTTACTACCATTTAATTTATCTTTCCATTTTCTGTTGTATATATTTATTTGCAGCTATATTTTTTTGCCTTCTTTTTTGGTGGTCACCTCCTTTGTTTAGATTTATCTACTGGGGTGGTCTCCAGTCTTTATTTCGTCTTCTTATATACTTTGTATTAAATTTTTTTGTGACAAATAATATAAATATTCTATTCTATTCTGTTCTTCAACATGTAGGGCAATCAGTGTTAGTGTACACAGTCCAATGTAACTACAATTTTTACTGTACATTGTAGGATGAATGTTGGATAAATCTTCATTAAGGTTGAGCTTAAATATATTATTCAACCTCTAGATGTTGTCGCAAATGTAATAAACTATTTTCCAGTTATTGTACGTCCACGAATTCAACAAAGTTTCTTCATAGCATTCTTGAGAATTGAAAATGTACTCATTATGTCAACGAAAAATTGCTGAAGTTTTATCCTCGATAACTTTGCGATAAAAAATGGCTAGGTAACTAAACTTTTACTGCCAATTTCTGAACCTTTTGAGAGCCCAAAAATAAATGTTTGACAACTCAAAAAACTCTATGACATTGTAAAAAACGCATGGTTTTGCACCTCAGTTTTGAACCGTCATAAACGGAAGGCCTCTTTAGGGAGTTTAAACTACCTTTAATTTAATCCAAAGTACTTTCAGTTTTGAAATTGATATTCTCTAGGGGCACGTGCTACCTCATTCATTCATTAATCTTGAATTTTCCATTCAAAAATCTTTATATATCTGCGTTCAAAAAGTTGAAGGTTTCCCTCCCGATTTGTTTACATTTTTTTATAACTCGTTCCAGGCCTCCGTAAAAAACGCTTAATTTCGTAGAATCGCCATTTGAAACAGCCGTGTGTAACCATGGATACATTTAATGTTTTAGTCCCTTAATCACCCTAGTTACAACTCAAAAATTGCTGTTTTGACCTTTCTGGAGCAAACATTTTTTAGTTTTGCTTCACAGTCCTTCGTTTTTCAACTTAGCCGAAAGCGCTGACCTTAAGGCCTCAGGGCCTCTTGTTTTTAATTATCTTATGCAATTAAAGAATTTGTAAGCTGTATATATATAACTATTTTACCTTCCGTCATTTTTCTCAAAGTTATATAAAGTTTCACCCTGACATACGTATTAAACCTAAATACTACAACGGAGTTAACAGGATTGAATTCAAAATCGGAGAATATTTTTCAGTATAGAAGGATAATACTGTCTACATTTTTTGTTGCTAAGCAGTCCAATTTGATCACAAAAAGCGACTAAGGTTGTACTCTTTTAATTAGACAAATTCCATGATGATGTATATTGTTTTGATGTCTCATTAATTTAGACATTAGAAATTATCAAAGCCACTTTTTTTCTGCACACACTACCACTACATTCTCTCTCAGCATGAAGTTATATACGAAACATGCAAATCATTTCCCATGAACAATAATAAGCTTGCAAAAAGAATTCAAAGTTGGTAAATCTCTAAAAGGACCTATTTTGAATAAAATTTTGTGGGGCAACAAATGGTGTCACTGCGCATTAAGCGAGGAGCAAACAAAAACATTATATACATTCAATTTTTGCATCATCATTGGACTTTTATGTCATGCTATGTGTTGTGTGTGATAATAAAAACAGTTAAGTGGATCAAAACACAACATCAAGTTGAATAAACATTGCTTAAAGATAGTAGTAAAAGTAATGGAGAAGAAATAACAGTTTTTTCTTTTTCCTCACAGATACACAGCTTGTGAGCATAAGATGCACAACGTTCAGAAGCTTTGATCTGAATTTAAATTTTCAAAAGCATTAACAAGCAATATTCTCATCTATAAATGTTAATGTTATCGTAAAGGATAGGAGGTATATTCCCAGTTTCCCAATTTGAATTTCATAACAAACCTCAGAGCATTCAGAGCAGCATTCCAGGGGGGAAATGTCTATTTGACTCCAAATGCAACCACTTTGGCCTGCTCGCTACCGTATAGATCGACAATTTTGCCTTAAAGCTATACACTGAACACTTTTGGACTTGATTAATCATATAAATATCTACATCACAATTTGTGAAAATTAAAGGTAAGCGAGAAAATTTTGGTGTTTGGTATGCACTGTAAGAAATTTCAGCGATTGACGGCAGCCGAACGCACCTCTCTGTTAGTATTTTGATGACAATATTTGATCTTGCCAAATGAGCTCCGTTCCGCAAAATAGCTTCACTCTGTAAAAATTTTTATTTGAAATTTTTGAGATTAATTGGTATGGGAAATTAATACGCAAAGCTAAAACTTTGTAAAGGTTTCATCAGCAGAACAAAAGATAATTATTTAAAAGTCATTAGCATGTCAGTTAATTGACTTTTAAGAATTTAATGAGCCAAATCGTTGAGAAGAACAAATATTTTGGCAAACACTTTATATTAATAAAGGACATTAAAAGCTGTTTCTTGTGATATAAAATTCACAATATTTCATCAGACATGTAATGAAACATACGCCTTGAAAGTTGGTGGATAAGACATTTTGATACACACTGTACAAGAAAGGCTTTTAGTCTCTGAAGTAACTTTTTAATTGAACAGTTTTTAAAAAATTCTCAAAAGCTATTGATTTGTTCGTGTAACAGGCTCGTCGATCTTAAGAATCTCCCTGTCTTTTAAGTGATCCCCTCAAAAGATTAAAGTATAGAAGAAGTGCTATTTTTGCACCTTTCATTATTGACTTTAGGACACCCATGGTGGAGTAAAGTCTTTAAAATACCCGTGTTTCTCCTCCTACTACTACTACTACTCCTCCAAGTTATGAACCATTTCGTGTGGTGTTTACATGAATTACATGAATTACATGAATTCTGCGATAAGTTTACAGTCAAGTGCTATTATAGGTCACGTGTATGTTTTGTTTCACCAATCTTTCTGATTAGCCTGAGCAGTAGTACCACGTGGTAATTTGTAAATCATCTTTGAAAAAAACAATATTCTGAAAGAAACCTGAAGAAGCTGAGCGCGTGTTGAAGAAAGTATTTTTCTTGTCTGATTTCTTGATTGAAAATTCATATACGCATCGTTTATCTTATTTTTGTGCTGTTAATCAGTACCATATTGTTTTGTGCTGTTAATCAGTACCGTATTGTTTTGTGCTTTTCCCAAAAGAAGCACCTTACTTTTATTTTGTGCTTTGTTATAGGCACCTTTAGTTTTGTGCTTTTGCCCAAGCACCATTCGCTCTGTGCTTTTGCCCAAGCACCATTCGTTCTGTGCTTTCCCCAAGCACCTATTTGATTACATTTGTTTCACATCAATTATTTTTTGCAGTCATTTATATTAGTCTACTTTCTATAACAGCTTAATCGGTTTGCTAGTGCAATTAATAAGTTTTATCAGTCACATCGCCTTGCTGTGTTATCACTGAATTAACAATGTCACCATTGACTAAGGGAAATATAAGAATTGAGACTTCAGTCCAAGGCAGGTTTAATCAAGCAGATGTAATGTTTGGTAGCACAGCTGGCAGGCAGTGTTCATGTTGTGCTTTGATTTCAATCTGTGTTTCGGCAATAAAACATATTGGACGATGGAATGCTGATGATTTGGATTTCATTGTCATGCAAGGGGATGACCTATATAAATCCTTGAATAGTGAAGACTACTTAATGGCTACAGAACTTCCACAACAAATAACTTTGCTGGGAAGCCATATATTTTTAAGATTTTTAAAAAACAGAAGTGGTCTGTTAAGTTATGGAGACCTGTCTGGGTTTTTGGTTTCAGAGGATTTTGATGGAGATTCTCTCATTTTTTTTATAAAAGGTTATTGCATTTCTGTAATTTGGACAAAAAAATTTTACTTTTTATTTGATTCACATAGTAAAGATATATTTGGTCAGTCAACTGCTAATGGTTTCTCAACATTATTGAAATTTAAAACGAAAATTGACCTTGAAAATTATTTGATTTCCACGTATGTTAATGAAACTGATTTGTCTGTACCTTTTGAAACACAAAGTATTTGTGTAAACATTTTGGAAGATGGTACTATAGAAAATCTTCAAAATGAATATTCTAAGGCAAAAGATCGGAAAAGAAAAAGAACTGCTAATGAAAAGGCAAAATGCAGAGAACGAAAGGCATCAGATACTGCTAAAGCTAAATGTAGAGAAAGAAATGCATCAGATTCTGCTAAAGCAAAGTGTAGGAAAAGAAATGCATCAGATTCTGCCAAAGCTAAATGTAGGGAAAGAAATGCATCAGATTCTGCCAAAGCTAAATGTAGGGAAAGAAATGCATCAGATTCTGCCAAATCTAAGTGTAGGCAGCGAAATGCATCAGATTCAGCTAAAGCTCAGTGCAGGAAAAGAAAAGCCACTGAAGTTTCAAAAGTTAAAAATAAAAATTCCAAGCGAATTGCCTACACATTGAACATAGGATCTCAAAAACATGCTGAAAAAAAGAAAAAAGCTTTGAAGGTTTGTAGGAAAAGTAAAGATTGTGTTTCAAGTTTTAAATCTAAAATATGTCAGGGACCTTACCATGTATGTGTGGTTTGCAACCGTTGTCTTTATCGTAGAACAGTAAAGGTGTTTAAAAAGGAATGCTACAAATATGAATTAACTCCAGTATTTACTGATGAAGCAAGTTATGATGGCAAAAAGTATGTTTGTGTCACTTGTGACCACCATTTGTTGAAAGGAGCTGTGCCCTGCCAAGCAGTACGGAACAAATTAGAAGTCTTGCCCCTACCTAAAGAAATTCAGTGTCTCAATCGCTTGGAAAAGACTTTGATTGCAAAACGCATATTGTTCAAAAAAATAAGTATTATGCCTAAAGGTCAAATGCCTAAAATTAAAGGTGCTGTTTGTAATGTGCCAGTGAATGTTGATGCAGTTAGTAATTGCTTACCACAAGGAATGGACAGTAATGGATTAATTTTTGTTAAATTAAAGAGAAAACTTCATTTTCGTGGCCATGTTTTATTTGAAAATGTCCGTCCTGATTGTGTAAAAGGTGCATTGGAGTATTTAAAGGCAAACAACCCTTTCTATGCCGATATTCTCATCAACATGGATAATATCACTAAAGAGTTACTTTCTCTAGTTGATGTTGATGCAATTATTGATCAAGATGAATTTCCAATCAGTACTGAAGAAAATGCAAATACCAACAACCATGATGAACTGGAAGACGAAAATCCAATGAATCTTGAGCAAACAGGTTCAGATGAGATTTGTTTGATACCTAATGTTTATAATGCAATAGAAGGAATTTTGGATGTAGCTCCAGGTGAATGTAAGCAGCCTATG
Source organism: Turritopsis dohrnii (assembly GCA_027922465.2). Taxonomy (NCBI): domain Eukaryota; kingdom Metazoa; phylum Cnidaria; class Hydrozoa; order Anthoathecata; family Oceaniidae; genus Turritopsis; species Turritopsis dohrnii. The sequence goes on along the minus strand of BQMF02000675.1, from coordinate 24,972 downwards.
TCTTTCTTTGTTGATGATTTTTGTGAAGAGCTTGCTTTTCCATATTTGCTTCCATCAGGAAAATTTGGTTACAAAGTGACCCGAGAAGTTGCATTGTCTGCCACAAAATACTTTAACCAGTGACTGCTAAATTTTAGTCAGAGATTTGCATCTAACACTGACTATATTTTCTTTGCACATTATGTTATGCAGCAAATGAATTTGCTCAACCAAATAAATGTAGCAACACGCAAAGTTCATGGAGAGATAACTGCAAGACAACTGAAAAATAATTTTAAGGAAACTGTTAAGTCCTTTATGTCAGAAGATCAAGGCTTTTTATTTATGAAATCTGTAAAAGGAACATCTGCATATTGGAAAGGCTTCTTAAATGATGTTCTTGCCATGGTTAAACAATTAGGTTTACCAACATTCTTTCTGACCTTGTCGTGCGCAGACCTACGATGGGATGAGCTGTTAGTTATTCTTGCCCGGCTCAATAATATTAATCTTACAGAAGAACATTTTGATTACGCAAACAGGTGTGAAATGTTGAATCAAAACCCTGTATTCACTGCACGGCACTTTCAGTTTAGGGTTGAAACATTTTTTAAAGAAATTCTTTTGCGGAAATATGGACCTTTAGGTAAAATTGAATATTATGCTATAAAAGTTGAATTTCAGTTTCGTGGTAGTCCACATATCCACTCCTTTATATGGGTTCCTCATGCACCTGTTTTAAGCAAAGAAACTATGAATGATTATTTAGGATTTGTTGATAATTTGATACGTGCAGACTTACCTGATCCAGAAGAGGAGCCAGAACTGCATAAATTAGTGTCTCAGTATCAAACTCATCGACATTCGAACTCCTGCAGAAAGTACAAAAATATTCCTTGCCGGTTTCATTATGGACGTTACTTCACAGAGCACACCATCATTGCAGAGCCTTTAGATGAAGGTATGCCAGAAAATGAACGAACAGTGTTGTTAAAATCAAGAAAAAATGTGTTGGAATCTGTAAAAGGCTATATAGATTCTTATCTTGACCCAAATAAACCCAGTTATGTGGAACAAACTAGTATTCCTGAAATTTTAGAGTCTCTTGGGCTGACAACTGATCAGTACTATGAAGCATTGTCAATTTCACCTGACCAAGACTTTCAGATTCATTTTCGTAGGCCTCCAAACTCTTGTTTTGTGAATAATTATTTTGATATTGGTTTGCAAGCTTGGGAAGCAAATTTGGACATACAACCTGTTTTTAATTACTACAAAACAGTAGCATACATGTGTTCATATTTCTCCAAGTCTGAATCAGATTCTTTATTAGTAATGAAACATGCACTAGAAGAATCACGGAATAATAACAACATTGACTTTAAAAATCACATGAAAATATTAGCGGCTGCATTTCTTACTAGTCGGCAATGTTCAGTGCAAGAGGCCGTCTATCAGTTGATGCCAGAGTTGTGGCTTAAAAAATGTTTTCCAGCTGTTGTTTTTGCTAATTCAAATCTCCCAGAAAAACGATACAGAGTTTGCAAGAATGAGGAGGAATTAAAAGAACTACCAGAAGACAGTATCGATGTGTTTAAAAAAAATAACCTTGATAGGTATATGGACAGGCCTGACTTGAAATTTCAAGGAGGAAAATACAGTATGCTAGACAGCTTTTGTTATGCCGAATTTATGGCATATTATGTTCTTGATACTAAACCTAAGGCAGACGCAGAAAATGACACTCAACCAGAAGTACTTTTAGATGATGATGATAATGTTTCTTTATTATATCCATCATCAATTCCTCTCATGTCATCAAGAGAAAAAATGAAGTGTCGTCGAATCAAATTAGTTGTACGTTACCACACCCCAAATCCAGTTTCTCATCCAGAAGCTTACGCCCATCACTTATTAATGATGTTTTATCCCTTTAGAAAGGAATCAGAATTAAAAGCTCAACTAACTGGCTCTTATGTTAAAAAGTTAGAAGAACCTGGTGTGTTAAATTTGATAAACACTAATAAAACACGCTTTGAACCTTGGGCAGACTTAGTAGATACAGCTTTCATTAATTTCAGATATGCTCCATTGACTGATGAACATGCACAGCAAGAAAATGATGATGTGGAGGAGGAAGCCACCCAATTCAATAACACAGACGATGAGTGTGAACAGGAAAGTCAAGAAAATCCTGTGTACTTTGAAAATGAGAGAGCTGTTGAAACCATCCCCTTACCGCATATTAATCTGCTTCCTGACAGCGAAATAAATGATTTAATTCGATCCTTAAATGCAAAGCAGAGGGGTGTGTTTGAAGTAGTTAATTCATGGGCTAGATGTTATGTGAAAAATTTATCTTGTGAACAACCGACAATCATTGAACCGTTGCATATATTTATAACTGGAGGAGCTGGCGTTGGAAAATCACATGTTGTGAAAACCATACATGCTTCTGTTTCAAAAACATTAAGTTATCGATCTGCTTCACCTGACAAGCCCAAGGTTCTTTTACTGGCTCCAACTGGTGTGGCTGCAATTAATATTGCTGGAACAACAATACACTCTGGATTAGGAATTCCTGTAGAATGTCATGGATTGGTTGTACCAAAACTTCCTGATAAGCGAAAATGTACACTGCGAATGCAATTGTCTGAAGTTAAGGTTTTAATAATAGATGAATGTTCTATGATGTCTAATGAGTTACTATTGCACGTACACCAAAGGCTCAATGAAATTTATGGATGTGAAACATTCAGGTTATTTGCTGGATTAAGTGTTATCCTTGTTGGTGATTTATATCAACTACCGCCGGTATTGAAAAGAGTTATATTTGCAGAGTATTATGACGTATCTTATAATATATTTCCTCTGTGGAGAAATTTTGAAATGGTTGAGCTCACAGAAGTAATGAGGCAGAGAGGTGATAGTGTGCTTATAGACCTTCTGAATAATATTAGGATTGGTCAACTTACTCAAGAGGATGAAAAACTTTTAAAATCACGCTTCATAAGTAACTCTGATGAGAACTTTCCACATGATGCACTTCATATTTTTGCAGAAAATTCTCTAGCCAGTCAACACAACCATCTTATGCTCAATCAAATTGATAGTTTTGAATATAGTTTGAATGCAACCGATCAAATCCCCAAAGGTGTTCCTTGTCATTTGTATAAGAATTTGTTAAATTGCCCAGCAGGTAGAACCGGAGGTCTGGTATTTAACTTGACACTAAAAGTTGGTGCAAGGGTTATGCTAACATCCAATGTTGACATTACTGATAGGTTGATTAATGGTCAATTGGGTACAGTGTTTAAATTATGTGAGAGAAATGGCATTGTGGAAAAAATATATGTGCGATTTGATGACGGAAAAGCTGGCTATAATAAGATGTTATCTGATAGGTTTGCGAGGGAAAATCGTGTTGTTCCAGTAGAACGTGTTACTATTGAAATTCGAACAAATGTAAAAAAAAGTTCATCAGCCATTATTAAGCGAACACAATTTCCCTTGATCTTAGCATGGGCATGCACATGCCACAACGTTCAGAGCTTGAGTTTGGATAAAATAATTGTTAGCTTTGACTTGCTCAGACAAAGAATGTTTAATAATGGGCAAATGTATGTAGCACTTAGCCGTGTTAAGTCAATAAATGGTCTCTTTTTAATTGGACAGTTTAACAAGAATGCTATTCGAGCAGATGAGAAGGTAACAAGGGAATATGAGTATCTCAGAGAATATCAGACATTGCAGATTAAAGATGTTATGCCAGTTCAATCCAATAATTTCATAATGACTATCTGCAATGTGAGATCTTTACGAAAGCATTTAGAAGACATAAAAGTGGACCGTATATTATTAGGCAGTGATATGATTCTTTGCACCGAAACACAAATCAAATACTCTGATGAAGATTTAACAGGAGAGCTTTCCATGGCTGGTTTCAGAGTTATGTTCAACAACAGTCACCATAAGTTTGAGAGTCAAGCAATATATTGTAGTACCAATTTACATGTTAATGATTCTTTTTTAACAGATGGCTTTTTTTTTGTGCAGGTGAAGAAGACCAGTTTTTCACCAATTTGTTTTAATATTCTGCTTGTGTATCGGCAGAAGGACCAGAAAATGCCTCAATTCTTAAACATGTTAATATAGTTGTGGGTGATTTTAATCTAGGTGTTAATTCACAACTATCTTCTGTCTTAGATAGGTTTGTGCAGAAGGTATCAGAACCTACACATATCAGTGGCTCATTGATTGATCATGCCTATATTCACCAGGATTTGCTTGAAATGTTTTTGACTGAGTGTGATGTTAAGTGTTTGTTTTTCACAGATCATGATGCAGTAAGGATATCTTTCCAGGAATTCTAAGTATTCTGATGAATTTGCCTCAATTGTTTAGACGTACACCTTTTCCATAGCCTAGAATGTGACCCTTGACTTTTTTATGATATCTTTTTTACAAAATAAAACTTTAACTTTTGAATAAAATATCTTTTTTTAATTGTATGCAAAGGTCTTGCATACCTTGTTTGTGCAGCACAATTGCACAGCTGCACCTGGGCAGTGGTGGTGAGATAATTTTTGGAAGCCATCTCAATATAAGATGTTGCAATCAACCAGTTTATGAAATCTCTCTTTCCTTGAGTGATACGATTTAATCTAGTAATTTTTAGAAACAAGAATTTCATTTTTCAAAAGGAAAAGACTTCAAGTTGTTAAAATACTTATTCTGAGAATACAGCATCTGTTATGATGATGACTTCCAGGTTGAGAAAACAGATTGTAATATTTTTCTTGTTGTTTTTATTCTAGTCAGGGTACTCAGATTCATGTTAACGCTCTGTAATGTTCATGTTTTTGAAAAGCTTTTTAAATCAGTGAATGATGGTACCCAAGCATATATATATATAGATATTTATTATTTTATCGTTTTCATTGTGTTTTTCTAGTTCAATGTTACTATAATTGTCAGTGTAATGTGAATTCAGGTTATTTTCATACTGTGGTCAAAAAAATAAAACCGTAATCAGAAAATCTTAAATGACAATGGCGACATTACTTTTCATTATGGCTGTGCATAATTTGGTGTGGCTGAACTGTAGCAAGTAGAACATGCAAGTTGTAAAATTGAATTTGGTTGATTGATCTGGATTCAAATTTCAAGTTATATGTACCAAAAGAAGGTAAATACTGTTTCTATTACAATTATCTATTTCAGGTCTTCCTGAGGGGAAAAAGTTAACACAAAGCCTTCTGTTCATATACAGTTTTTTGTAAAAACATTAAGAAAAGTTTTAACAGGGCTAGATGTACTAAACAAATAGAATATAAATACATTATTGTTTATTTTCAGTGTCACTTAACTTAACTCGACTGATCAGAGTTCATGATGACAGCAAGTGTTAAGCATTGACAAGGTAAGATTTTGATTCATGAATTAGGAAACTAATTTTCGCGGGAACTAATTTTCGCGAGAACGAATTTTCGCAAAGAAGTCAAATTGATATATTTCGCGGGTTTCGCTAGTTTGCCATAAAACACAGTCTTAAATTGAGAAAAAAGGCAATTTTTGACTCGGAGAAACTTCATTTTCGCCAGAATACACGGGTTTCAAAATTAAGCGTTCTGTAAATTATATATAGAATTTACCGAATGATTTTTTTCGAGTTAACATCGAAAGTGAAATCAGTGCTAGTTTATTTCGCGAGTTTTGCAAACGCCCTCATTTTTAAAATTTCGCAGGAATTTTGTTTTGCGGTTTTTTCGAAAATTCACGAAACTCGCGAAATTTAATTCCACGAAAATTAATTCCCTTAAGGTATATCAAATTAATAGATGTGGAGAATTATTGAAAATTGTTATTTTCTTTTCTCTTTTCAGAAGTTGAAATTTGCTGGTGCGATAAATCTTACCAAACCAAATTTGTTCATTCAGGTTGACCATTTCCTAAAAAACTCAAGAAATTATGTTAAATTCCTGTTGCTGTTATATGACTGGATATGGTCAATTTGCTGCTTAACCTCGATTAAACGTCGCAAGACACTAACTTACATTTACAACGCTTTGAAATCACTGGATGTCTTCGATTTCTTTGCTTAACCTCAAACTTGACGTATATCGAACGCTTGAACTCTAACAAGCATCTGTAATTATTTCATGAAGTAAATCAAATCAAACTGGTTGTTACCCGCATACGAATTTATTTCGGTGGATGATAGACTAAAAGACCTTATGTTGTTACCTAGAACTACCTATAACTTTAGTTTTACAAAAACAAACAAACAAACAAAAACAAAAGCTTTTTAATATGAAAAATTAAGTGTTGTAATCAGTTTATATTTTGTATTGAAGATTATGATTGCGCTTGAGATACAGTATAAATGTGAACTAAGTATTCGTCCTTCGTTTTTCATAGATACATACCCTTTCATTTTCGTTTTCAGGGTACTATATTGTGCTTCTTTTTTCAACATAATTCGAATTCCTTAAGTTGTTTTGGGACGTCAAACATCACTCAGACTTATTTCACAATTATGACATGTCCTGAAGTCTTCAAGCCATGCGGCTTCTTGTTTTGTTGTAGGGATTTTCAATAAAATTTAATATTTATTTTTATTTATTTATTTATTCTTTATTTTCAGTTGGATTTTAACTATAGTATACAATACTAATCAAGTCCAACATGAAACAAACTATATAAAAACGATAGAACAAATATAAAACAAACAAAAAAAACAAACAAAACAACAAAAACAAACAATAATGTAATAAGGAATAAAAGAAAATATAAAGGTTAAAAGCTAAAACATGTTAATTACAATTTTGCATTTGCAATATATTTTCTGTCCCTTCAGTGCATGCATGATAATAATAAGCGCCCCCCATATTTTAAACGCTCCCCCCTTAATTTCGAAATATTTTAATAAGCGCCCGAGCGGTTAATGGAGTAAATAAGGTATCTTGAGTTTTTTGAATTGTGTTCCCAAAGTTAATACAACCTTATTTCAAAGTCACATAACTTGTATATATCTACAGTAGTCAATTTAGTATACTTATGTGGTACATATATATAAAATTGTAAAAATAAAAAATTGTACATGGCTATTAGTGTAAAATTGCATGTATACCTGTTATTTGCTTAAGTCCACCAATTATGCTAAATTTTAATACTTAGGTCGACCGATTGCTTAGGTCGATCAAAATTAATTGTATATATAAAATTGTTATTACTAATTTCCCTCAAAATAAAACATTCTTTTTATCAAAGCAGACATTCAAAACATATACAAGCTCACGTTTGGGTAATCCTAAAGTATATGCTGAGCATATTACCCAGCTTTATTAAAAGGTATTGAATTTTGATTGTTGCTTGGAAGACTGGTATTTTGTTTTTAAAATGCCTTTCCTCTTGATCAAAATCTATAACATGGCATTCCTCATCTTGTGGCTCTAAACACTATTCTGAATATAGCTAGGATTTAATACAAGTCAATATTTATTACAGCAATTTCTTTGGCAAATAAAAACAATCACATACATTCCAGACAACATTTCTGGCAACACACATAGGACATGACGAAGTCTGCTTCTCTACATCCAGCTACGCTTTAACAAATCCCTAATGCCTGCATGTCATGCTTGAAATTGCTCCAGGACGAGAAGCATCATTTAGGACAAGACAACTGATGATGTAAATCCAGTTCTACTGATCATCGGTGATCGCGTACAAGTTAAAATGAGACAGTGAGTCCTTAGCATGATCGCTGTCGTCTAATTTTTTAAAAGAATCTTGTGGAAGAAATTTATCCAAATCCTCTGGGTTGTTCCCGTGCATCCTCTTCTCAATCACCTTCCATAAATTTATCTTTCAAGCGGTTAATCTATAGGTTCTAACTTTTTAACGTCGAAGTCCGGTTTTTTCATTTACTAACAGAAATCGATGAACATGTTGCACTGAACCAATGTAAATTATCAAGAAGTATTAAAGAACTTCCACACTATGACCTACTGTCTTAACGATATATTTTCAACTAAGAAAAGTATTTACACGTTATGAATGGCTACATGCTAAGGGGTCTGGAAGTAATATAACACAATGTAGGTTTTAAGAGTTCCATTCTCGTGCTTACTATCCGAGCTCTAAATAGTTAAAATTTTGCGGTTTTGTAAATTCTGGATATCGAATTGGCGTTTCCTGTGCTTTTTTCCCCTTCAATCCTTTTTCCAGTACATTCGTATTGCAGAAAATTCTTTTTTTGAGCATAGCATTTTGTTAAATTTGAGGTCAAAGTAAGTCTTGAATTAACTTTCATTTTAATAAACTTATAATATAAACTTTATTTTCACATATAAATGGTTACAGGAAGGAAACATATATGATTTATATAATTTTAGCTGTTATTACTGATTAGCCATTAAGCATTTTGTCACAGACGGTTGCCTACTTCTTATGGTAACAGACGATGATTACTGTAATGCAAGGAGGGTTGCATTGGGATTACAGGGTTAACATGCACTAAGATGGGGCGATTGATGGGTTGTAGCTATATTATCTCTGCGCTGGCTGAAATGTTAAATTTTGTGTTCAAAATTAGGACTGAAATTTCATCTTTTTACATAGTCCCATAATTCCCAGACTTTACAAGTTCAAGGGCCAACCTTGTCTGATTGAAATCTGAGTGAAACAGATTTTAATCAGCATTTCTTTATGATCTGTCAAGTGTTTATGTGGTGGAAGTCAGTGCAAAATCTTAAATACATTTCTAGTTTGTCTTATCACAAATATCGCCTAAGGATATCAGTTGAGTGTATGACAACCAGCACATGGTACTGCTAAGTCGTCTTCCTTTAGCATTGTTTTATTAATAAAGGCCATCAAGCAAGTCATGTTTATGTCTTTGATATATCAATACGTTCAGGCAGTATTTACTCCAAGGATTGCTAATTGATGCTAATGTTATCGAACATAAAACTTCCAAACTCCAGTTGATGAATGATCAAAGTCGTCACACCAGCCCATTTTGACTGATACCGCGCGAGTGTAAGAAATATCGAACACAACGTCAACACGTTGCTCTTTATGATACACATGGAACAATTTGCCTTCATAGAATTCAGAACATCTGCTGCTAATTACAGACGTGTCATCGTCTAGGGTATAGTACGACCCGCAAGCCTCTGGCTGTTCATCGATCACGTGAGTTAGGTAGTCAATCGGTTTTTTTGTTGCAGTTGCTATATCAACAACTCTTCCATGACTAGATTTGGTGCAGCGATAACGAAATTGAGTAAAATTCATCGCAGATTTCAAAGATGACAGTCCCTGTGATGTTAGCATGAACTTTTTGGTATATACATTTCCAATTTCTAGTATATTATCCGAATAATAACTGACGTCCGCTCCATGTAGTTCTGAATCTACATAAGCCAGTTGAGTCCATCCTCCTGTAATGATTTTTAAAATAGCTGTTCAATTTGTTGTACCTAACTTCAACAAACAAGATGACAAATATTCATGGAAATTAAATGAATGTACGTTTCCCAAATGTCTGTTTAAACACCTTGCTATTGCCCAGCTATCAAGTTTCACCTTGTTTTCATGTATATGCATTTACATTTTATTTTCAACCAACAGTGCGCTAATTCAAGCCAGCCAAAATCGCCATACTTGTTGTTCAGCCATAACATGGTGTTTAAACAATGTTACATTATTTTACAATACAAAACGAGCAGTGTGTTTATACCTCCATCGGCGACCATATCACAATATACACTGATCATAAGCCCATTCAAGATGATCCAGTAATAACCAGATGTGGTAAAAGGTCTCTGTCTTTTCAGTTCTTCACACGAGTTTTCTGTTACTGTTGCAAACTTCTTATTCCATCCAACAGCATTTAAATCTAATAGATATAAATAGAGATAACCAAGATTTAGAAACAAATGTTACTGAAAATTTATTTTTTTAGTGACTGTTGATCGATATAAAGTTTTGATGAAATCGACTTTGATACATTGTACCATTCGTTTGTTCGGACCTTTAGTTAGCTTGAAAATGAAATAAAACTGATTGTTGATTTGATAATAGCCAGGTTCTTTATCTCTGTGACTTAAGAGAGGAGTTGAAAACGAAAACGATGACGTCAATAAACCTTATTATAGTAACTGTGAGTTTAGCGGACAACTTTGAATTTAGAGAGTACAGCTGCCGCTCGATAAGTGGAACTTTCAAAAATGTTTCACTTATCCGAAGTTCTTCCCAAAACTTTAATTTCGTTACAAAAACGCAGTTCTGGGAAAAAATAAAATGCTCTATATACACGGGTGTAAAAGGTTCCAGTAGAGGTAAAACAAGACAAAGCGAGTTCAAGTCATGACTTTTACCTTTGCATAGTCAATTTGAAAGAAACTTTACAACTTTTTAGACTCGCGTCACAATGCAACAGTAAGTGTCGCAAAATCGCCAGTAAATGTCGCAACTTTTTAATTTCCATTTCTAACCAATATCTTCTGCATCCTTGTTTTGAACTCGACACTAATTATTCTGTTCAACATGTCGTATTACTCATCGCACAGTGCGCTGATGGACCTACACGACATGTCACAGAGATTGAAACATATAAAAATAAGACAGCTATACTTTTCAACATTATGTTTCACCATGGACGTATAAAAAGAGAAGGACTCACAACTAATACTAAAGACTTTCATTTCTATTATCAAAGTCTATTATGTCGGCATTTCTTTGATGTAATCCTCGCCTCGCATTTCACTGGATTTCGGTTCACATGGGTGGGTTTATACGACGCTTTGCGCTTAATCGATGTAGAAAACCAATGAATTGAGAGAAAATACGATTTGCAGATGCATCGGCATTATTCTTGAGTATCACAAAACTTTTACTTAACCTTTTTAAAAAATCTTGGATTGGAATTAAGATAAATTTCTCGGAGTTAGGAGGTATTTTGTGTATATAATTATATCCAAAGATTCCGTACTTTGAAAGACGCCTGGGTGATGCCTGAGAATATACAGAAAGAAGAATGCTTTTTCATTCAATTCTGAAAATTTCTTGTTCGAAACTGTAAGAAGTCACAAGGAATCACAGCTTAAAAACTGGCTTCAAAATAATCATAAAATCTTTAAATTCATTTCTGGTTGGTTGTTACGATCAAAGGAAGCAAATGGAAACATATATTTTTAACAGCACTTGAGGGAGTTTCAAAACTGCTTTTGTGAAAATTTCAATAAACCGAAGCGAGGTTTGTTTGAATAGATTTATAAAAGTTGTAAGTCCTTCCCTTTTTATAAGTCCATGGTTTCACATAGGCAATTGCTCTTTGTTTCTCTAATTTTTATAATTACTCTATACTTCATTATTCCCTAAAGTGAGTCCTGACCGATTGATTTGAGCAACAAGTCTTTCCTTTTTATACCTTGACCATTATATGATCAAAAATCACTTTGTGTAAGTTTGCAATATTTGCTGTTGATTTTGAAAAACATTACGACATTTATTGTTAAAAAAATTAAAACGAATGAAAATTCTAGTTGCGACACTTACTGGCGATTTTGTGACACTTACTGTTGAATTGCGACACTTGATGGCAATTTTGCGACATTTATTGGGGATTGCACTTACTGGCAGTACATCACTAACAGTGCAAATGTATGTAAGAGTACAGTGAAGATCCTCCTTATTTCCTTGGACTGTATAGTGTTTTTTACCTTTCAGTTATTTCAGACTTTTAACTCTCGCAACTTGTATTAGCATTGCAAGGTTACTACTACCTACACTCTGACTTGAAATTCACGAAATAGTTGAAATCAAAAGAAAGCAATACCTTTTTGGAAAAGTGATTGTCCTTCATAACCTAGGAAAAGCGGACTGTACCACATGGCGAAGTCACTTAAATAAACTCCTTTGCAATTTACAATCAGGTCCTCAGGATCGGTGCTATCTCTTTTCAATTCGTTTTTTGTGCCAGATAAGACTCCATTTATCATCAAAAAGACACCATCTGAAAATAAAAATTCGAATATGAAATTTTTGCATGGTAAAACAATGTCAGGGAAACAAACTTAAAAAAAAACAACACTTGCCAAAAGTTGTCGTTTAGAAGAACTGCAGGCCTATCGGACTCTATTGTAATTTCTATTGTAGCTATTCTGTAAAACAATTAGAAGCGAGACTTTTGTATAGTTTTCTATACGAAAGAATGAAATAGATCATGTCTATCTAATAAACGTTTTACTTTGTTTAACCCTATTAGGACTAGGGGAAGCACATTTTCATGCTGTATTGAAACTTAGAATATTTATAATACGATACACACAAAAAACTTTCTGCTGAGACACAAAAATCTGAAAAAACCGTAAAAACCTGAAAAACCAACTAAAAAGAAGAAATAACGAGCTAAAACCTATTCCAAAAGAATCACGGACATCTATTTTACCTTCTGGTGAAATTACTCGAAGATTGAAAAGATACTCATCAAAAACGAAGCACTTTTGTGCCAAATTCCTTCAATCACAACAGAAAAGAGCGTCCTTGGAGCATGGACAGCGATGGTGAAGAACAGACTGGCGAAGATACCGAATGCAATTTTAACGATAGCGATTGTAGCATGAATTGTACTAATGAAAAATGCGTAAACGACGATCAACCTGCACTCGCTTGCTATGAATGTAAGAGAAAAGTTCATTACCGATGTACGAAATTGCCAGTCTACCAGCTGGCTTGCTACATTACGAAGAAAGGCAGGCGTTTTTCCTGCGTAAATTGTGTTGAAATAAAACCAGAAATATCCGATCTTTTGATTGGCTACGATCCCGATCAATCCCTTGAAGTAGACGGGCTAACGCAAGCTCTTAAAGAAATATCGCTGGAGAATGACAAGACGAAGAGCATCAACAAAGCACTGCGTGACAAACAAAACGAGTATGGCGATCTAATGAAAGAAGAAATAGTGGTAATCAAGAATCATAAAGAAATGATCAAGAAACTAAAATACGAAGTTAAGAAGTGTAAACAACGAATCACTGAACAAGAAGTAGAAGAATCAAAACTGAAAAAGAAGATTGAAGCAATACAGAGAAGTCAAGAAGAAGATGAAAACGGTGGCGTAACTGGTCCGTTACTGCACTGTCTCGAAACTAAATTTAAAGAATTTGAGAATGTGTTAATCTCAACACTTAAGAACACAAATTGTAAGTATGACCCCAAAAAGGATAAGGTAGAGGGGAAAACTCCATCTTACGCAGATGCTGTTGGTACTCCTACATCCGAATCTACAGATGAGAATGACACACAAGTTGCTCGTTCAGAGGCTTCCAAATCACAGAACATACAGCAAATCATACTTGATGCGCGAAACGAAGAGCTAGAAGAGGAAAAGGAAAGAAGATCTCGAGCCCCTAACCTTATTATTCATGGGGTAGAAGAGGTACACGAGATACGGCAACAAAAGGCTGTAGACATGGAGTTCACTCTAGATCTTTTGAAAGCAATAGGTTCCAATGCAAAAATCAAAAAAGTCTACAGACTAGGTAAAAAAGTCGAAGGCAAAATTCGACCATTAAAAGTTATCACCGATAGTGAAAATGATAAAATGAAGATTAAGGAAAACCTCTGTAATTTGAAAGGTGCAGAATTATACAAGGGAATCAGCGTCACTGATGATTACACAATAACGGAACGGGAACAAATACGAAGCTTAGCACTGAAAGCGAAAGAAATGAATGAACAAGATCCAGATAATTCAGCATACGAATGGAAAGTCCGTGGCACTCCAAAAAACGGCCTTCTAATCAAGAAGTTCAAAAAGAAGAAGCCACAGGCCTCTCTACAATAAATTCATGTCAAACTACGCAAGAAACTATAACGAAAGTATCAATTATCTCAAAAGAAAATACAAAAGATATATCCTCCACTGTTACACAACAAAATGAAGAGAAAAATACCCAGAAACAAAAACCGAATGTCCAACCTACAGCAAATACTAATACAAATAACCCCATGCAAAGAGTACAACTACAAAATGTTATTCTATCCGAACAGTACAAAACTAATGATTCCACTGCGAACCAACAAAAGCAATCGCACGAATCTTTGCCAATAACTATTCTCTACACGAATACTGACCAGCTAGCTACCTTGAAAAAGTTTGAACTAGAAGAAATGATTGAAAACCGTAAACCTAGCATTGTTGCAATATGCGAAATGAAACCTAAAAATGGGAATGAAAGAACAAAATCCGATTACGAAATTGACGGATACACCATTTCTTCTGTCAATTTAGATTCAACAAAGGGGAGAGGCGTTGCTGTGTATGTCCACAAATCTCTGGAAAATTCAGTTTCAATCTTATCAACGAATACATCATATGACGAGGCTGTCGTCCTACAAATCCAGCTACTAAATGACGATAAACTTATTTTTGGCTGCATATATCGTAGTCCATCAAATACGGACTCGTCAGACATCAACAACAAAAATCTAAATCTTCTTTTTAAAGAGCTAGTGAATAAACCACACTCCCACATGTGCATCGTAGGAGACTTTAACTACAAAAGCATCAACTGGAACTCGTTCTCAACACTGAAAGGCGAATCTAGCAGAGAAAACGAATTTCTAGAGACAACAAGTGACTGTTTCCTGTACCAACATGTTCGCGAACCAACAAGAGCCAGAGGCAATGATGATCCTTCAATACTAGACCTGCTGTTCACCAATGAGCAAATGCAAGTTTCAGACCTCGAGTATGACTCGCCCTTAGGTAAAAGTGATCACTCAACCATCATATTTAAATATAGCTGTTACGTAGATTATTCAAAACCACAGGAACGACTGGCCTACCACAAAGGTGACTATGACTCAATGAGAAATGAGCTCGCCTTCAGTGATTGGAAGCAGGTTTTCCTGGAGAAAGAGTACGATGTCGAAGGCCTATGGAAAGAATTTAAAAGCAAAATACTAGAACTCCAATCCCAATTTATTCCAAAAGTGGCTCTTAGCCAGAAATGGAGAAAAAAAGGAAATATTCCAATCGACAACCAAGTGCAAACAGCCATCAAGCAAAAGAGAATAACCCACCGTCGGTGGATAGCCGTGAAGAAGAAAGGTAGCAATCACAATAACGCAAGAAAAGAATTTAATAGAGCCAGAAATCGTGTAAAATCATTAATGCGAGGGATCAAACGAAGATTAGAGAAGAATATTGCGAATAAAGCTAAAAGTAATCCAAAAGCTTTTTGGGCTCATGTTCGTAGTAAGTTAAAAACCAAGTCTGGAATCGCGCCGCTTGAGAAAGTAAACAATCCTGACAAAACAAAAGTCTTCACTGATGAAGATAAAGCTAACGTGCTTCAAGACCAGTTCATAAGCGTTTTTACGAAAGAAACCACGAGCAACATGCCAGCCCCTGAAAAGCGCACAGAAGTCATTTTATCCGACTAAAATTATCCGACGAAAATTACTCCAGATGCAGTTTCTGAGGTGATCAAAAATCTGAATCCGAATAAATCATGTGGGCCAGATGAAGTGCATTCTCGTACTTTGAAAGAACTAACTGAATACGTTTCTGAACCACTTGCAACCATCTTCCAGAAGTCATTTGATTCAGAGTATCTCCCAGACGACTGGAGGAAAGCATCAATCTCTGCAATTTACAAAAAAGGAAACCGACACAAAGCAGAAAACTATCGCCCAATAAGCCTCACATCCGTCGTCTGTAAAATGATGGAAACGCTGGTAAAACACGGTGTAACCCACCACATGGTTCAGAATAAACTCCTTTGCAACAAACAGCATGGTTTTGTTAAAGGACGTTCAACTACAACACAATTGCTGTCCTACCTAAACAAATGTGTGGAAATTGTTGCCTCAGGTGGAATCGTGGATGCAATTTATTTTGATTTTGCTAAAGCATTCGATAGTGTCCCCCACCAACGTCTTATAAACAAGCTATTGAGCTACGGAATAGAAGGGAAAATGTTGCTCTGGATTAAAGCCTTTCTTACTGACCGCTCTCAAGTAGTGAAAGTAAATGGTTCTTCATCGTATCCTGCCAAGGTTTTGAGTGGTGTTCCGCAGGGTAGTGTCCTCGGACCTGTCCTTTTTGTTATCTTTATCAATGACCTTCTCGAATCCATTTCTTCCGAAACTTACTTATTTGCTGACGACACAAAAATCATGCGAAATGTATCTTCCAAAGATGATGCTGATCAGTTACAAAGAGACATAGACACCCTAGAATCATGGGCTAAGAAGTGGATGTTACAATTTCACCCTGGTAAATGTCACGTATTAACCCTTGGGAAGTTTGAAAATATTCAACACACAAAACGTTATACACTTTACAACCAAGAACTAGAGCATGTATTCGAAGAAAAAGACCTGGGAGTTATTATCGATACAGATCTCAAATTTGTAGAACATATGAATTCAAAAGTTCAGAAAGCTAACTCTATGATTGGGCTGATCCGACACAGTTTTACTTTTCTCGACGAACGACTGTTTAAACAACTATATACCGCATTTGTCAGACCCCATCTCGAATACTGCCAATCAGTTTGGGCACCGCACCTGAAAAAACATACCAAACTACTCGAAAGTGTGCAACGAAGAGCAACCAAGTTGGTAGATCGCCTTAGAGATCTTACATATGAGGAACGGTTGCGCAAACTTGATCTACCACCCCTATCATATCGTAGAGAGAGAGGCGACATGATTGAGCTTTACAAGCACTTTCACGTTTACGATAAAGTTTGTCTCTCTCAAGCCTTTCGACAAAGAAAACTACCTAGAAGCCATGCATCCCAACTGGAGTATAATTTTCCTATTGATGGGGTCAGAGGGTTACAATTTAATTCGTTCTACTATCGAGCCATCAAAATTTGGAACAATCTCCCAAAGAATGTCGTAGAAGCTCCAAGTATGAACTCGTTCAAGAACAGACTGGACAAGTACTGGGAAGATTATCCGCTTCGATTCGATCCGAATTACAAAACAATGGGCGATTCGTAGAGGCCATCTAACTGGCCTGTGAATTTTTGTATTTCTTAAATAATAATAAAATAGATCATATCTGCCATTATGTTCCGTCCACTGAAAAACCTTCACCAATATCACAAATAAATTGCATTACCCAATGTACCTTATGACGTCATAACAATAGAACAATAGGCCACCTGTTATAACAATTATGTCAAAATGTACAACATAGATCAAGGTCCAACTGGTCCAAATTTCAACAAAACCTATTAAGTCGTTCAGATTTTATAGAGCCTCCTAATTCCTCAGAGCCCCAAAAAGCCTAGCCCTAATAGGGTTAAAGCGTTTGAAAGAATAAGGCAACATTTCTTCTTCGAACAAATCACCTTTTGACTACCCTAAATTGTTTTATAAACTACATGTGGATCACAAAGAAGAAACACCTTAATTCAGTTTTGTCAATGGCTTCATCAAAGACATATGTGAGCAAAACGCTAAGTAAGTTGATTTTGACATCAATGAAATGCAAGTTCTGGTCTGTGTGTAATTTAGAACGTGAAGCAATTTGGGCAAATTTTGATGCAAGTTAAACTAATAATTAAAAAATATGATAATGAAAGCCAAATGTTTTGAATAAATGCCCCAGATAGAACCAATAGGCTTCTTTGTCTTGAGACACTTCGCAAAATTTGCTACAACATAATGATCTTAATCTTTTGTTGCTATGCGCCAAATTGATTTAATTGTCACGTTCCTAATTCTATGAGTAAAATTTTGATTCTGAAAACTACATTGCCCACAGGTTTCTTATAAGATCCGAAACGTTTATTTGGTCAAATGTTTCCGTAAATTACCTTGTATCTTTTATGCTAAATAAATCACTGAATAAGGTAATAGAACATTATATACCACTGTCACAGTTATATCGCATCATCACATGTGTCCATTGATACAAATCCTCTCTGTTGATTTTCGTTTCATAGGAAAATAGTTCTTTAGATTTTCTTCTGATTGCCTTCAAGTAATATTTCCCCGACGCTTCGAAAAACCTCAATTGAGGTCCTAAACGAAACGAAAGCACTTCAAATAATGTGTACATTAAACCGTTTTCGAAAAATTAGGCAGAGCTACTTTTAATAAAATTACATTTCGTCATTCAACTACAGTTGGTTAAGTTAAAAAATGAATTGGAGAAGCTAAAGATGAGAAAAAACAGCCAACTCTGTTTAGATGAGAATACTCTCTTGTTTTGTATTTTTCCGCACAAACGTTTTACAAAATGTTGCTAATATTACTAAATGTAAAGTCCTAACGAAACCTGAAAAATTCTAAATGAAATGCTCTGAAAGTTATATTACATTAACATATTGTGTCTAACTATATGTATGCTGCCCCATCGATGCATTTATGAGAGGATTTGTGATTGGTGAGGAATAATCTTAAATTTTAAGAAAAGGAATGGAAAAATGTACCTCTTGTAGTTGATCCTCCACCAAGAAACAAACATCCTGTTGTTTGAGTAGTGATGCGAATCCACATTGATATTGTATATGATCTAAGGTCGTTCATATAACAATCTCTAAATGAAATAAAATTCATACCATAAATTGTAATATTATCATTGTTTTTATATACAACTTTCAATAGAGTAGCAACTAGACTAATCATTTGTACTTGACAGAAAAGTGAATTAGACAATCTCACGTTAGTGAAGATGGGCGAAAATTTCCGAAGGCTATTGCAGATTCATGTCCTTTCCAAAGCACATTCCCTTTTCCGAATTGATCTAATGCAATGCTGTTTTCTTTGAAGTCGAGTCTCACAACAGACTGCCCGGTTTTATCTGTTCCTCTTCCGTAAGGTGTGTAACCACCAGTTATGTTGCCAGTTTTGAATGAGACATGCACATCTGGTTTTCGCACGTAGCCTTTGTCTATCATCAAATAAAACATTATGTATGATGTCATTTCGAACAGTTCTCTTAAAAATGTTTTTCATCAATTCAATACCTCAATAGCAGCGAAAGGGAAAACCTTATCAAAACATCTTTGGATTACTATTATTGCCACTGTCACTACTACTCCTTGTAGGGATAATTTATCAAATAAAAATGAAACCACGAAGATGCTCATGGGTAAAACCTACGTGCGTACACAAATCCATCGGTTTTTACACAAAACACTCTTCCAATAACATCAAAACTGATGCAAGGACCATCAAATATTTTTGTCCATTTCGTTTCTTCCCATTGGTAGATGTTTTGGTCTTCATGCAATGAATAGATATTGTCTGCCAAAACTTTGAAATCAACTGAATAACCAGGAGTAGTCGTAATTACTTCCCATTTATCAACATCTGGTGACGGCAAGTTTGGGTGCTTTACAACGCATTTGCAAGATGCATCAATGGCATACCAAACATCGCCCTGTGCTTGAATTCTTAATAGTTTGCGAGGTGTTACTTTTAATGGCGAATCTAAAACATTGAGAAGTATAGAAGTTTCATAGTCAAGCATCATCATGTTCGTGTAATTGCGAATAAAATGTATGAAGAAACAAAAACCTAAACGCCTCAAGATTTGTAATCGTAAAATTAATTAACAGCAAGAGCCTCATGACACAAACACGATTGTAAATCTTAATTCAATGTATGAGTAATTTACATTATCGCCATCAGGGGATTCGTAACCTTCCTTTTCGTACGAAACTATTGTTTATCAGCCGAATATACTTGGAATGCACATGATATTGATAAAAACAAGAGGCTTTATCAGGACTGAAGGCCTAATGGTCAAAATGGAAAAATGATCAACATTTATAACTTCTCGATGTGTACTTTCAAAAGTACAGTTCTATAAAAGATAAAAGTTTCCTTAATTTCACATATAACTTACTCTGCTTTTTCGGTTGCTCTAGACTATTCTACTGTACAAATCAAATGTATACTATCTTATAGAATTTTGTTTGGGAAACATAGGAACATAAACACTTTTGATGTAAAAGAATATGCCATCGTCTTTACAACTAGCATTAAGAGGTACTCCTAACTGATCTAGGAAGCTATATTCATTTTCAAGATAAATCAATTTTATTTTAATCTAGCATGGAAACATTATCTGGCAAATCTGGGACTATGAAATATGTACCCTTGTTCAATGGCTTGTAAAGGCGTCACCTTTCATTCACAATAAAACCAAATAAATAACAATGACCTGCTGATAAGCTAGCATAACAGATTACAAGTACGTATCGGTTACCGGTTTCTGCTGAAAATTTTGCATGGATTGGTTAAAAGAACTTTGAACAAGTTTTTGCAATTTAAATGACATAAGCAAGTCTCAGAACACAGCACAGAATTGTATGTCAACTAAAAAGTATATAATAATAGTATATATAAAACATAGAAAACACAGATATCTTATTCACAATATTTCGACTTTGCTATGTGTCTTTATTAAGTGTGGGCACTTGATAAATTTTTACCGACACAAATTTACTGCTTACTTAAACGTTTTATCAAATAACTAGCCGCCAAGGCAGTGTCGCTCGCCACCTATGTTCAGCTTGCGTTGTGTCGCAGAATTTAACTCGTGTAAAAGTTTTTTACAGGCATTAATTTCGAAACAGATGTGTCGAAAATAGGTGACGAAAAATTAAATCACCGAATATCGAAAAGAGACATTGCCCATGTTGTAGAGCTTGAAAAACTGATCAAAATAATGTATGGGATCGTTTGGCTACGACCAACCGTTGCAAAGATATCGTCGATCAAAGATCGAGACGTCATAGCCGCAGTACCAAATAAAATTTAGGCCCAAATGTTGTGTCACCTCGTCACCCGAATTGCGGATCCCAAAAAACGTCAGTAATCCCCATTGGTTCTCGAGATATTTCCCCAAAAACGTCGCGTGCTATTATACTAATCGTGAATGTGTCTTGCGTGGGCGAACTGTCGCTTTCTGACCACGATTAAGAAGATTTTGACCAATAAAAAAGCAAAAACACAACACTCTCTAAAATTAAAGTGGTATTAGCCAAATTCCAAATTGGGGGTCTGGACTCTAATGTGGGGAAATTTTCGCAATATCCGCCATATTTGTTGTGATTGATAAGCGATTCAAGCAGAAAAGACATAGTACACAGACGGTACAAACAAAATAGTTTACTGGAATCGCACTGTTTTAGCAACTTTAAAGAAAAAGATAAGAATGACATGACCTTGAAGTATTATAGATTGCCAAGAGACAAAAAAAATGTTTCATGTAATGTACATTGTAGATCCAGGGGAAAGAAAATGACCGCACGATTTTCCGAAATCTTATTATATTGTTCCTGAATCACAGTATCAGCTATTGGAAGTAAAGCACACTAGAATAAAAACAGCTATGAACTGTAGTAAATTACCAACAGAAGACAAAAACTAGTTTTTAAAACTATACAAGAAATAAACTGACAGCTGCAACCCAGCATCATTTACCTAGCAAAATTTCCACTGTAAATGCTCGAAAACTGCACCAACAACATATTAATATAGTACATCTGAAAAACTACCAAGATTTTATTTGATTGACAGGTTCTGAAGACAAGCAAGAAATTAAATATTGGTATTATCCAATGTATTATTTTTAATATGGCGATCAGCTCTGTGTGACATATGAGCGTTTCAACACTTTCGAAAAATAACCAAGCTGTGATGCTGTGTGAAGTGGTGTCAAGTAGTTACATTGTTTGTTTATGAGATGAGGTGCAGAGTTTATCAAGAAGGTGAATATAGAAGAAGAATTATTGCGTGCAGCAAAATGAAGTGCTGTTAATCCATATTTGTTCGTCCCTTCTATCTCTGCACCTCTCTGTCCACCAATAATCGAGCAATCGAGAGAGTTTGTTGTTGTGAAGAGAAGCAGCCATTAAAAGTGAGAAATGTATAGATTATCCTCACGGAATGGGGAACGTGTTCAGTGATATATACCCCAGAGAAAACAGGATTCCTGGTTTTTGTAGGGGAAGAGCATCAATTAATGATAGATATGGAATTCACTACTGTGCAAAATCTGTGTGCCATTAAAGGTATTCACTTAAACTGACCTAAACAAAAGGACACTGAAAATGAAATTCAGTGCAACTTGCTTCGAAAAGAATCCACATTGAACGATCTAATGTTAAAGTTGGGGACTGGACTATTATATTAAACTAGCCGCCAAGGCGGCGTCGCTCACCGCCCATGTCCACCTGCTCTGTATCACTGCATCAATAAACGTCAAATTTCGTTATAAACGGCTCGTACAACTTGTGTTCAACCAGAAGCAGATTCGAAGTCACAACCTCTGCTAAAACCAATCTTTTATCAGTGTAACAATACACTCAAAACGTAGAGAGAGAAATCTTCAAGTTTTTATTCAATTTCCGCGCCTTAGCGAAGGAAATTGTTTGATTTAGACATTCTATCTATCTAACTCTCTCCGTAACAGTTTTTTGCTGTTTTCGGAAAGTCCGTTCGGATTTCGGATTGTTTGTTTATTCAGAATAGTTAATGACAGACCCAAAACTCTATGCAAAATGTAATACAAAAAGGCCACTTTCAATAATAATACACAAAAAATAATAAGCTTTTTATACTTTTCAAATACTTTTAGAAGTTATTTTAGCCGTTTTATATTTAAAACTTCCCAATTCAATTATCTTTAAAATTTCTTTAAAAAGTCAGTAAAATATGCACACCGAACAGGTGAATCGTTCTCGAACCGTTTGGTTTATGTTTTGAGGAAATTGTAGGTAGAAGCTTTGAAGAAGAGTTTTGAGACTTTATCTACTATTGCAATCGAAATATAATCATAAGAACATTCCTTATGGAGGGAATATTGATGTTTAGCTGACTCTGGGAAAAATTCTTGAAAAAGAAGGTGAAGGTTTGATAGTAAACGAAACTTTGCTGTGAAAAAAACTTTCAATATCGCAGCAGAAAATGTATTATAGTATCAAAACATTACTGGTGAATACGTCTTATCAATAAATGCATGAAACATGTTCATTTCATTTAATAAATATTACACCGAAAGTTGAAGATATTGAAAAAAAATAAACAAATGAAATTGTCATAGCAGCATAAATCATTGGTGAATGAATTGACCCAAACATACATACATACTGAAAGTATAAACATGTGCAAGATATTGGTGAACGATATGTCTTATAAAACTGCTTTTCTGGCTCTGAAACGTCATAGTGAATTGAAAAGCGGTAATAAATTAAAGAAAGGAGTAATTTGGGGAATTCCGGACTGTTTCAAATTATTCATCACTGTACAATGCTTGGTCAAGCTATCACTTGTGTGGAACTGATTAGTTTTAAATTCACATTTAAAAGAATTTAAGATGACATTGTTCAAAATAATCCTGCAAACCGTCAATGGAGGCACAATGATTTAGTTTGGATATATGTCAGAGGAAAAGAAACTTTGGATGATGATTAGAATCCAACCAATTATATACATAAAATGAGATCACTAAAGCCTTGTGAAAATTTGGAGTGTAACATGTTCTAGGACACAATATCTTAAGGGGATTTTTTTTGTGTGGATTAAGTTTTGCACTTTTGCGAAATTTGGCCAAATTCGCAAAAAATAAATCCACGCAAAACATCAAGACATGAACGATTCACGAAAATAAATTCACGCCAAATTTCATGATTTTATTTGCTCATTTTTTGGCTCTGTGTACCTTTTATATATTAACTATTTCCTTGTACTTATCAAGCACCGATTGGTTTTGCAATGTGGCAGGCATGGAAAATTATGATTTTTACTGTTACTTCTAAGCTATATTATAAAGTACACACATTGCACTTTGTGCCCATTCGCAAATATAAATCCAAACATTTTCCTTGAGAAGCTCTGACTCGAAAAAATTAATCCACGCAAAACGCTCTCAAACCTTGGCTCGCAAAAATTAGTCCACGCAAAAAAAATCCCCTTAGGTATATCATGTTCGAAAAGAACATTTTCATAAGATCCTAACAAAGTTTCATTGTGTCATTTGTCTTTTCGTGCACATTGGTGTTATTTATAGACATCATAGAAGTGGTAATATGCAGACAGTTGTGGATCTAGAGTGTAGTCGCAACTTGTGGAGAAGCGCATTAACATAAGTTGTGAATTCAGTTCATATTATCAATGGGGTTATTTGAACCTTTTTCTTTTATGTTTGAATTGCTAACACTCCCCTACACAAGTTGCGGCTTACCTCTGGATCCGCCACTGGCAGGTTAAGTAGAAATAGATTTTCGTATTGTATATTATGTTGATTTAAGTTATGTATATAATTTTTATCTTCTTGTAATCCTGTTAAATGTCATGGATTAAAATCTTTGAAATGCCCAAGTTTCTCCTGCTCCTATTAATGCAAGTTATGAACAATTTCAATGTTTATTTAAATATATTACCAACAATGTTTACTTAAATATATTACCGAATTCACATTTTTGACAAAATTTGGAAGGTGTGCACAAATAACAATTGGAAGGTCCTGATATTAAAGTTGACAGTTACTTGCAGATTTTTCCCTGATTTTTCCTTGATTTTCAAATGATTTTGGTTCACTTCTATCGAATATCATTTTATTCTTCATGTGAACCATAAGTCATACTTAGGGAATTGTGATAGACCTGTTCTCACGTACGCAACAAGAACAGAATGGATAGTCATTCAGATATCTTGAAAAATTAGCCTAAAGCTATTTCCTCTGGGCCTGATGCGGAAATTGTTCAAGCCCTGAGGCTTCTAGTTAGCTTTTGTTTTAAAAAAGTTACGCGCTCTAACATGGGTGTTATCAAACTTAAGGGGGAAATGGTTTCTCTTCTTAAAAAGATCACACGGGAGGAGAGAAAAAAAGGCACGTGCTAAATGAATAAAGAGAATAAAAATAACGTTCGATCTGAAGCGCATAACAATTAAAAAAAGAAATTAAATTATTAAAAGAGAAGCAAAAAAATATTTGTTTTA